>JABJVR010000016.1:7024645-7106513 GCA_025773905.1 Chitala chitala | reverse complement strand
GGTGGATGGGCTAAATGCAGAGAATGAACTTCCCCACTGTAGGACTAATAAGAGATTAAATTGTTATGACTCTGGCACTTTGATTAGCTCACTATCAGCATTGGCTGACTGTGCTAGCAAACCGCTCACTTGCAGCAAAGGTCATTGGGTACGCACCAATCAGAATCCTGCAGCAGTATCACGCATACATACTCTTTAAATATAGCGTTTTGACTATGAGTACCCCCAGTGTCTATGTTAATGTACTGTAATGTGTTAACGTGCTGTGCTGAGACTCAGAGCCATCAAGTGTGTTTGACAGGATTTCACCAACCATTAACAGCTGACATGTCTTTAACAGTCAATACAGTTTCTAATAAAGAACCAAAACACTGCTAGCATTTGCTCATTGCTCTATTTTCTCTCATCATGCTACAGTGATTAAGCATTGTTTGAAACAAAAAGAAATAACTTTTAGTTTATTTCTGATGAGAGCGCTGAAGCACAAAGCTTGGTTTGACAGCAAGATCATTCTAGAAAGCTGGATGGTTTTTCAGCCAGAGGACATATTACATGAAGAACAGGCTGGGCCTTCAACGCCCCCTCTGAAAATTTACGACTGTTCCTTGTGGTTTAATACCAGTGGTATTGCTGCAGAAGTAACAGGAAGAGTGGTAGTAGCAGAAGCTCTAGTGGTTTTAGTAACTTTTGGTGGAGTTGGCAGGCGGTTGTACAGTACTAAAACTTTAAGCATCCTATCTGAAGCATGATCATTATTAATGAATCGTTGATGTGAAGAGACAGCATAAAGGGCGTGCTGTGTAGTTCCAAACTGAATGCAAGAAAGCTTTCTAGAATCTTTTTATCTGTAGGCTTTTATACAGTAACATGTTTGCTCTGTGTGTAAGTAGAAAAGCAGAACTGACTAATAACAATTTATAGCTGCTCGAGGTGTGGCTGATATGTTTGAAAAGTGCGAGGAGCTGGTCTGAGCTGTCTGACCTAAATTTGTAGCATAGTTTTGTTAAATGTCTACCAACCAAGAAAAAATGTTTCCCGTGTCTCCCAATGTAGAAAAAAAATGTCCCTTCAAATATATGGAAAACAATATTATCAAAAAAGCTTTTTTTCTAAATTCCAGTGACTCAGTTCATTGAGCCGAATGAACACATAACTTGTACACTGCACTTTGTACACTTATGACCACAAAGGAGAATGTAGTGCAATTATAACGCCACTTACAGTTCCCCCAAGGGAACCAATGATGATAACCAAAATTCAAATAGATAAATGTATTTCTCTCTACTCACATTGGTGTCAATAACTATTGCACAACCAATGACTGAGAGAGTGCCGATGTAGGCATGGCAAACAGGACCCAATGAGACAGAGCAAGCTTGTACTGCCTAGAGACACACACTGAACCTCAGCAAATCCCTAATGCAAGAAACCACTTTGGCATTACTTTGAAGCCCACAATGCAGGCTTCACTGAGTTACAAAGTTTAAATTTGTCCAGATTTCTCCAATGTCTTTCTCCCTTCCCTTCACACTCTGTCTTTTAGAACCAGAACCATAACCAGTTGCACATGCAGTTTTTCCCAACAGACTCTTCACTTAAAGTTACATAAATGAGTCTCTCCTTGGAGATGGAGGGAGGATGGCTATCTGGCTAAAACCTGGATATCTGTGAGGCATCCCTAAATCTTGATGGAACAACTCTTTTCCTTCACAAGGACAGACCACCTAGGAGATGGCTGTGCTGTCCTCTCCAAAAATAACACAAAAAGAAGACATGCACATTTTCTCACGTGGGCGTGACGTGACCTTGTCTGGAATGCCCTGGGAAAAAAGAGTGACAGAGTTAAGCTTCCTGGGCTTTCTACATGTCTCATACTTCTGTTTCCGTAAATATATCGTAAACACTCTCGGACACAGACATACACATATCTATACAGACAAAATCAGCAGAAAATTGCTTAGGGCTGCCATGCTTTGAGCAAATGAGCAATTTTCCACTGAGCTGTTTTGAAAATGTATAAACATAAATATAGTCGACATTATACAGACATGAACAGAGGTGAGCAAAATTTTGTATCTACATACCAGAGAAAATTAATCACAAATGATGCACAATATTAAGTCTAAATAGTTTTAATAGAACAAATTATTATAAATTTTAAAAATTCAGATTGCATCTGGCCCTAAAAATCTGAACACAGTCGGAGGTTGACAAAAGAAGTTACAAATGAAAAATGTAGCCTAACATATTTTACCATTTACATGATTTATACTTTTTAGAATAACTTGCAATATACCCTCCCTTATAGGTGATTTGAGGTAAAAGAGACCCCAGGAGGCAAGTATTTCTGTCTCAAACCTGAAAACAGGGACTTCAATGTTGGTCAAATGAATGAACGTATTTCCAAGGAGAGCGGTTCACAACGATGTCATCTTCTGTCGCCCTCCTAGAAGGGTAGTCGGTTTGGTGGGTTACATGGTAACCCCTACATCCTAAGCTCATTACTGCCAACTTTAGGTTTGTAAATACACAAGCTTCACACTGAAAAATGCAGCATGTGCCACCATGTGACAGTGTCAATATCTAAACCAGACCATCTGCTTAACACCTAGTCCCCCCTGCTAAAACCCAGGATCAGTACAAAGACTAGAGTCCGCTAGTGCCTTCATCATAACAGGCTTGCTTTTAAAACCACTTCCTGCTACAGAGCCTGCCTCTGCTTCAGATGACCAGATCCTTTGAAAGACTACTGAGCTTTGGTATGTACAGAGATGCTGAAGCAGCAATGTTCTGAGGCGACCCGGCACTGTACACTGACGTCAGCTCAGCGTCAAGGCTGACTCTGTTTTCTAGACACATCAGCATGGCCTGAACCTTCACAAGCATTATAATCGAGGCAGGGAACATTAGCTGGGGGAGGCCTGAGCTCTAACGGTCGGCAGACTTGAATAGACGCTGCGGATAAATATAGACGATGGGGTAAGCAAAGTGGGGATTGGGTCTATGTTCCAGAGCAGTGGTGGGTGGGATCGTTCACACAGATTCCACTGTCAACAGCCAAAACTATGGCGTCATACAAGATCATGAAGGCTTGAAATAACTGCCAAAAACACCGGCCAGGGCAGACAGACCTCTCTAGAGACAAAAGATTAAACGAGATCTGGTAGCCGGGGTCATGCTTGCTGAGTATCAATAAGTAAGTCTGTGGAAAGTCAAGTATTATAATAGCCAAGTTTTTTTTTACTTAACAAACTGCACATTTGTAAGACTACAGTAAAGTTAAAAAACATCTCGGTTTAATACAATGCAAACAACAAAAAGGACCATAGCACACAATCTAAACAGGGAGACAGAGAGGTCAAAAGGGCAGTTTTAAATTGACTTCAATTATCATACCCTTAAATCAATCTGGTGAGTATCTTGCAGTTACAGGTAGTCAGTGGTGACATAGCTCTTAGTTCTGAAATGGTCAGTTTGTGATTTAGCCAACAGCACAAAGAGGTCTCAGACAGGAGGAAAGTTACATTTAACAAAGAACAACAGAGACTGCATTGACATCACCTGTTCCATCTCCCTGAAATGCCAACACCTGGCTCCAGACAAGCTGGGTAATGTTGTGAAACTTTTTCATTTGGGAGGTTAACACTCTTAGAACTGTCTGCCAGCTGTTTAGATTTTGTGCTACCATATGGTTGGACTGTTTCTTTTTTTTTTACTGCAGGGGCCCTTGGTTGGAATTGAGTCATGGTCTCTACATTTTAGACCTTTGTAGACCATTTTAACACAGCAAGATTTAGCTGCAACCACCCACAGACATGTGAAAAACCTGTGGTCTTTTACCTGAGGTATCTGCTGAAGTTTGATGTATAGCCATCATAAATCCCAGGATTTGTCGCTGCCTGCACGATCTTACACTTAGAGGTGTAGGAGACACATGGTCGTGACCTTAGCAGTAATGATAACAGAAAGGCGCCCCTTTTGTCTGATTTCAGCCAGACCTGGGCTCACACTTGTGTTTACATTAAAGGTATTAACCCTGCAGTGCATAACTTAGAAGAGCACAGTGTAGCTTCCATCCTTTGTTCTAACGTCATCCAATCTGCCTCCACTCCTTGTTAATGAGCTACATATCTTTTCAATGACTTTAAAGGCTTTCTGTGTTGTCATGCAACTGCCAAGGTCCTTTGCTTTGCACAGTATCCAACGTACTGCTCTTATGGTTAACTAAAACCTTGCTGAAGGCAGGGACAAAACCATATAAACCATATAAAATATGTCGTCGCTGTCTCTATTTTATGTACTTTGCAGTATTGTGAACACCTAAACTGAAATATGGCTTCTTGTTCCTGTAAATGTAAACTACTCATACAGCTTTTTATAGTAAACATTGAACCTTTGTGAGGAATTTCTCCTCTTATTATTATGGGGGAAATCCCGTGTTTTTTGAGCAGCCACGCCCCATTTCACTTGCTGCTGTCTTGCACAACATGGCAACCTAAGCGCTGATTGGGGTTCAGCTTGATGAAGTTAAAGGCACAAAGTCAAGACTTCACTAACCATCATGAAATTATACCAAATATCACAAGGCTGTGTTTACTTTCTCTTGTCATAGTAATAAGAAAAACCAACAGAGAAAAACATATTTGAAACTGACATACATTTTTGCAATGAGAACTTTTATACTATTTGTGAACATATTTTACCTGTGGTGGGTTGGTGCCCCCCCCCCCAGGGTGGCCCTTGCCCTGTGGCCTGTGCCCCTGAGGATGGGCTCCAAGCTTCCCGCAACCCTGAATTGGATACATGGTATAGAGAATGGATGGATGGATGGATGGATGTTTTAACAATGAAAAATGGAGAGATCATACATGCTCTGATGTTAAAGACAATACACATTTCCTTCTGATAGTGTATTGATACCTAATTGAGCTCTAATGTGTTGTCATAGCTGCAGCTGATGTGGGGGGGGGTAGGTGGATGGGGGATTGACATGTAACGCTAAGCAGAGCAGATCTACCTAACACAGCTGTCCAGGAAATAGAAAACAGAAGGTCAAGACCCATCCAAATAGCTTACCAATCTGGAATTCCTGCTCTGAATGCTTGGTTTCAAGTGTGTCTTATATATATAGCACTTCTAAACACAAGAATAGAGTGGAGCCTCATTAGACTGGTAATGACATTCTTAGCATTAGATGACAGGGAAAGGCTACAAACCCGTCTCTATCAGCTGGAGCAGTTGTGCAGTAAATATGCATGAGCTTTATGGGGCTGTCCTCAGCACAGGGACGCTGCCTAGGTACGTGTAAAAAGGGGCTTGTTTGACTTGCTTGTGCCTCTATAAGCAGAGCGTTTTTGGCTACCGGGCTTGGTTGCCGCCGACGGGGCGCCCGCAGCGGCCCTGACTCAGATGACTGAGCTGTTAAAAATAAACACAGCTCTGAAACACACTTTTACAATGCTACGCAGAGCTCCTGAGCCGAGTCTCTGGGCTGCAAAGGCTAAACCAACGCCCTTGTCATAGAGCCAGGAACAGCAGGCTTGAGAAATGAGGGTGGCTGACTTCTGGAAAGATCTTGCTGTTGCTAAGTCTAATTTCATTTATGAAACCACCTCTCTTTTTCCCTCACTGGCTTCCCTTTTCGCTGGTGACACTTTCTTTCCAGCTGTACTGGTTCCAGCTTGGCTGAGAGCTGCGTCGGTTGAGCAAAGGAAACTTATTCCTGTTTTTTTTCTTTTTCTTGCATAAAGAATCTTTTAAGAGCCATTCTCAGAAAAATAGTTTTGTTGATGTGTGCTGCCCAGCCTATTACAGCCCCCCACAGTGTCACCACGCCAGGCACACACTTTTCCACCTCTGTAGCCCTTCATCCTTGCACCACACCCATCTGGAGGACAGGGATCAATGCTGTTATTTGCTGAGAAGCTGCATGGTCACCACGTGCCAGGCCTGTTGGGTGGCGGTTTCGTGGACCGCAGGGTGCCACTGTGGCACCACGTCTACAGGGCTGCAAACACACGCCCCTCATATCCTGCCTCCCACCGCTACCACAGCACTGCATGTGTTTGCTTTAATTATGTGAACAACGCCATGGTACAGTTCATTATACTGAGAGAGTGCACCTGCAGAATACTGGCCCTCTGGAAACACTTCAGACCACTGATAATGAGAAACTTGGAAATTAGAAAGCGCAGGTGCAGTTCAGGTTATTAAGGCCAATGTTCTCCCCTCCATGCATGCAAGCACACACACACACACAAACACACACGCACGCACGCAGTCAAAAGCATGCATATGCAGGGAACAGATTACCAACACTATGAAGTACAAAGGATTCTGAAAGGGCCTTTCAGACTTTTAACAGGCGTGTCATTGTCATGAGACCAAACAGCAACATCACCAGATGCTTTTAAATCAGATCTTGGATGCCAGCTGGCTGTCAGCTGTGATAGGGGTGGAGGGTGTGGCTCAGTTATGTCGGGCAGGGCGTGGTGCTCACACTGGTCTAGGAGAGTCAGCGCGAGGGTGGCATTACCCCAATCACTCTGGGCTCAGAGAGTCAGCGTGAGGGTGGCATTACCCCAATCACTCTGGGCTCAGAGAGTCAGCGTGAGGGTGGCATTACCCCAATCACTCTGGGCTAGGAGAGTCAGCGTGAGGATGGCATTACCCCAATCACTCTGGGCTCAGAGAGTCAACGTGAGGGTGGCATTACCCCAATCACTCTGGGCTCAGAGAGTCAGCACGAGGATGGCATTACCCCAATCACTCTGGGCTAGGAGAGTCAGCGCGAGGGTGGCATTACCCCAATCACTCTGGGCTAGGAGAGTCAGCGTGAGGGTGGCATTACCCCACAGTCAGAGACACAAGCTCTGTCGCCGCTTGTCATTAGCAAAGATTGATGGGTTTTGAAGTTATGGCAGTGTCACAGAGATTCCATGTGGTTTCTATACCACACATGTTGAAGGGCGCGGCTATAGGCTGTTAGATAGCAAAACCGAGTTCAAAAGTGCAGCAGGGACGCAGTGGAAAGTGAATGGTCATTTAATGTCAGTCAGTGTAAAGTGTAATTACCACAGCCTTTATAAATGTACCATTTATATATTGTCTTTCCAGTAAAAGCAAACTTGCCAGTAAAATGTTTACAACATTCTTTTTAAGATAATAAGAATGCAAAATAAGCCCCTGTTTAATTTTTGCCCAGCAACAATTTTGAAAACAACAACAAAAGTGTTTTCACAATGTACCAGATTTCTCAAAGCCCTTGTAGGTTTATTTCAAGAGTTACTTTACGTTCTTTAAAGCAGTGGTTGCCAAAGCCAGCTAAGCATTTTCACAATCATTAGTCCATCCATCCGTCCATCCATACGCTACACCGCTTTATGTAATTCAGGATCACGGGAAGCCTGGAACCCATCTCAGGAAGCGCAGGGCACAGGGCAGGGGGCACCCTGGGCGGAGCGCCAACCCACTGCAACAATCATTAGTATTAAAAATATTTTAACATATAGAATATGTACTTGACCCAAGTCACTGATTATTATTTAATAGCCTTACTAGCTTCGATTGCGTGACAATCTCCCTTTCATTGCTGTATTATATGAAAGCCAAACCCTATCAACATCAGCATACCAATCCCAAACACAGTCAGCGTCCTGAGTTATTAATATGTTTTGCAAAACATCTTGTAATGCTTCCGTGGACCACGCTGCCAGTGTGGCATGGCATTCAATGCTGGGAGGAAGCAACGCAGGTGACAGAAAGCAAGACATGACTCGTTCTGCTCAACTGGCAGCCGGCCCGCTGCCCAGAGGGCGGCTTACTCCGAGCACACAGTCCCACGCTCCACGGCTGCAGAACATCTGGCGATGTGAACCTGGAACTAACCGGCAAAGGTGCACATCATGCTGTACCTCCCGCATCTCCGAACATAAAGAACATAACTTACAACCTCAGGCCCCCTCGCTCCCACTAGGAAATTTACGGTGGAGGCAGCGAGTACAATAGCTTACACTTGTACTGGTGAACAATTACTGAGTGTGTGATGAGAAAGGTTGCAACAAAAGCAAACACTCCTCTAAGGGCAGTTTAAACGAACCTGTATTTACAAAAGCTGCATCACACACTGTTTGATCCACGGCGATGTGCATAGCTTAAATTTTATCCACTCACAAGCCACATGTTTCCACTGAAGCCATTTCGGTAATAAATTACTTCAAGAGGGAAAATCAATTTGATTTATTTGTATCATCCTGCAATGGATCCCGTTGTAAGACATCAATATCAGCGAGGCTCAGTCTACCAACAGGGCGAGCTGGGTGTTCACCCCTGGGCCCTGTGTGCTAACAGGCCTGTTACCAAAAAAGTACAGTAATAATTATGAGAGTTACAAGTATAATGTTAGGGTGGGGGCCACTGGCTTTTCCATCGAGACCTGGATATAGGCAGTGTTTCCCACAAAGCACAGAAGAAAGGTAAAAGATTGAAATATCAAAATATGCAAGAGAGGAAAATGTGAAAAGCTAACCTTGGGCTCGCTAATGCAGGCAGTCTCTTTCAAAACATTGTATTGTACTAAAAACTGTTAAATGATGCAGAAGGTCTCCACACAGTCCCCATGTTACACGTGACCCTGTCTTTCCTTTGGCCCAAGGTGTTTTGTCCAGTCAACTTCCACACCTTACCCTGCAAAAGTACAAGAAGCGAAAGATGTGTACAAAAACATCCTTTAAAGAGAGTTAAATTATGGGGAAGTATTACTTTATTACAGCTTTATTATTAAACATATAAAGGGCTGAGAGGGAGTGCCAGAGCACTCTTGCTGATACTAGACAAGTCTCACTCTCTTCAAACAGGAGATCTACATTGTTTAACTATAATGTTTAAACATGACTGCCATCTATTTATACAAAGAGCTGTTAAAACCAGCTTTCTGGACAGAACAAGGTGTTTGTTATGATGGTTCGACATTGGGGACGGTCATTTTAAAAGGGAGTGACTGTAGTGCTGGCATTGGGTCAGCACCATCAGTATCATTAAATAATCCCTGTAGGACATCTCTTCTCCAAAGCTACTGACTCCTATCCCTGAATCAAAGCATTGTTCCTTGTTAACAAAGAGCAACATGCACTCTGGTGTTATGTAGTGCAATCCTCTCAACACTTATTTTTTTCCAGAGGGTATTAAAGGAGTTTGCAAAATTGATTCCTTGTGTTGTTTACACTGTCGCTATGCTTAAGTAAGATGCTTTCACCTCTGGCAGACAACTGGTCCAAGAATTCTGCTGTGAGTTAAATTATCGTCACATTTTTAGAACATTTTGTTCGACCACAAGAGAATATGTAACATTTTCCCATAGGTGGCTGTTGTACACAGTACAACACAGAGTGTGTGAATTTTTTTCCACTTTTCTTTGCTTGCCCTTTTTTTCAAACCCATCTTTATTATAGCGATTCTATGAAATCAGTTAATGTGAAAATGCAGAATAAGGAGTTAGATGAATTGAGCTGGAATTTCCTTATAAAGCAAACTCTGTCTGCTGGAATGTTCTCCCTTCTGTGTACACAGGCCTGATTACATTTAGGGAAAAGAAGAAAAGGCGGTTCTTACCAGACTACATTGTGACTGGCTGTTTGCTGCGATCACACCCCAATGAGGGGCTTTTCTCTTTCAGCCTGTCCCCTCCCCACTTCATAACACCCCTGACATGTGCTGCTGCAGAATCCGCAGCTCGCGCTGCCACAGGTCATAAGAATGTTCCCAAAAATGGATTGGTCCCAGACCGATCCACACCTTCGCCTTGCACAAAACGGCACGGAGCTGAGATTTTCCTGCCGTTTTCAAACATTTTGCCAAATAACAGCTCGGGCTTGCTGCAGGGGGCTGAGGCGTGTGTGTGTACACCATATGGAATGTACACATTAACTCACTGTGATGTTACGAAAGAGTGACTCACAATGCAAAGAGCAGGAACGCTGCTGAAAACATCTGTAAATAGTCTTGCTTATGCTCTACCGGTTTAATTTATATTCCGTTTGTACACTTTCTGATGCAGTATTACATGTGGTTTGCTTTTGTTGCGACCTTTCTCACCACACACTTAGAGAAAAAAAAAATTTAATAAATAAGGTGTCACAAGGAAAAGGTCAGCATGTTTTATAGGCCTGAATATTCAATGAATGCAGTGACTAACCAGATGTTATTTCATGTATTCAACTCTTGTTTTTAGTAAAGAAAGGCAGCATAATATACAATTAACAAAAATCATTACCTTATAAGCATTCAGTCAGATAATACATTTTTTTCTGTGTCTACCCAGACAAAACCTGTAGAAAAACAATTCAAACATTTTGTCAACACCTTTATTGTGCAAAACATTGAATTCATTATTCCTATCAACACTTATTTCTCTGTTGTTTTATTCCTCATTTAAAGTAGATTTATTTGAAAATTAAGCACAAGAATAACATCTTTTATTTCTCATTTCCAGTATTAGTTCTTCTAGCACACTACCTGAGCACACTACCTGAGCACACTACCTGAGCACACTACCTGAGCACACATATATTTGCCCTACAGAGGAGTGTTTAGGGAGCAAGAGTACAACCAGAACCTATTTGAGTCCCAGAAGATACAAAATGCTTTGCCATTCTGCTCTGTCCTGCACAGGAGTCCACTTAAACAGCCTTGATATGTTTTTTCTGTACATCCGTCACCTCAGTAAAGCTGCAGTAAGGCTGCTCAGGCAGAAGCTGGGCGTGGCAAGTTCCTGTCACTGAACACCTGCAGACTAGCAGAAAACACCTTACATCCTCCAGAGTATGCAGTTTAGGTGTTGGGCTGCAAACGCAGATTCAGGAGACTAAATGACCTATACTATAATTAGGCTAAAGGTCACATTTTTAATACTGTGATCTTAAATGTGTGGGAAGGTCTTTATGATGTTCTGGTCGGGAAAAATGACTTGTTTGAGTCCCAGGTGCTGAAACGTCAGGAGAAAAACTATCTCTATATGTCAAGCTCTGCAAGTGCTCATTTATGTAATGTGTATAATAAATACAAAATAGCTACTCTTACTCAAAAATTTTATGGGCAAATTCAAAAATATTATTTCTTTGGTAAATGCCTATAATCAAAATCATGACTTGTTATGAATATCTTCTCATCAGTACAGTATGAATTTGGTATAACATTAGGCAGTATAAAATTAGCAGGAAACAGTCATCCTTACTCAGTCTGACTAAT
The DNA here is from genome assembly GCA_025773905.1 of Chitala chitala. NCBI lineage: Eukaryota > Metazoa > Chordata > Actinopteri > Osteoglossiformes > Notopteridae > Chitala > Chitala chitala. The sequence continues at coordinate 7,095,269 of JABJVR010000016.1, read as the reverse complement.
AGGCCGCAGATCTAACATTAGTGTTGTGACATAAGTGCTTCCATACAGATGAAAGAGAAAAAAGCAGAAATGATTGCACTTGATTATCTGCCCTGAGGGAGTTTCACAGTTCTGCAAGCAGCTGCCTGATCCTGTTGTTATACTGATAGACTGATTGATAAAAAAGAACATATGCCAAGAAAGAACTGGCACATCTCCCCACACATAATTTGTGTACCATTTTTCAAAAAATTAAAAAAATAATAAAATCACATTGTTAGAACAGATGTGCATATTTAGTGTGTTTTCCATACCATTTCACGGTTATCAATCTTATAAAGTGATCTAGCACTGAAGCAGCCGTGATTGGATGGGGTCCTGATTACCTCAAAGTCATCAGTGATGTAGCAGTGAAGCACTCTGTGATTAGATAGCATCATGGTTACTTCGAAGTGCTCAGTGATGTAGCACTGAAGCAGGCCATGCTTGATTTAATGACCACCGAGCACTGCCTTTTGGATTTTGTGCTCCTTTCAGCAACCTTGAGTTCACCTAACACATCCACGTCAGGGTCATACTCTCAACCAAGTGCATATTCATCAATGGCTGACAAGAACATCAGTACTTCGTTCCCTGAAGTGCACAAAAGCCCTCACTGCTCTCTGGGCAGGCCCAAAAAATGTGCTCGTACATCAGAGCCTCTGGAATGTCTGCACTTCACATGGAACTGTGTGTGCAGATGTGTATTACTATGCTGATATATACGTGACATACATCTGTACACATTAATTGCCTCCATTGTGCCATTTCTGAAGGAGGCTCATTATTTTAAACAGTATACTTTTCCTATGAAAAAAGTTCAAAAGATCTGTTTTCTCACAGCCTGAGAAATTTCCTGTTAATTTAGAAAAATTAAAAAGACAGAGCAGTGCAGAGCCATACAGCTCTATGTGCAGCCTGAGAGTGCCAGTAATTACTCCAGGCTGTGTAAAGTTATGCTGCCTCGTCAGAGAGAAACTGTCTGCTTTTCTCCCAGCCCTACGTCAGGGTGTACACCACAGCTTTCCAGGTACTTCATTAGGTTTTTAGACTTGGCCTGATCTTTGGTTCATAACATTTAAATTTCCTGTGTCAGACAGCTGCTCTGTTCTTACGTGAGATGGATTTGATGGCTTCCGTGTTGTGAAATCAGGCACATCATTGATGCTAAATTCAACCATGACAATGACTAAATAACAGCCTAATGATGGTTATTACTTTATGAATGACAGAACGTAGGGAAATTATGATTTTGTAGTTCATGCAGTAGTGTTAATTAACCATATTGAAGCATGCACTTTTGTGTGACTTTATAGAACACATGGTAACCTTTCTTCTTAAAAGACAGCAAAAATTATAGGAATGTGAATTAATTTAGAAAGCCTGTTCATTTTGCAAGCAAATAAAACCCCAGCAGAACAAAATGTTTAACATTAGGAAAGCTGTTAATGAGAATAAAGTCCACATCAGTGCCTATGTGCACACAAGCTAGAGAAACATGTGTTTTTATCTGTTATGTAAAGACACCAGCAGGTGTACCACTAAATTAGCAATGTTGTTATCTTCACAGAATGGAAAGCAAGAATAGGTAAACTAAGGAAAAGTGCTCTGAGGAAGGAACGGAGCTTCTAAAGATTAGCATTCACACAGTGCTATAATGACGCAACTATACAACTGAGTAGTTGAAACTACCTTCTCTCTGGGTGCCGTGGAAAGGCGATGGTAAAGACATTAGCATGACTCATCCGTAAAAACATGCAGACCATAATGGCTCAGTAGTTCTGACTCACATAATTCAATGTGAGTTGGAGTTTTCCCGCCTTTCTGGTTCAATCCGTTAAGTATTTGGTTTGTCCCAGTAATTTGTCCTTTACAGAGATGTTGGCAAACTATTCATTCAGAAGTCGATCTAATCCTCTTCTGAGTATACTTAGAGCTGCCATTGTTCAGTCCGGAGAAGTAAGTTTGGCAGCCACTAATAACTTGGTGACTTTATTGACCACGTTTCAAGCGTGCACCAGCAGCCAGCTGGAAAAAGAGGTGTGTTCGGTCAGGGACCTGACTCATCGCTCTCCATGTGTACCACTCACTACTGATCCTCAAATCCCTGCCCAAGGAGCTGGTCCCAGCCTGGTGTGGTACAAGGGTGAGGTGCATTCCTCTCTTGCTGCATAAGGGACTAAAAAGGGCTGGATTCAAAAGACAGATGCTTAGAATGTTGTGAAAGAGTCCCTTTATGAACACCATCAGCTAGTGGATCAAGTGCCTTCTATTTGATCACAGGCTCGATGTTTAAAAGATGATCTGTGATATGACTTTAACTCTCGCTTGCCTGGCACTCTCTGAGCAATCTACATTTTTAACAGACTTGGACATTGAGGTCACTGTTCATTATGAAAGACCCTTTTTGTGTTCTGCAAAGAAAACAGCAGATAATGGTAGAAGATGGACATAATTATACTCATTAATTAAAAAGCTAATAGGTACTGTACATGCTTTTTCATCTGATAATTTCCAGAAGGTTCCTTCCTCCATCAAAGTCCTCTCAGTACCATTAGCACCCAGCTTTGCTTCTTCAAGATCATTACATAGGCCCTAGACTGACGTGGCCAAATTATTTTCTGCTCAACGTACTTTGGTTCCATTCCAAAACATTCACAAAACCTTCTTCTAAATCACAGACAAAAGCCTAAGTGGCCATTGCCCATTTAGACATAGGAAAGGCAAAAGGGCAGGACGTCTAGTCCAGCCTGACCAGCACAGGATGGCAGGCTTGTGAATCAAAGGCTTTCATTTGCTATCCAATGTTGCATTTCATGAGAGTGTCCTCAGGGAGCCACTGTAATTGGGTGGGCAAGGATGTTGTTATATGAGCTAATTTACCTCGTAGACAAAACACTGCACTGTTGGGGAAAAAATGCTATTCTAAACAATCATAGGTTGTTCTCCTTTGAGAGTCTATCAGACCCCAGGACAACCCTGTGATGTTACAGGAGAAGTATTTACACAGGACCCAGAAATAGGGACTGTGACGTTTGACGGCTTCTGTAGCTCACATAGGCTTTCTTTGTACTGCCTATTCATAAAATATCGAAGCTTCCTAGTTTGCACAAAGCAACCGTTGAGGCAAATGTTTCCATTTCAGCCACAGTAGGTGAGTGGCATCATTCACTCGGTACATTTTACTTAGACGATTAACATCAAACTGTAATGTCAAGGTGTCAGAACTGAACTGTTCAGGCAATTTTCCATTTCACCTTTTGTAACATCACAGTCAATCAAAGTCTTTCATGAAGTCTCATGTCTTTACAGCAATTCTCTTTCTTTAGGAAGAACTGGGGGTGTTGCTCTTATAGCATCAAGTTCACACATATGGTTCACGGTTGTCTAACACACATTGATCCTGTAAACCCTTGGAACTGAAAATTTTGACACATTTCCCTTCAAAACAAATACTATAAACTGTTAAAAAACGTGATGCTCAGACTGACAGAAATTTTGGTTGGCCCTGAGTGATTTAATGAGATTTTACCATGACACGTATATGGGCAATAAATTTATGACTGTGAGAAGAACCCAATTACTCAGTTCTCAATAAATGAGAAGTTGCAAAATGAAGTTTGAAGTTGGAAAACATGTACAGAAGCAAAAGCTTCTTCTGGAACGTGTTACAAAAGCTGACAGAAAGAGGCATAGTTTGGAATGGTGAGTTAACATGCTGTACTGAGGGCGAGGAGTGGCCTTGTGGCTGCTTTTAACTGCAAACAACATCTAGATAACAGAAACAGAAACAGTTTGAAAATAGTTCTCATCTGCAGGCAATCCATCCATCTATCCATCCATCCATTGTCTATACTGCTTACCCAATTCAGGGTCGCGGGAAGCCTGGAGCCTACTAAAGACAATCAACAAGACAAAATTCTTTATTTTACATGCTTCTACAATTTTCTCAAGTTCCATTGGGACCCATGAATGCACATGCACTCTTACGTTTTTTTTTCCAGATCATGGAAAGAACCCATTTTTCTAAGAGGCCAGCTTAACGTTTAAGGACCCATGGGGTCTTTCTGGATTCCCATTTTGTAGAGGCTACATTCTGTGGATGTTATACAGGAGCAAGACCTTTATTACAGTATTTTATTCCATTGGAAAATCTCACAGGAATTAAAACAGCAGTGTGGCGTGCAAGCAAAATCACGTTTCTGTTTGCTTTTACAGACCCTGGATCCATCTTCCAAAATCTATCCAAGATGTTTGTAAAGGTATCTCCCCTTCCAGTGCACTGAAGGCACTGTAATGTTGCGGTTCTGTGTGGTTTTGGAAAAATCTTCAGAATTTACAGGGTGGAGGCTTACCTTACACTTCTTCTAACTCCTACTCTCAGTATTTTTTAAAGGTTCTTACCTTTACATGGTTGCAGAAAGTGTTTTGTCCAGATTAAAATTAGGTACAGTGATGGCAATGATGGTTTTTAATGCTTGTGTTATATACCTTTATGTTCATATGCATACATATGAACATGCTTTTCTGTAATTGTTCACAGGTTTGCACCATGTACCTGTGTTTCTGTGTTTGAGTGTGTGTTTGTGAACATGTATGACACTGAGCAACTTCCCAAGTACAAGTCTTCATTGCTACTATTTGAAGGCTACTCACTGCCAGGAGACCTTCACTGGACTGGTTTTGTTCTGTTTTGTTCCAGGGCTGTTGAATTGTGATATCTCTGTTATCCAGGAAATGTCATAACAAACTGAGTTTGGACATTAACCATAGTAGAATTTAAGTACCCAGTAAAATGAACAGAAGATGCTCCCATTGACTTTTATAAGACATTATTGTCTCTGTGTCTCAAGAACTTTTCTAAAAATAATGCAGCTAGTTAAACATAATCATACCAACAGGGACTGTCAATGTTCATTCAAAATCCCATTTCTTTTTAATTTTTGTTTTTTTCATCATCGTTGACTGTTGCCCTTTGTATACGTTGTGTTACATACGATGACATTGCCTTCCTCCCTGAATCAGATACTATTCAACAAACACTATTCACATCTCAGGAAAAAAAACACACTGTACCAAGAAGTTAGTGTGTGCCGTCCATAGTACTTGAACTGCCGTACTGCATGTAGGTGGTTTGTTTTGCAAACCTGTGGTTACAAGCTTCCGTTGTCATGGCAGCGGAGTCAGCCTTTTTGAAAACACTCGCCTAGAAACATGTTTCTCTTAATGTTCTCGGTTAAAGGATAATACAGAAACCACATCCACGTGACGATGAGTGACCATAAGACACTGTTCCTCGACTAAACACCTAAACATAGAAAGCTGCCAGCAGCCCCTCCCGGATCTGAGTCCGTAGATTGCACCATTAACCACTGCACTACCCGCCGTTCTGCTACTCTAAAAATTTGTTATAGCATGTGATGGTAACTAATGAAGATGGTCCATTCTCAACAGTAGTTGTGTGCATAAAAATAAGGTGTGATGAGTCAGCAATGTATCTTCTGACTGGTGTGTGGTCGATGCCTTAGTCTAGATTCAGTCTTATCAGTTCATATGGAACCTCTGCTGTATTACCAGCACACCACTCTGGACAGCTTCAAAATCTGAATCAGATTATAACCCAAGAGTGCTAAGTACTTCCTGAAACAGTGGTTTTGGACAGAGGGATCGGAAATGAAATGGAAAATATCTTAGGGGTCGGGGGGGCCATAAGGGGTGGAGCAGGGTCTGGGAAACAAGAGGGAAGTTCATTGTTGCAACAAATTCAAGGAGACATGAAGCAAGTTTCCTCTGTGTGCTATAAATACTGTACATCCACAGCCAGCTGCCCCATTACAGTCATTGCAACTGGATCAGTCCCACAATAAGTCACTGTTTCCTCAGGCGTAGCTCAAAGTTAGTATGAGCAGAACCAGCACAGTCTAGACTACAGAGCATTGAGAGGTGTCGCATTCCAGGTTCTGGTGTTCAGCACTAAACATGAGGAAGGGCAAACACATCAGTCCACATCGCTCAAATTTGTAACCAAACAGGAATTTTAGTTTGGTTGGCTGGGACACCATCAGAAAAAATTATGGAAAGCACATGTTGTCCTAGAGACTTCTCCTCAGGTACGCCTGCTTAAAATCTATTGTTGACAAACTATAGTCTAAAACTTTTACATGGATGCAGAAATCTTTTTTTTTCAGAATGTGATTTTCCTCGTGAAACAAGTGCTTTATGTTAGATCCAAATGGCAGTGACCAGGGCCTGGACAAAAAAATCAGCCCTGGAAATTTTAGTCCAGGTGGCCCACCACTACAATCTAGTATTAGTTCATATAATAATAATACATTGTATCAGCCCCAAAGTGTGTCAGACCACTGGGTATGACAGATTACCAATCCAAGACTGGCATTGATCAGAGTCTATTGGAACAATTATATGGAATATCATAAAGCTACTAAGACAAGCAAGCAATTTCCTCATGCATGGAGGCACCCATTTTTCTAAATGCAAGTCTTTGTTTCTGGGATTTGCATTGCATGGCCCTTCAGTTTTTCCAAGCACACCTCAAATCCCTGAATATCCTTCATTACTGCATAAGCCAGACACAAAATGTCTTGGCAGCTCCAGTTCCTCTTCCGTCACAGTCCAATGAGAACCTTCCACGTCTGAGGTGAAAAAGAGGATTATCCAAATTTCTTACAATACAATACATATTATGCTTTAAGGTCTCAGCTGAAGTTGTCACAGTAGCTGCTCCAAATTGTGCACATGGCCAGTGTTTAAATTCTGCACACTTGGCCCAGACCAACACGGGTCTAGTACTAAAAAGGAAGACAGGCAGTGTTGCCCTAGTTGCTTTGGCTCTCCAGCTGTGCATTTCCTGTTTAGCCTCCCTGCAGCTGTGATAACTTTATCTAACCTTGTCCAAAAAGCTATCATCAAGACCCACTTTGAGGACAGTTAACTGTATTAATTTATATTCATGGTGAGTTGATGGAGGTTTGAATACCGGCAGGTGCACAGAAACGTCACGCTACATGTGAAAAATGATGTGCTGTGCACCCTGTGCTCCTACAATTATCATTTATCACAAAATGCTAACTCTGAAAACGCTGCAGCATGATATATTAATGACACATAGCAGTTTTGGAATGCTGGTGAACACGTGTTGGGGACAGGACTGAAACAGTGAGTATGTGTCACCTCCTAATGTCTGGATCTTCATTTGACTCAGCTGTATTCACTCTGCTGGAGACAGCTCTGTTGTGAGCGTAATTGAAACTCCCTGTGACATTTGGCTCATGGTGGAAATGCTCAGTGATAGACGTTAAAATGTTCTTGCTTACACTCATTTCTGCTCACTACTCCCTGCTGGTTTGCATGTAGAAGGATGAGGAAGGGGTCTGCCTGGCAGAGAAAGCCCAGGGCCTTTTGAAACTGTGCTTCAGGGTCACCATTCCCACCTCAGTGTCACCACTACCATTGCTGGTGCTCTGAAAAAAAAGTAATTTGTTTAGCTAATGAGTCCTTACTTTTGGGGCACAAACAATACTGTTTATTAATTTTTTCCATTTTGCAACATTGACTGGAATGAGGATTTAAACTGTACTCTTAACCTCAGTCAAGGTTTAACTGCTGGAGATTGGTATGTTCTGACCAGGGTTTTAAAGCCCCAAAAAGCTAAAGGCTTTAAAACCCCTATTAAAAATTAATAAGCACTTTCATATTCCCATATAAATATTTACAGGTTTTTCATATCCCAGAAAAAAGATGAGCTTGTCACAATCCCACATGAAAATCAGGAACTACAGGTACAATGTTCAGTTGTTTACAACCATCTCTTATTTTTAATTTGTGCTATTTCAATTTGTAATTGTAATTTGAGTGTAAGAAAAGGTGAAAACAGTGTCCCCTGTATTTTGCTCCTATTACTGAATGAGCAACGTTTCACCCACATGTCATACAGGCTGATCACTACACTTTACTCATGCTGCACACATATCAGAACACTTGTACTCATGCTGCACACATATCGGAACACTTGTACCCTTCAGACTCAAAGGGACTTTACAAAAACAAAAACATCAACCTGTAACAAGTGATTTTTCTTTATTTGATTGACAAAGCAAGGTTTGTTTTGGTAGTGGAAAAGTCTGGGTCCACAAACACTGTCTGACGGACAGGACTAACTTGACAGTAATAGCCATTGGATGCAATTGACCACTACACTATTTGAAGAAGTGGCATCCAAGGATGGTGGTCTTGGGGAGTTATTTTGAAAGAAAAAAAAACCTGTACATTCCTAAGATACAGCTGCTTTAAGACATGCCTTTCCCCAAGGACAGAGATTATAAGTATCAGTGCTTCTAGATGACTCAAATCTAACAAGGTCTGAGAAGGAGCTGAGCTAGGCACTCAACACTGCCAGAAGTTCCACACATAATTGGCATTGTTACATGATGTGGCTCATGGCTTAAAGTGGGTGAAGGTATCTCAGCTAGCAGGCACACCAGACCCTCTACAGATGTGATTGGCTTCCAGTCCTCTGCATTATTACTAGACCTGCGGTGTATCAGAAATCAGTCAGTCTGCAGCAGCATGCAGGAATGGGTGAGTAAACTAAGTCTGAAGCACGCAAAACAGTTCTGATGATGTAGCTTTACAAAAAGGACAGTCAGAAACATAGACATGAAGGACAACGGATTAGAATGGGAAGTGGGGAAAAATTAATCCCAGTGAGTCTTTGGGATTACATTTTTGTAATTTTCACCTTTGCATCACATTAAGCATCTGAGGTCAGCCATTTGGTAGGGCCATTTTACACTAAAACCAAAAAAACAAAAATTGATTCCTCAAGGAACTCAGAAATGACAAAAAAAGGGGTTAATATTGTTTCCCGAGGGTGTGCCCTTTAAAGGAGAGGCTAGTATCATTGTATATAAATTGGAATAATATGAAACAAAATATGTGCTTTTAATAACGGTAATAATTGTAACTAATTCAACATGTCTTATTGCACTTCACAAAGTGAGTTATTGCTCTGAGTATTATATGCACTGTTAATGATTAATAGAATGTACAATTCATATGAAAGTATTGAATTTCAAGTTCCTTTCCTAAATCATTTACTCTTGTTACTTCACATAGATCATTTAAAATTGTACAGTTTACCAATTTATAGCTACCTGTCCATGTAATTGCCCTGTGGTGGGTTGGCACGCTGCCCTGGGTGCCCCCTGCACCCTGTGCCTCCTGGGATGGGCTCCAGGCTTCCCGTGACCCTGAATTGGACAAGCGGTATAGAGAATGGATGGATGAATGAATGTCTGTTTAATTTTCCCAGCATTTAAAATTACATCAAAAGTCAGAATATAGTATCTAAATAATACATATGCAAGTTAGTTTGTCATCATACCATGGTGTCATAGCATGGCACAGTTGTGACCAAAAGGCCACAACCATCAAAAATTAAAAATGGAGGGTACTTAAATTAGTACTGCAGTAAATAGACAACAACATGCATAAAAGTATCTGCCAACCTGATTTCCATTACATTTATCATTTGTTCAAACAGGAACTGGTAACATGATAACAACCAACATGGTAAACACAGGGGTGTCTGAGCTCCTATTTCTATCCACAGAGTCATACTTTGGGGACAGTTTCTGTCGGATCAACGCTGTCCAGGATGTAACCACATTCCAACTGTCACTGCAATTCAAGACCAGCCGACGTAGTGGGCTGCTCCTCCTGGCTGGGGGGGTCCTAGACCACCTGGCTCTGGAGCTCCAGGACGGACGGCTGCGGGTGAGCCCGCTGCTCATTCTTCCACACCGTGTCCCTCAGATCTTTGTCAGGAGCCTGACATTCTCATGCATGTGTCCACATGATTTTTGACATTTTCCTTTCTTTTTTACTCAGCTTATTTAAAGAAAAATTGTTAAAACTTTTATGCTTTACCATTTAAACATTTGAAAATGTTTAGTGATGAACAGAACGCCTTCTAGGAACTCACATCACTCCTCTTCAGTTACTGGTTCAAATCCTTATTTATTGGACAACAACTTTATAGCTGTTTGTTGTTGTCTTTACATTAACAGCAGGAAAATGTGCCGCATATGGACACTATAATCTACCAGACGTGATACCTCATCTTCTCAGATGTTGTCAGTGGTCTTGTGACAATGGCGGTCCACATTTTCCATAGTAGGTCTGTGGAAGGCTAGCCGGCCCATTTAAAGATGAACAATATTGTTCTGTTGGAGTATAATCATTTCAACTATTGTCTATTTTGAATTGTTTCATACTGTGTCTCAAGAAAGAATCTGTAATTTACCCCACAATGACTAAACACATGGTTTGGGCCAGGCAGGAATTTCATCATTGAGTATAAACCAGATTTTCTCACTTGCTGAGTTTTAGATGAGACACAATGCTCAGAAAACAATGAAAACTTCTCTACTATGTTATATATAAAGAGTAGAGCCTGTAACTTTAAAATTAAGTTCTACTACTTCTAATTGCATAATGAAACAGCTGGCAGATGCTCAAAACTGAAGTGATATCAAATGTGCTTGTCACAGATCTTCCACAATTTCCCCACAGTAAACAAAAACTTCTTTGCGGTAGAGATGAATATTTAAATGCTTGCCTTTTATTTGGCAGAGCACCAATAAAATTATGGGAGGACAGAAGTTTTGCATAAATCATATTACAAATGAATTCATTTATGTCTGGATTTTGCAGGTGCGTATGGATGTAGGCTTTGGTGAGCAGGTGCTGTTGTCTCCTCTTGGGCTACAGCTAAGCAACCTTTTGGACCACACGGTAGATGTCAGCTTTCAGGACACCAATTTGACTATGGTGATTGACAAAACCTTCACCAATTCCCTCACTCTCCCCGAAGGATCTCTGAATGACCTCAACATTGACCACGGTGTCTACCTGGGAGGCCCAGGTAGCCTACAGGCACCTTATCTGGATGAATCCATTCCCCCATTGCGTGGGTGCATGAGCAACGTGAAGTTTGAGTCCCATAATTTTGACATTTTAACACCAGAGCCAAAGGAGTGTACAGACACAAAGGATACATGCTCAAGTGAATTTGAAGCTGGAGGTGGAGAAGCTACAAGTTTCATAAGCCCTAATTCATTTGTCTCATTTCCAACATGGAGCCTGGCAGACTTACGGATCATTGAGTTCCTCATAAAGACTACAATTGAGGATGCACTTCTAGTTTTCCATGCCGGACTTGGAGAAGATTTTATAGCATTCGGCTTAGCCGGAGGCTACATCAAAGGGCTTGTGGACCGTGGAAATGGATTGGTTGTGCTGGACGATACAGGAGTAAAATTAGATGATGATCAGTGGCATCGTGTACGTGTGCAGATAGACCAGAACATGTTAATTATGAATGTAGACAGTGATACCAATTCAGTTCCACTGAGTGGCTCAGAGAGTTTAGACCTCACGGGAAGTTTGTATATTGGGGGTGTGCCAGGAAAGATGAAGGATGTTTTTCGAGATAACGGACTCTTCACTCGTCTGGAAGAAGAGGTCACTTCAGAGTCCTTTATTGGCTGTTTGGGCGAAATAAAAGTGAATCAAATGGAAAGGAGCCTACAAGATGCTTTAGTAACCAAAGATGTTTATGTTAAATGTGAAGGGGACGACTATGATTATTCAAACTCTTATGAAGAGATTGAGACAATTACAACAGCTCCTACATTTATAACCTCATATACTGATCATAATCCAAACGAAAGACATTGTTATCCAACTAACGACACCCCAGAAATATTCCGTAATATCACAAAGCTACTTGATGTCACTCCTTTGCTTGTCCCTGAGGGTGGAGAAGCCATTTTTCAGATAAAAAATCTACAGCCCACCATTGATTTAGAAACTGCAAAAATCAGACAATCACAGATTATCTTCACTCTACAACATGATCCTCTATATGGACAGGTGGACATGATTATCAACAGCAAAAGAACAAAAAAGTTTACCCTCCTTGATGTAGCCAATAACAAAATTAAGTATGTCCATGATGGAAACGAAAGGTATAATGATAAAATAAAGCTCGAAGTTGTAACCCACAGTTACGGTCACCTACCAGAGTGCTTAAAAACTCCTCAACAGTATGTCCTTCCTGTTGTGATCGTGCCTATAAATGACATACCTCAGCTAAGCGGAGGAGAAATCTCCATCACTGCATATGGGCGAACTCGTTTGAATCCTAACCTAATAAAAATTGTGGATTCTGACACTCGATGTGATGAGTTAATTGTAACTATTACATCTGATACTAGCCTTGAAAAGGGCTATCTGGAAAACACAAAGCAACCAGGAAGGGCCATCAATGAATTCACCTGCAGACAGCTGAAAGATGGGGACATTTACTATGTCCACAAAGGGGGAAGCGTAGCTGACATGGCACTTCGGGTGTCAGATGGATACTCAATCAGTCCAGTCAATATTTTCAGCCTGGCTGTTACACAGCCAAGTTTAGCCATCGTCACAAATACAGGCCTCTTAATATCTCAAGGAAGTAACTCTACCATTGGGATCCAGCAGTTAGCAGTGTTAGCCACACCTAGATATGGTGATGTGATGTACAAAGTAACCCAGGACCTGAAGTTTGGGAAACTTCAGTTGCTGACAAACCATGACACAGTGAAACAAGTGACATCATTCCATCAATCTGATCTGGAGCAAAACTGTTTAAGGTACATCAGTACTAAGACAGACAATCAAGGGGACACAGAAGTGGAACGCATTCAGTTTGATGTGCATCTTGGTAGATTCATTCTGCCAAACAACACATTTTTAGTCAAGATTACGCCATCTGAAATAAGGATGGAAAAAATCATTCCACTGGAGGTAAGACAGGAACATGTAAAAACCATAAGGCAAACAGAACTTGAGGCTGTTGTGAAAGGAAAAAATATTAAGTCTGAACATATGAGATATATCATTGAAAAAGTTCCAGTCATGGGGACTTTACAGCTTTTGGGCAAAGATCTGACTACAGGGGACAGTTTTACACAACAGGATATTTGGAATGCACATCTGAACTACAAGGTAAAAGTTCGCAGAGCTGTGGACTTGGAAGACAGCTTTCAATTCAGAGTTTTTGCAGAAAAGAAATATTCTCCCATCTATACCTATCCAATAAAAATCCTAGCTGACCCAGATGTTCCAGTATTAACAAATAAAGGGCTCACAGTAGAGGAGGGAGGGGAGGCCATCCTTACTCGGGATCATCTCTGGGTTCACACTCAGAACTCAATTGATTTTGTTTACAAGGTCACTGAAGATCCCAGACATGGTCGTCTGATCAGAGACTCCCCACCTGGACAACCTAGATTTGATGGAGCCATTAAATTATTCAGCAATGAGGACCTACATTTGAACAGATTAATATACAAGCATGATGGATCTGAGAACAGTAAGGATGAATTTTCCTTCCTGATTTATGATCCATCTAAGGGCAACATGAATGCACAAACACAGGAACAGGAAATTGCAAAGGGTGTGGTGAAAATATCTGTGCAATTGAAAAATAATCACGTGCCAATTCGAGTGGTTGACAAGGTCTTCAACATTGTACGGAAAGGGCAGCGTCTGCTGACCACGGATGACATTCAGTTCCATGACAGTGACTCTGACTTTAATGAAACCCAGTTGTTGTACACGCGTGAGGGGATCCTCAACGGGAACATCGTCTCTGCAATTGACAACTCCCAGTCAATTTTCCGCTTCACTCAGGCTGACTTACGAGACAGGAAGGTCCTTTATGTGCACCATGGTGCGGATCGCGAACGGGTCCAGCTGCAAGTATCCGACGGTCTGCATAAGACCACTGCTTTACTTCAGATTCAAGCAAGTGACCCATACCTGCGTGTCGTAAACAACACAATAGTTGTCATCGACCATGGCAGCACCAAGACTATCAACACAAGTCTACTGAGTGCAGAGACTAACATCGATATTAAAGATTCAAGTGATATCAAATATGTAGTGACATCACCCCCAAATGATGGAGTCATTATTGTTAGTGGAATAGAAGCTTCAATGTTCACGCAGCAGGATCTGCAGAAAGGTGTTGTATCATACAAACATGACGACCAGAGTTTGAGATCAAAAGACTCCTTTAGTTTCCGTGTTCAGGCTAAAGACCTGTTTGAAGATGGTACGTTTAGAATCAAAATATTCAAGCAAGGCTATTTCTCACAGCCAGAGGTTATAAACAATGAGGAGATCATAAATTATGAGAGAGAGCCAACAGAAATAACAGAAGACCAACTTAAGGTATGTGTATATTTACACACAAGGTTGCTTTTTTTTTTTTTTTCTTTCTTTTTTTTTTTTTGCTTTTTGCTGCTTTTTTTGGTTAATATCTGAACAAAAAGTTGTTTTTCAGTTTAATTTTGGTGATACATACTAACTGAAATTAAAAATTATTAAAAAAAAATGGATTAGAGGAGCTTAGTTTTCATTTGAAATAACTTCCTTTTTTCCTTTTTTAGATTAGTCTAAAATGACTATACTTCATTCAAATTATAATTTTTTTTTAAATTTAATCTGCTATATGAAAGTAAGTTGGTATTTTTTATTTCTATAAATATTGAAAACGTATTGAAAATAGGCTGCAGAGAATTTGCAACTTCTATAATACACTGAGGTCATGCACTGAAATGTTTTGACAGTAGATATTATGGTTTGGTTGTTTTTTTTTTTGAAAAATAGTCAGTTATATATTAAAAAATACCCTTGGAAAATGTGTGCGAGAATTATTTCATAAACATATTGCCACATTTGTGTAGAGTACAACTGTATTCATTTAGGTTTATTAATTTTGCATCTTCTAATATGGAATACAAATCTTTGATTTATTCCATGTGTAACTTTCCCTATTATAATATTTTCTCAAGCATACTACATTTATGCGTATAATAGTTCCAAAATGTCACATATTGTCATATATTATAATAGTAGGCTAAAACGTACCAGACATTAGCACGTATTTTGTACTCATGACGTGTTTTTCTACAGGTCGAACAGGATGACATCTTGCCTTCAGAGATGGTTTTCACCATCAAAGAGCCTCCCCGCCTTGGACACGTGGTCATGCTCGCAAAAACCCTACACAGCACAGCCGCCCCCAGCCTTGACTACATTAGTTCCTTCACTCAGGACGACATCAACAACAGATTGATCTTCTATGTCTCCACGGCAGTGGAAGGCCAGGATTCCTTCACTGTAGATGTCAGCAATGGCTTTACCGCAGTGGAAGCCCTGCAAGTCAACGTGAACATTGTCCCAAGATTCATTCCCTTGCAGGCCACAAATTTCACAGTCATGGAAGGCAGCAGCTTGGCTATAAATGAGGACATCCTGAACATCTCAAACCCTTTCTATAGGTCCACCAACATTGACTTTACTGTACAGGAGCCACCAACGCATGGGAAAATCCAGTATGATGACAACTTCTACAATGATGTTTCCTCCTTCACCTGGACTGAAGTGAGTACTGTTATTCAGTGCTTTGTGACTATCAAATAAAACCACAATGGTCACGACTGTGGTTTATGTAGTCTTACATAAACTGACAACTGGAATTTTGTACACTGTTTTCTCCCTTATAGGATTACTTGTGAATGTCATAAGCTTTAAGACCAATATTTACACCAATATGTACACTGGAGTTCAAACTTACCTAGAAAAATGTATGACTTTTTTAAGTGTACAAAAATATAAACTTCAGACAGACAACAAACATCTTACAGCCAGTGCAATTAAAAATTGCAGGGGTTTTTCAAAAACTTCTAACATACAGTATTTTACCATTTCAACATTACCATTACATTACCATTTCAATTATATTATTTAAAATAAAGGCATATTCCTGTATATCAACAATATAATTCTAAAAGTGATAACCGGTAAAAAAAAAAAAACATTGACAATTCCATATTGACTGTATTCTATATATTAGGGCTGGGCGATATGGCAAAAAAATTGATCACGATATATTTTCCCATATAGAACGATATCGATTTTTGTCACGATCTTTTTTTTTCCTGATACTGCCAGTTTGAAAGTATCTGGTATTGCAAAGTATTTGATATCTTGGAGCCGAGTTTCCAGCTTCGTACGGCATTTATCATAAAGCTGTGGCATGGCAGTTTGCGAAAAGTATTTTCTGCCAGGGATTTCGTACCTCTGGTCCAGCACGTTAACTAAGTACCTAAATCCAATTCGTTCAACTGTTGACAGAGGCATCATGTCTTTCGGTAAACAAAAAGACATAGTGTATGTAATAGCTTTGTTCCTTTTCGAATGCTTCCCGTAAGGCATAATCGCTGCAAAAGATGACACGATTGTTGTCGCGGTTTTGGTCGTGTGGTGGCAGGCCTACTTTTTTGTGCTGAACGCACAGGCTGAGCTCACATTGTCATCATGTTATCTGTATAATCACTTGGATGGTATTTTTTCAAGTGATTAAAAAGGTTTGTTGTATTGCCAGTCTTTGAAGGCACCAGCCGCCTACATATCTTACATGCCGGCTTAATTTGCTGCACGTCGCTTCGACCATAGCCAAACCATCGCCACACCACTGACGTCGTGTAACCTTTTTTGTCAACAATGACCTTAGCTTCGGAGGATAACTCCAAGTCATGTCCAACATCACTTTCGCTGCTCTCAGCTCCACCTTCGGCCATTCTGCTGTCTCCTAGTTTTAGGCTACCTTCTCTGATAAGCTCACGTTAACTTGCAGCGGTGCAGGGAAGGTGGATTCTGATTGGCAGTTGTCGTGCACCTTCCGCCGCATGTAATGCACGTGATCAAGTAAATATGCCCACAGCTGATCATCGTAATCAAACTGAATTTAATCACGATCACTAATCGTGATCGTATAATCGCCCAGCCCTATCATCTCCCTTATTAAATTAATTTAATTTTGTCAGATGCTGCACTCTGGGTGCTTGTCTCCCCAGAAACAGCGTTCTGACTCACTGTTGCCAAGCTGTCCACTCCGTTCTTCGTTGACATTAGATCCAGAGCAACGACAACCAAGTAGGAGATGGCCAAGCGCTGCAGCACCCCAGGGATCCGCATGCTGTCCCAAGATACTGCAGACACACATGCACAGTGTGGACTAATAACAAAACAATCATCATAAAAACTACACCAATATTTCAATTAGCCAAACCCTGTATAAAGCTCTTGCTATTGTGCTCTAGTATTTTAACTCTCTGAGAAAATTTGTATAATTAATATATTTTAACAACTGATTTGAAATTTTATATCTATCATCCACAAATGACCATTTTTGTTATGTTTAAACCTGCACAGTAAAAACTATGCCCAATACTAAAGATTATGTGGTATACTTGGAAAGTGACTGCTGCTGTAATGGGAATGGAGTGAGGCCATGGTGTAAGAGGGGATCTCTGTGTACTCACAGGGTCCTTGGCAATAGTTGGGGTTGATGATGAGCACTCCTATGAGAAAAAGCTGCAGGCTCCGCCACAGGGCCTTCCACAAAAGGCGGGAGTGCGTAGACCCCCTGCACAGCGCTGAACTCAAGGCCAAGGAGATGGATGTCCCCATAATGAATACAAACCTGCAGAGGACAGGAGAGCAGCTGTGGCAGCCGCTCACTGGGGCACCGAGGTTGGAGGTGTTGGTTTACCACCTCATATACACCTTAGGCAATGTCACATCCTCCACAATGCCAATGTATGCAAAGCTAAACGTCACCAGGTTTTAACTGTCAGCATGTGGGTGACATTTCCAAATAAGATACAACTTACCAGGGAAAAACCAGATCAGCCACTGTAAGTCCTGTAACAGAAGAACAGGAACATTTTTTAAATGACTGTGTGATTTCTACATGATTATGCAATGGAATCCATTTACAGTGGCAAAGTGGCACACACAAACAGTGGGCTTATGTGATATGCCGAGACACTTTGAGCTTCCATTCAAAGCTTCAAGCTGTCAATAAAGCCAAGCGCAAAACACACAAAGGTGTCACTGAAGTAACTGGAACTCTTCTGCCCTTTCCTAAGTATGAATGGAAAAATTGATACAGTGGAGATTATGAAAAAATTGTGAAAAAATTACAGGCGTTACAAACTTGCGCAAATGTTATAACATTGCTGCCATTCAAACCGCCTGCAATACTTTAGCATTTTTACTGTGTGAGAAACATCACATTTCTAAGCTTTTTCTACTAAAACAGTTTCAAAAAGCACTTTGTTGTGTCCAATTTATGTTATTTAGCAGCCAGGACACTAGGGGGAGTAACTGGTGTCACGGATTCAGTAAGGGCTAAGGCAGGGGTCGGAAACCCGCGGCTCTCCCACCCCTCTGCAGTAGCATTCCCTGTAATGGGAGAGGGACCAAAAATGGCTCTTTTGGGTTTCATAGTGAAGGTTGCAGGCCCCTGGGATAAGGTGACACGGTTATATATCTTTGACTATTGCGATGTTAAATGTTCATATGTGTTAAAAATCTTTCAGAGTTATCCATCACTTACTCTACATTTACCTGCCATTGGTTACAACACACTTACCAGTATATCCAATTACATGTATGCATTATAAACCAGTTTTCTGTACTGATAATTATTTTATGATGTATCGGTAACCCATTAATTTATAAGAAATTTGCGCTAAACTTATCAGCATTTGTTTCAATACTTACTACAATTTAACATGTTAAAAGTATAGAGTATACCTGTAACATATATTCTTTACTCAGAGAAAAGTTTTTCAAATGTCATGAAGTCATTTTGCCATAAAGTTGCAGGTGTCTGAACAAATTACTGATGTTATTGTGATCCTCACTGTACTTAGGAAAGGGCAGAATATTTCAGTTGCTTCAGTGTATGAATATGAGAACAAATGAGTAAGTATCTCATATAACTATGAGAATAAGTAAATAGTTACCTCCCTGAGACACATAAGGATAGGTTACATAAAAAACACCTCACCAGCAGGGCCAATGTAGATATAATTAATAAGCAGAAGACAACATACACAGTGTATCACTTACCATTCCAGCTTTCATGCTTGAAGAACCAGTACTTCCCTCCGCCGTAATTCACAAACACCATTATGATGAGGGCCAGCCTGCAAAACACAGACACAACTAGCACAATGCTGGACAGTGTGTCCAGTACAGATTCTTCACTAGAGGGCCCAAAATATAACAACACCTTGGATCTAAATTCCTATGTTTGTGAGACCTGCATTAGTGGTATGCTGTGATTATTTACGACTGGTCTTTATATGCATGATTGCAGAGTGCTCTGAAAATGCTGTGTGGGCATTCTGCTGGGGAAGTTGTTTGCCACATCCTGTGTAGGCAAAGTAGTATAAATTTACATTTATCAGCACTGCTGGATTATTTTGCCCCTTGATGAACACAAAAGTCAACATCTACAAGATAAATGCATGAAGGTGCTTCTTTTTATTATTATTCTTTTTTTAGTGTAGGCAGCCCAGTCATAAGTGCTGAAAATTAGAACATCAAACAAAAGGTGGAAATTAACAAGTCAAAGCTGCTGTTCACAAGGCAGGAGATAATTTCCTGTGTTTCCTGTCAATTAAGTAAAATACAGGTTAATGAGTCAGATGCCATGGGAAGGAGGATGGGTGCAGGGGTTACCCGCGGAAGGTGTCGAGTGAACGAAGCCTGTTACGAGGGGCAGGAAGGGTGACGGGCAGCTCTGAGGAGGAGTCCACTGTTCTACTGGGAGAGCCAAGCTCCTGCATCAGACAGGAAGGATAAACAGAGACTGGAGCACAGTGGCCCTTTTAGATCCCTATGCATAGTGCCACAGAACTGTGATATAGGCTTCTTCATTACTTGTCAAAAAGGCCCATTCATGTTTCCATCAAGTGTGAAAAGGGAAAAAGAACTAAACAGATAAAATTGTAACTTTTGGGTTTTGAGTCAAAGTTCAAATGTTTGCTGTAGTATCTTATCAAAAATGTTATTTCTAATGCTCTAGCAAAGTAACAAATGAAATAAATTGGCAATCTGTCTCATTTACTTAAGGTGACATTTAAGTAACTATAAGCTATACTGACACAATGAACCAACTTAAAAATGCCATTGCCTTCCACTCTTTCATGTTGAAAAGTCACTCTGGTATGCATTCTGTAGCCCATGTTCCTAAAACCAGATGAAAAAATAACCCACAGACTCACTGAGTTTATGAGCCTCTCCACTTCCATTGTGTTCCCCAGACAACAGAAGAAATTTCTTACTGCGTCAAGCCTGCATGTGGGAAGAAATTAACCGTAAAACAATCTTAACCTTAAGAAATTAACTGTAAAAGAATTTTAGAGGATACAGAAATGCAAAACTGATTAAAAAAAAAAAAAATAAAAAATCCATATACACAACTTACCCTATTACAGCACGCCCAACAGCAACAAGAGCAAACAACCCAGCATATACCAGGAAAGCAACCAAGATAGCTAAAGCAGGAACAATACAAATTATTACTTTTTTTCTACAAAAGCACAAAAGGCTCCAAATGCAAAATCAAAATAGGACGCACAATACTCACGCAGGTAACTGTTCACCGGCTCCTTGTCAGTGACTACGGAGCAACTGACCTCTGAGGAATTATTCAGATTCTTTACCCACAGAGAATAGTTTCCCTGCTCTCCAAAGTGGAAATTAACACTAAAACATGGAACAATAACCTTTCAGAATGTTGACGTCATATACAAAAATAAACATTTGCAAGCATGCACACACATGCGAGACCAGGCTGTTACTAAATGACAGTAATGTGAACACTTTTAATCATCTAAGAGGCAATTATTGTAAGTACAACCTAAGGACTATGCAATATACATTGTAAAAAAAGAACACACCATGGTGGTGTGTTGTGTGGATACGCTCACCGACAGATCTCCAGACTGAGCGAGGTGCTATTGAGCTGCAGGGTCAGGGGGTGCTGGGAGCTCAGAAAGAAGCCCCCAGTGCTGGGTGTCCCAGGGATCAGTGCTTGTGGGACCTCTCCCAGAGGCTGGAACAGGCACTGTGACAATAAAAGAGGAGCCTAAGCTTGTGGGTGCTGCAATTCCAACACACACTGCCAGCAGGTGTGTGCGTGCATATATATATATATATATATATACACACACACACACACACACACCCTTTATTTTGCCCAAACTTGACACTACTGAAATAAAAGCAAGGACAGTTGTCTTGCATTAGATTTCTCTTGAATATTATGAAGTGCCTGGTTACCTCAAAGCAGTGATCTGACAGCCAAGATAATGTGATATTGCTCTGCAGTTCATTGTTCACAGTTAGGAATGCCTCATCCATCTTCTGTACTATGGACCTCCGATGAGGGTGAGAGACTGGAAGACAATAATTACCCTAAACTGTATGCGTGCACGTGTCTCAGACTAGCACAGTACACTTTCGTTTATACTATTGTGGTTTCAATTTCTGAAGTTGAACATAAACCTTAACAGGACCTCAAGACAACGTCTCTCTGTCACAAAACCACGGTAGCAGCAACACCCCACGGTTTACCTTTATCGTCTATGACTGGTTCACATAATTCTGACAACCGCATTAAAGAAGTAATAAAGTCGGTTTAAAAGGTAGCGCTAACCTGAGGCAAGGCCCACAATCTCAGTTCTAGTTCATTTATTCACACCTTCTGTATCTTGCATCTATTCTGACAACTCAGAATATAGGTTTACGTACGAGAAAAAAAAACCTGAACACTATTCCAAATTAAGATTAAAGAACACAACTCTATAAATAAAACACAAAGATTGTAAATTTAATATAACAATTTTCTACCTTTTAGAGACGTGAGCAACATAAGTTGCATGTGTTCACAAGAAGTTACAGTGGATACAATTGTACCAGTGTCACCGTGATATACAGTATACTGATATAATTAATAACGTGGAAATTTTTCGAATACGAGAGATGTATAGCAATTTTGAGTACAGGCCTTTTACTTAATAGTGTATTCTGTAAACAACGGTTTCTGATCTTTGGATGTGTCTTCCCGTGAATGATCACATTTTATAAAAGGCTGTTACTTACACGACAGCTGGGCGTTTAATGGTACCGCGCAGACAGCAATCATTACCACAGACACGGCATAAAAAACTACTTTAAATTTCCTCTCAGCAGGAATCATTTTCGTTAGCTCCCACTCTCTCTCGCACCGTTTGGGTTTCCCTTTTTTATTTCTTTTTTCTGTTTTCATGACGAAAACTTCCGACCTCCCATTACGCTCTTGAACACGAAGGGAAGAGACGAGGGCCAAAGTACGCAGGAGTGTAATCGCTCAAAGATTCTCCGTTACGGAATACGTAGTTACTTACTGTTTGACAACAGGGTTTCATAATAAAATGCTAGTTTTAGTCACTGGACGTTAGAGTTTCCAATATATGTATGTATGTATGTATAAGGTAAAAAGTGACTCGTTTTCTCTATCAATAACCAATCACTAATAAAAACGTATAGCACTGGTTGGCTGGACAGCATTCGTGATCTCTCCACAGCCACAGGTACGACTTTCCTTTCTTGCTTGTATAATTAAAATCGACGTTTGGTACATTCCAGCTGTGCTGTTTGTTTGTCATATACCGTTATAGTTTGCCGCTCTCACACAACTACGCACCAGCTAGCTAAGTAAACACAAACTGCTGCATTGCAAATATAAAATGTATGTAGGTGTTTTATGCTGAGAATCATTACATCCACACAATGGAATATTTAACTAACTAAAAGGCTGGCTACATGCTGATTAGGGAGAAGTCACATTTGCAGCGGAAGTGGCGGCAAAGGATTGTGGGAACCGTCAGCTAGCGTGCTAGCGGCTCAGGTGACTGAGTGGTTATGGAGCGAGAGAAAGCTGCTCAGGCCGCGTGTGAATGAACATTTATACTGTTTAAAAGGCTGACCATCTTTTCCAGCTGAAGAAGAGTGCTCTGTTTATCGGAGAAGGAGGTATACTGATATTGAGCTGTTTGGAGCTTCTCATTGTATATACTAATACAATCGTAACCTGGCCTCTTTTTAGCTTTGAAGTAAGCAATGAATAGCGTACTGTCATATAACATTTAATAGTATTTAAAAAGTAAGATGGCTTTAGCTCGAAAATTGCTGCTTATTGATCATTATAATCGTTTGTCGTTAGTCGTAGCTACCTGCATTTTCAAACGAACGCTTCTTAATAATTTGCTAATTATGGCTTTGTATAATATTTCTAATTGTTAGTTTAGATCAGGGGTATCAAAGTACGGTTCTGGAGGGCCGCAGTGGCTACAGGTTTTTGTTTCAGCCAAATTCTGCTGTTAATTGATTTTCAAATAAACGTATTTACTTTTTTGTATTATTACAGTGTCAATCCAGAAGTGCAAACGAGCTTAATTTTTGACGAGTTTTAAAAGCATGTCAAAGACTTACTGCTATTGCTTCATATGTATTTTTTTTAACAGTTACGGTATCTTTAATCTTTCAGTCTGTTTTTTGTTAATTAAAACATTGCTCCTGATTAAGCATTCTTTGTCATTGACACCTTTTTCTGCTGTTCATTAATTATTACAACTTGAATACAATTAATGATTACTTGTTTGAATTAATTACCACGCTAAATTATCCAGACATATTCTGCAGTTAAAGTGCCTTTGTAATATGTGATTTATGTTTTTGTTACAGATCTTAAAGCACAAGAGTCTCGCTTTAAATTTTCTTCTTTATAACGGTTTCCTTCTCTCACTTGATTAAGACCGCAAACTGCAGACTGATGTAAATTATCAGGAAGAATGAGAAGAAGCAAGGATGTACCGATAATTTATATTTAATTAAGATAATGATCAAATTAAAATGAATGAATTGATTGGAGGAAAAACCTCCACCCACTGCGGACCGTAACGTTGACGCCCGTGGTTTAGATGTTCGGCTTTTGTAACGATAAACAAATGGCATAAGTACTGTTTTTAATATATACGTATATCAATCAATCAATCAATCCATCAACCTTTATTTATATAGCACCTTACTACAACTTAAGTTGCTCAAAGTGCTTTACAGGATTAAAAACAAAAAGAATAAAAAAATTTAAATAAAATAAAACAATGTCTATGTATAATAATGTCAATAAAATCTCAATAAAACGAAGTAAAATGAAATAAACACAGATGCTATACTGTATTTATCTGCCTTTGCCTAAATAATATTGCAACGTGTTTTAGATTTTTTTTTCCCTTGACATGCACGTTACAAATATGAAGGTGCAAGAAGAGGCAGTGTGTGAATAATGGCTTGTTGATTGTCCTCAGGATGGATCCAGCTCTGCTTAGAGAGCGAGAGCTCTTCAAGAAGAGAGCCCTCGCCACTCCAGCTGTGGAGAAGCGGACAGCTACTCCAGAGTCTTCATCTTCAAAGAAGAAAAAGCCTAAGGTGGACCGTGAGGGCACAGCAGGCTCCAAGAACAGCGCAGGTTAGTTACTATGGTGTGATTTGGTAGTAATCTGTTTTGTATATTGTTGAATAATGAGTGGTACCCTAATGAATAATGTACTTGGACATCGTTTAAATCGAGTCGTACAAAAGTAGTGTTGCTGTATTAAATAAAAGGATGTTGCTTTTCTAGGGATAAGCTTTGGTTTTTTAATTATTAAATGAAAATTATGTTCACTGTGAAGAACAAGGACTGAAATTAGACCTTCAGTTATTAATCAATGTTATACATGATAATCAGTTATTAAATTTGCCAACAGGGATTTTGGTAATTATTTGGCCTATAACCGTGTTGTATAGGGAGCAAGACGAAAGGTGAGACTCATAAAGCTGGTTGTTATTACTTGGTGCAAATATAATTTTGTAACTTTTGTTTGTTTGAGACCATGTGTAAATGCAACTGCTTGTATCTTTCCAGTAATTGTATTCTGTGTGTTGTTCGGAAAATATTTATTATTATAAGTGATTTATTTTGGAGTTTAACTTTTTATTAGTGGCAAATTGAGTAATTAAAAAGATATAGCTTTTACTACGTAGATCAGCAATCTCCAACCTTTTTTGCAGCATGGATGGATTTTATGCAAGAGTTTTCCACAGACTGGCCATTTTGCGCATACATAATCAAGCATAATAAAGTGAATAGTAAATACAACTCGCCATAATACAGAATAAATCAGTGCAACCCTAACCCTACAGACTCCGATAGTCGATGAAATAGAAATAAAATTTAAAAATGAAGGTTATTCTTTGTTTGTCCCAGTACTAGTCTGTGGCCCGGTGGTTGGGGACCACTGATGTAGCTGATATATTTATTATGCCCAGTGGTAACTTAATCATCTGTTAAACTTATTTACTTATTAGTAAATCTTATACACTGCCTCGGTTTTGCCATTTTATTTTAGGTAGTTCTGTACTTCCCATGTCTTTTTCTTCATTTTTAGTTACGTAGGAGACAAGTCATAAAAACTACAGTAGTAAATCTGTTGTGTAAAGGACACTCTTATGAAAATGGAATTTATTGTCTAAATAATGTATTTTCCCTGCTGAGATGCACTGACTGCACAATGTAGGATTTGTCTGTCTTGTTTTTTGAAAAAAATTGGTTCCACTGGCAAAGTCAAGTTTTTATACTTAAAATTGCTATCAATTCTTACTTTTGCTTTTGCAATACAGGAATTTGTATGAAATTAAGGTTTTGCCTTCAAATTAACTTTTATTTACAGCCAATCAATGCAGCCAGATCACAACGTGGTCTTCTCCACACACTTGATCATGTGACAGCCTGCAATCTCTAGTCCAGGGGTGCCCAATATGTCGATCGCATATTGGTCGCAAAGGTAGTGTGGATAAATCGCATGGCATTAACAAAGTAGATGTCAGCCCATCATCTGTCCTCGCTATGAAATTTGTCACTTGATTAACGTACAGGGCAGCCAGTCTGACATCTAACCTTTTCTGACACATGGTCACCGCACATGCGCATGCATACAACGGCGCCAAGTGCTGCAAAAGTCTAGTAAGCTAGCGAGATAGCCTCCAATTTATTTCTTTTAAACTTAAGAAAGGGTATAAAAATGAGTGGGGGAGCTGGACAAAGGAAGAAGTCAAAAACTTACTACTTCCGTACAGAGTGGGAGGTGGACTTTTTTTTCACTGTCATTTTCGAAGTGCGTTTGCCTCATCTGCCAGTCTGTCATTGCTATACCGAAGAAGGGAAATGTGGAGCAGCATTTTCAGACTGTTCATAAAAACTATATAAATTATTCGGCTCCACTTATTTATGTGAGTCAGCCTTTTCCCACATGAAGATCATTAAGTCCAAGTACCATTCCACCATGACTGATGATCATTTGGAAGTGTGCTTGAGGCTGGCTATCAGCAGCTACTGTCCGGACTATGTATCCCTGGCTGATTCCATTCAGTGCAAGTCATCAGAGTAAGGTAATGACAAAAAATGTACAGAGTTGTATTGTGAAGTGTGGGTTCATGTAGTTATGCAAGCTACACCAACATATATTGTGCATATAACGAATTCTCAATATATTCATAAATATATGTTTTGTATTTTTATAGTAGGTAGATCATTTTGACTTGGTCATTTTATAAGTAGCTCACAAGCCAAAAAAGTGTGGGCACCCCTGCTCTAGTCCAACACACCAGTGAAATATTTTGACATGCCGTGTTCCACATTTCTACACCATTGCTTCCAAAGAGAAGCCATACTTTGTCTTCAACATGTCAACATGCTTGCATTCTTACATTGTAATGGAAATCCTCTGTAGAATCAGTAGGCTGTGCCGTTTTCAGTTAACTGTTAATTTGTCTGTGTATTATTATTATTATTGGTAATTATTATTATTATTGGTAATTATTAATTTTACACAACTCATAAGCATTTGTCTGTTAATAAAATAAACTTTTAAAAATGTTTCCCGTTTTATGCGATTTGTCAACAAATGAAAATAATTATTGGGTAATTCATCAATGACCAAAATACTGTTAGTTGAAGTCCTAACAGTAATTTTGAAGGTAAAACTCTAAAGCTAGTGAGAATATATCTACATGTCCTGGATACCGTTGGTGTTTATAAAGGTATTTTATGGGGATGAACCAATATCACATATTGGATATCACCCCTGATATTGCCTAAATAGCTAGATCGGATATCGGATAATTGGCCTCATGGATCAGCCCCATCACTTCAGTTCTATATTTGCAACACGTGCTACGACATGTGTCAGCAGCATGCGGGTAGACTTGACTCACAACAACATGGACAGAACCAAAGACTTATTTATATGAAGGTATTTCAGACTTTCTCTTTAAATTCAAGGAGCTTTATTAATCCCAGGGGGAAATTGCTTTGCTTGCTTTCAGTTAATTGTAAATTGTAATATGCCAACAAAATCGACGGCTATATCTGCAAAGGAAATGCTGCTAGGAGTGGTGGTAGCACTGCAAAATACAGCACGAATATTTTATAACATTATGTGCTATTGTAGCCTTTATTTCTCTGCTATGTTGGGGTCATTTTGTTTTCTTTCTGATTTTAAATGCTCTGTCCATTGAAATGTTTGGATTTTTCTAATGACTAATGTATACATCTTTAAAGTTAGGGTGTTAGCTTCTCAGTTTGTCTGTTCATTTACCTTTTGCACACTATGTTGACCCATGTCCAGTTTTTCGCAGATATTTTTAATGTGCCTTTTTGAGAGAGACCCCCCTGCCCAGTATGCTGTTTGTCTCAAGACAGACTGCATGTTAGTAGCACTTGGATTATGTAATTTATTATTGAATACCAATTGATGTTTTACAGTGTTTTGTTTTTCACAAGTATGACATATAATGTACATATACTTTACAAAGTCAGCCCAGTAGGAATTGATACAATTTCTTTCAAATTTTTCATCAATATTTCAAAAGACAATGCATGTTTCTTGTGCTACTGAGCAATGACCTCATCTTCAACCTATAGATGTAGTCAGCTGCATGACTGCCTCATGCATCATAAGAGCAAAACCTCAACATGACAATGCTCAGGCATCATTCATAATTGTTGATGCTTTAAATTATTCCAAGAGCACTGCATGAACACAACAAAAGTGGTTACTTTTTGCAACTGTGACATTAAAATGAACGATATAATAGGTGTGATTACAAATGATCAGGCATAAAACAATTGAAATGTTAACAACGTTAATATTTTAATGTTACGTACAGTGTTTTAAGGCAAGTTCAAGATTGTGATGTAGTATAAGCTAAATACAGATTTATACCACAGAGTACGGATAGTTTTTCAGTTGAAAGAGGCTTGAATTGTCTAGTGTCTTCAAAGACAATGAGTGGGATGTAAATCAGTTGTGGCACAGATGGCACTGATGAGGGTTCTGTTGTGAGTACTTCACTGTAGCAAGTTGTTGTTGACTCCAAGTCATGTGAGCATAATGACTGTGTTTGATGCTCATCTTTTCAGATCTTTTACAGGTTTCACTTTAAAAAGTCCACTGAGTAATAAGCATAAATGATAAATATGACCATTGTTGGTTTTGCCTTTGTTGTGCAAAAGCTGAGTTGCAAGGTTGTCTCTGGTACCAGTTGTCAGGTATCCGGTGGTTGAAAAATTACTCTCGTCATGATAAATTTTGACTCCAACGCTTTTCCAGAGAGTGTTATTAAAAACAAGACAATATTAGTGGCTGTTTGTGATAAATTGCTACATACAACAAAAGATTGGTTATGTCATGTAACCTCTGGGAATTTGAGTAGATGTTACTTTTTTCGGCTGATGGTTGAAGGTTATCCTGTGAGGAATCCCTGGCCCACACAAGGGAACGTCCCTTGTTCTTCTGTGCAGACTTCCTCACTAATGTACTTGGAACAGAAATGATGCAGCTTCCCACCATGGGAACAAACCTGTCTGGTCAGTATGGGCTCCCCTCAGTGGCAGGAGGAGCCGGCCAGGGCAGTGACTCTACACTACCTCAGTGCGGCGTTTTCGCATGCTTTCCACGACAGCACGAAGCGGGCCAGGCTCTTCCCGCAACTGACGCGCCGTCTTGCCCTTGGCGCAGCAGCCGCAGTCCAGCAGCTCATACAGAACGGCCAGTGCGGCCAGAGACAGCACGGTGAGCACGAAGAGGAGCAGGATGACGAAGCAGGCCACGTTCCAGCCATCGTGGAAGGGGTAGACCTCCTGCACCTGCAGTGCCACGCCCGCCAATGGGGCTGCTGTGCGCCAGGGCTGGCTGGCGTTGTGGCTGGTCATCACTTCAGGGGTCGCTTAGCCTGAAGGGAGTCAAGTCAGTTTGGAGATGAGCCACTCGGGTGGTGAAGCAGGGCTTAGAAATTTGAATCGAGAAGATGGAGAATTTGAGATGTTGGGGTTTGTGAAAGAATGTTTAAAGATGGGTGAAAGTTATTTTTGATCACAGGACATTTGTGTGTAATGAACAGCGTGTTAATGTGTCTGAAATATGCAGGTGGAGTGTAAAAATAGAATTTTTGTGTTTTTGTGATAATTGCACTTGGACAGTAGTAGGAATGATGAGTTGTAGGAAGGTGGAGACACTGAAGGTAATCCACATCACAGTGTCTCCATCCTTACTGGGTCAGCTATGTAATGATACTGCTCTCCCAGCAAAGAGCATGTGTCCTTTAAAACCTAGAAAATGGCTCAGATGTTAAGGTAATGAATATGTTATTGCCAGAACTTGCAGTAGCTGCTTGGCATTTTCTTGGATTAATCACTTTGACATTAAAAAGAAGTAATCACTAGGACAGTATACTCCATTAAATTTGAGTGCATCTGTTTAATAGTGAATTTCAGTCTTTTTTGTCATTAGTCTTAAGACATTTTACATAAAACTAATTATTTAGCTAAGTACCTCTTCTATCAGTGTATTGAACTGTACACTAAAACTGATCACGTAGTTCAGTTTTGATAACGCCACCCTAGGCAACCATGTGAAAATGGTGCTGGCATGTGCAAGGCTTAATGAAATAATCACAGCAAGCATCACGTGAGACGCCCACCACGTGCGACAGTTTGGTGGGAGGGGCACAGGAGGGGATTTTGTGTCCATCTGTTTTTTTAACCATGCTGTAGTCGGAATGGCTTTGGTGGTATCAACAGTGTATAATGTGTAGCTGCAGATATTTGGAAGGAACTAGGTTAGTGTGGCCAGCAGTCAAGTCCATAAATGCAAACACATTGATGAATGGAATGGTAGAGCCAGAAAATGTCTGTATAGCACTTAAAAAAAATTGTAGCTGTCAGCTATAGCTTCAGAAAGGGGCTCCTTTCAGTCTGTAGGCTAGACCGATCAAACTGCCTGTCTATGGAAACCCCCCTAGTTTCTAGTCTGCCACATGTGGACAGATGGAGATCTGGGAGTCCCCCCCAGGCCAGAAAGACGTTATTGTCTTCCTCCTATTCCTTAAACATGCACTCACAGGGGGGGCTCTGCTTCCCCGCCCTGAGACAGCTGCCCAACTGGGATTTCTTATAGCACATGGGCTCGTAATTGATTTATTTGGAAAAGCACACACCACACGAGCACCACTGCTAAGCTAATGCGGTCCCATCCCCGTCTGGCTACCACCACATCGTGGTTCGTTTTACACCTGACTCTTGGATGCACCAGCCTGCTATTCAGCTCCCCCCACCCTCAACCAAAGCCGTAGCTCTAGCATCCACTACTGCTTTTTGTCCTCAAAATACCGTTTACCCTACGTGAATACACAATGAGAAATTAAGCACCGCTGTGGACCACCACTGAAATAAGCCACCTTTACTGAGATGAACTTCCAGGATAAGTAGTATGAAAGTATGACGTAAACCACCCTTACAAAAAAAAAGGAAAAAAAAAAAGAAAATGAATGCACGAAGGATAAGACGGAGCCCACAGCACTACATGAGAGAATCGCATGCTGGCAAGCTGCGCATGCTGGCCGTAAGACTGTGTGAGGAAAGCGCTGCAGTTTGGGTGCCAGACGAAGACCCTGCCCTGAAAGGGAGCATGCAGACATACCTGTGTCGCCGATGGCCGGGATGTTGGAGAAAACCACTGTTCCTTTTTCCCCCACCCCTCTCGCGGCCTGGGCATCATACTGCTCCCAGACAGAGCAGAGCAGAGCAGTGGATTGGACTGTCTCGGTCGCATGGGGACCGCCTACTCCCCCTATTTCCACCCTGATCATTAGCATATAGCTGAAGCTTCCTCCCACATGTTGAATAATTCATGAGGCCTCTGCCTCTGTATGCTGTTCTCACTCAACACGATGGGGGTAGTGCTTCTGCTTGTTTCCATCTTTTAGCAGTGTGCCTACTGGCTGTGCTGTTGGTGGAAGATCACAAAGAATATGGCAGCTGCTTACAGAAGACAGTAGCATTTGAGTCTGAGAACTGTGCCTATAGCTCTCACAGTGTAAAATACAATCATTCATAGTTAAGCGTTTTCCACTGCATGCCCTGTGCTAACATTATAAGCTGTAAAGAGTTATTTTTATTTTGTGATTTCCCCTAGAGCACACTGTGTTGGGACAGTCCTTTTTGTGTCGTTTTGTATTCTAGCATACGGGAGGGGGGCGTGGGGGAGTTATTTGGGTGATGCTGGCAGACACTAATGGTTAGAAGGTGGGGCTTCTCTGTGTAAGGTTGCTTGGCTATAGCTTGTCTTAGCTGATGCGACAATGGCGGCAGTAATACTGCAGACTGGTAGTGGTGGACACAGTCACAGCCCCCCCCATCTTACCCGTCAGTATAGAGCTGTTCTGTGCCTGGCAGTCAGTCCCTTCCTGTGCGTTAAAGGGCCAGACCACACATGCTCAGCAGTATCCGCTCTACATGGCTGTGCTGCTGGTTAAAGCTACGCTCCAGCAGTATGCTTATCATAGAGCAGCTTTCATCAACATGTCTTGCCCGTCACTGTTTGCTGATGAGGGTGCCAGGTGTCTGGCCCACAGCCATAGAGGTTCAGAAGTTGTTTGAGGACCATACCATCTCCACCCAGTTTCATATTTTTACCCTCAAATCCCCTTTGATGGTATAAACCTTGAGAGATAAGCTGGTTTTGAAATGCATCCTCTAAAACCATAACCACAATGCCATGGTGCTCTACTGCCACTCTTCTCTAAATATTTTTGTTGGCAGACCTAATCACAAAAACTCAGACATATCTGTTTGAGATCAAGTGTTTGATTCATGTTTACCAACTTTTTTTTCCCCACAGAAACAAGTAATGGATCATTTAACCTAAAAGCGTTATCCGGAAATTCGGGGTACAGGTTTGGAGTCCTGGCAAAAATTGTCAACTACATGAAGGTCAGTAAACATTTATGCTTTGTCTTGTTGACATCTTGTGTGAAGTTCTGTCTAATGTATACAGGGTGGTCATAGTTTCCCTATTCAAAGCCCTTTGTAGCTCTAACTAGTGACTGGAAAAGCACCAAAATTTGTTCATATACTATTCAAAGGATGTGGAGAAATGTTCCATGACGTATTTTAGTTCCAAAATCTGCCACTTCAGGGAAAATATTTCACTGTACCACTGCAAGTACATGGAAAAATACATCTACAGTTGTCTGTCAGTACCTGCATCAGTATTATATGATGCATATAATGTATACTGTGTTTTGTATTACTAACGCTAAAAATAAGACGTCAAAAATGAAAAGATACATATGAATTTGTTTTTCACATTATTTACTGGTATAACAGTTCACACATTGATAATGAAGAAACAGCAATATGATTTTGCTTTGACAAATTTATACTTTTTATAATACATATGGGTATATATTATGATAGTATGACAGTGAATGATAAAGTAGTCTAGTATCTACGTATATTTTATGCATTCATGAAATACCTTTTTTTGTGATATTTCTAGGCTAGGTGGTTAGTCTGTGAGTTTTTCATATTTTCCCAATTCTCCCAAAAATTTTCCAGTATATTCATTGAAAATCTGCATGTAAGTGGACCCACACAGTTCAAACTGTTGTTGTTCAAAGGTCAACTGTGTGTGTGTATTTTAATCATTTAAAAAAGTGTGTTCAGAATGTTTATAATTAATTTCACAAACCTGAGAAAAATGGAAAAATAAAGTTGTAATGTAAAAAATTACATTGTGTGTCAGTATCAGTGGCCTTGAAGCTTGCTGCTGCCCTAACCACAGACTGCAGAGTTTTCCCTCCATCCTCTGCCTTATCGTTCTAAGGGGAAAGGCTTGTTCGAGGAAAGCCCCTGGCTGTGTGACATCTTCTTCATCGTTCTTGCCACTGAGCTCCAAGTCCACACTATTTATGTAATATGACTATTTTGTGGTGTGCTCAGAAAGCTCAGTGTCATAAGTGTTTCCAGCTAGTATCTATTCTTCTGCTGATGGCAGGCTGACTTTCGGAAAGAGTATGGCCTGCTGTCGGTGTGGTCGAAGCCTTCCACTGCCTGTCAGGATGTAGAGTTGGAAACTGAGCATAGCAGTGCCGACATCTCTCTCCTCTAACTGGACTTTTCCTCAGCACAGACGCGACACCAACGTGGAGATACCCACCACTTGACCCTCGATGAGATACTGGATGAGACTAAGCTACTGGACATCAGTCTGAAGCAGAAGCAATGGCTGATGAGTGAGGTGAGCTGTCTCTGTTTACCATGGCACCCAGAACCCTGCTTTAATGCCCTTCTCAAACATTTAAAACTTCAGCCGTGGGTCCCACAAATGCACTTAATATTACTAAAGCCTTTAGTCACATGATTAAAGTGATGGAGCTTTTGTATTGAAGTTACAAGGTTAAGTATTTTCAGAAATGTACTGGTAACATACGAGTTAAGGCCACGAGTTTAATCAGAGGGTAATTGGTTAATGTCCAAGTGTGTCCTTGGAAAAATATCTAATAAATATGTTATCGTTCAAATGTAAATGCGTTAGGGGTATGTGTTTCTTTATGTATATCCACGAGGGGGAGCCAAAACACTTTGGAAGCCTAGTAAAATTGAGTATCAGGCACGCAACTGTTTTTGCTGTTGCATTTTACAGCTATTTACACAGAAATATTTGTGTATGCTGTTTAATTTTTTATTGTTTTATTGAATTGTTTAAACATCCACCCTATCCAAGTTGTCTAGAAAGTTTTATTTGAAACGAAACATTTTAGGCAGTTTTCAGTGTTGGTACATAGCTGGTATCGTTTCCTGTGTCTTGGCTTCAGTTTGCTGAAGTTTATTTTCCTAACTGGGATAATTTTGTGTGTGTATCCTCCTGCAGGCCCTGGCCAGCAACCCAAAGATCGAGGTACGTGATGGGAAGTATGCCTTTAAGCCGAAACACCCGCTTAAGGACAAGAAGGCCCTGCTGCGTTTGCTGGATAAGCACGACCAGCAGGGTCTGGGGGGTGTACTGCTGGACGATGTGGAAGAGGGACTGCCCAATGCACACAAAGCCATCAAGGTGTGCGCGTGTGTGTGCGTGTGCGCGTGTGTGCATGTGCGCGCGTGCGTGTGTGTGTGTGTGTGTGTGTCCACGTGCCCATGGTTCAATTTGTATTGTTTCTCATGTGTATATGTAACACCCCATGTGGATCCACAAAGTAGCACCAGTCATTCTATCTAGAATTATATTTAAGAGGAGCAAAATGTTCTTGTCATATTTACAGTCCTGACATTTTTCACTTAGTTTAAGGTAAACACTTTTAAATGCAAGACCTGTTAACTGTAGTCTGAAAGAAATATATGTGCACCGTCTGATCGGCGTGACCTCCTTGCTGCCTCCATCAGAGAAACTGAAGGCAGCAGTGTATTTCTCAGTTTTCCCAAGGGGGCCAGATTCCCCCCCATCTACCTACCTTCCCATCAGCTGTCATGGGTAGATCTTTTGTTTCTTCTGTTTTCAGGCTCTGGGTGACCAGGTCATATTTGTGACAAGACCTGACAAGAAGAAGATCCTCTTCTACAATGATAAGCACTGCCAGTTTGTAGTGGATGAAGGTAAGTTCTCATCAGCAGTTACGAATACCCTTGTCTGAGGTGAGAACTGAAACGTAAGATAAGGTTCAGCTGTAATGCTTTCCTCACCAGCCTGTGTGTCATCAGGAAACTGCAGGGTGATGCAAGAGTTTGCCCTAACATAAACATAAATCTACTATATTTCATCATAGAGATGTGATTATGTTTTAGGATTAGATTAAGACATGGTGTACCTGTGGAGTGGGGGAGATTGGAGGATTGGTTTAGATCGCCATGTCAGTTTTGCACGAACGCATAAACAGTACACACGCACACAGGTACAAGCAGGCTGAGGAAAGTTGCAGCACGCTGATCTGAGATTGGGGGCTTTTTGCCTAATCCCAATGCCAGAGGATTGTCTGAGAGGAAACAAAGCCCTCATCTGCTTTGATTTGCTCCAGGGTGAGGCAGCTTTGAAATGAAGCCCCTCCACAACCGTCTTGGATTTTTGAAGAAGGTGGTGGTTTTGATTTTTGCCTTGGTTAATTGTCTAACACGAAAGCAGAACGCTGGAGTAAAGCAACAGAAAAGCAAACCCCCCACCACCACCACCGTTACTGTCACTGTAGGGATGAAAACGTTCTGAAAAAGTTTTGTATCCTCGCTGTTTCTTCTCTAGTGCAAGGGCAGATTAGCACTGTCTCCTGCACAAGTGATGAACCCTGTGCTGATGCAGGATCAGTTTCTTGTGGCTTCTTAATATGGCACTTAATCTCCTCCTAAAGTGACATTAGCCTGGCTTTCTTACTTCCGACACCTAAGAATGAGGAAGGTTTCAGATAATAGGACACGATTACTTTTAGCTGCGTTGGTTATTAAACACATTTGAGCTATGCATTTGCTGTTATCAAAAACACACAACACATCATAAACTGAAAAAGAGAAATATTGCCAGATGCCTTTTGTAAACCACAGTGCAAAAGAGGTTTCCTTTTGTGCTCAGAATTCCAGAAGCTGTGGCGAAGCATTCCAGTGGACTCGATAGACGAAGACAAGATTGAAGAATACCTGAAGAGGCAGGGCATCTCCTCCATGCAGGATACAGGGCCAAAGAAACTGGTTTGTGCAATAGCCATACTTACAGTCACCATGAAAAATTCATGTGCTATAAAAGCATCTTGCGTTGTGCAGTTGATACGCACAGTTACTTTTGTTATAGTGTGCATAATTAGCCTTGCCGGCCTTTTTTTTGGTAACTGCTGCGCTGACCGTTAAAGTCTCCCCTTTGAATGTTTGGCGTAAACAAGCACTGATATCCCACGCAGATGCCTGTGCAGAAGACAAAGAAGCCCAGCACTCAGAGGAAGAGGCGCTTCAGGACACACAACGACCACCTTGCTGGAGTGCTGGAGGACTACTCTGAGGGCGTCCCTAGAAAGTGATGCTGCAGAGCCAATGTTCATCAGCAGGGGGTGCTGTCTTTCAATAATGGCACATCTCTTTAACAGGGAGCAAAGATGACATTGCAGAGGCTGAGCCTCTCAGTTAGCTTGGTCCAAGAACCTGTTATTTTGCCACAATATACAGTATACAGGCAGTGGTATTTATTAGACATAAAATCTTGAAAAGTAATACTGTAAATATGCCTTTCTCTGTATTTGTGTTGCTTAGAAATTTTTGAGCAAATATTTGAAAGCTTTTACAAAGGTAAATATTTTGATTATGCTCACAACGGTCATTGAGGCGAATTTAGTCCTGGAGCACAGATTTATGTGGGGCTGTATGATTTTGTTTTTAATTACTGCAGTTGGCGAAGTGAGTGTTTTTGTTTAGTTTTCAATAAATTTAATTCCAGACTTTTGGCTAGTGTCAAGAAATGCAGGATGTGACAGGGTGTCACAAACCAAAATTTGAGTGGTTTCTTTGCACTCAAACTCTTATGGCTGAGAGTTTGAAGCTACTGCGGTCAAGAGGTGAGCCCAAAAAAAATCCCTTAAACTGAGAGGACATGAGTGCCTATCAGCAGAACTGAAATGGACCAGTGTTGGACCTCCTGTGGGGTGGCTGCCCTTGCAGACCTGCCGGCTGTTTCATCCAGCCAGAGACCAGGCTACCTCCCTTTGCGGAGCCCAAGCATTTCTATTCTGTGTTAATTCAACTTCAGCTTTTAAAAGTGATGGGACAGAGCAGCAGAAGGTGCGGGGGGGTGGGCTTACTGCTCCTTCTACTCCCATCGCCAGGCCTGTCACCGTCACTCTCGCCTTAAGCACAGCCAAATGGTGGGGCCTTGGTGCAGCGTGCCCAACGACCCGCCAGTGACTGGAGAGAGGACGAGCCACTGAAACCTGTTGGCTCCCGGTCTTGACACTCGCCGAGCCAGGCTCTGTAATTATGTGACGGCTGCTGCAAGATGGTGAGGACACCGTAGGTCAGTGCTGGCTGGTGGCTAGAAAGCACATATGCGGCACAGTCCACGTGATCCTGCACACGATAAGCCCATGATAGAAACTCCCAATTTTGTCGGGCGTTGTGCGATACACCTGGCTGCATCTCCATGGCTCTTCACAGAGCAGCTGCAGTGCACCCTGATTCCCTGTAAAGTCGTCATAACAATCAATAAACCTGTTCAAACAATTTCCCGCTTGTTAGACTTGCTTTGCTGAGGAGCATAAATTTGATGATACATAAATAAGTCCAGCAGGGCTTTATTGTTACAAAAGGAAGGCCAATGCTCATACCTCTACAGTCTGGCCTAACCTACTTATCTGCTCCATATGGTCATTCAGCCATGATTTGCTGTGATATGAAACATAACCTTTGATACGATTACTGCTATTATGTTCCTGGCGCCTAATATAGTACCAATTCGTAATTGCACAATATGCCAGAAATGCAAAAAGGAAAAGGTGGTTTTAATATTGTACAAGTTGTCCAATAATTTAGTGGTGTTCTTGGTTTAAAATTAGTTTTATATTTTTAAGCATTCCTGAGCAGTTTACAGATATTTGTGCTGCTTATTTTATTCTCCAGTTCTCATGTGATTTGCGTCTTAGTGACGTTACACCTGGAATACGGAAAATGCTTTAACGCGTTTCGAAGGCATGGCTCTGTAATACCCTAAAAGTGCAGACTTTTTTTGCAGTTTAGAAGGGATGAGCAGAAGTGATGTGCCTTTCGCAGCGTGAAGACTGGCTTCCTGCTGAGAGCTGTCACTGCATTGACCTGGAGCCCCACCTGCAAAACTGAGACAGAGGAATCTGTGGCTCCAGGGGCGTCATTGGATAAATTCTCCAGATAAGATTTACATCGCTGCAGTGCAGAGGGCACGGGCTGTGGCCAGAGAGGCCAGCCGTAGCGGGTTTCGGCCCTCTGAGCACTTAATCCTGGGTCAGTTGTACTGGTACTTGCCTCTGTGTGGGCTGATGAACCCTGGGTCAGGAAGATGGCCCAAGTGACATGTCTTAGTTTCAAAAAAGAGGGGAAAAAATGCATTAGCAATTAGGTCCAACTCATTTTCAAGCCACTTTCTTTGGAGATTCAGTTCCTCGGCTGCACCATCAGGTAGGGGCACACGTGTTCAGCGCAGTGCTGGGGACCACTACCAGAATGACCTTCTTGCCTTAGGCATCTATCCAGTCAGTCCAAATGTGTATCCAGCAATGAGGAACAGAGGCTCTGCATGTAAACCCAACTGGTCAAAACACAGTTTAATGCTTCCTCAATAATGCCTTTTGACTTTATTTGGGTAAAAGTGTTCATTTTTGGTTTTTTGTTCTAAATAACTGGTTAAAGCTAAAGTACATTATGTGAACATACTCATGTCTGTCAGAGGTTCAGAGAACAGGTCCTATTATCGGTCATTTCAGTATTACTGGTTAAGTATGAATGTTGAATTTATGCTTCAGGTGGATGCCAAACTAACTGGCTGATTTACACAGTTACTGTAATTTGTTTCACTGCTTCTCAAAGTTTCATTAAATTAAGCATCCACAAAAGATCTCTGGGTTGATGGATCTGACACATGTAATAGGTAGTAATTTAGATTTTCTTTAGGGGGACTTTAATGTGTTTAGACAGCTTCAGTGAGTGTTGGTGGATGTTTATGTAGTATATTACTGAAGGAACTCTACGTAGAATGTCCATGAGAGTGCTTTGTGTTTGAAGGGTGTCAGACGTGAGGGTAGGCTTTGCTGACAGCTGTTTTATGTTCGTGTTCAGGCTTCGTTTAATCTGAATCCGTATTTATGGAAAACTCAATAAACTTGTGCTGAAATCTAAAAATATACTGATGAGAATTTATTTTTAGGGTTCTACGTTGCCGGATCTGTGAAGCACAGTAACTTTATCGACAAATGGGAAAACAAAGGAAGGGATCGTGGGGGGGGGGGGGGATTTAAAAGCAAGTGCTGCTTTTCATCTGTTGATGCTCATGTCCCATGAACACGTGTACCAATCCACTTGCCGGAGTCCATCAGAATCATTACCAAAACGAGTACCACCATCAGGCAGCTTGTCGTTTACAACACGTTAATACTGGCGTTCTTCCTGTCCCTTTATATAGAACAGTTTTACCAATTCAGTGTATTTTTTTTTCCTCAGTATTGCTAATTTTAGGCTAATCATTTACCATATACAAGATGAGGACACAAGTTCCATCCTGTTAACTGTAACCCTCTCTTCCTATCCCAACAATAAAAGTGTTTGAATCTTGGGTTTATCATACACAAAGACCACGTACAGTCTGATGGATACTGAAAATGTATACAAGAGTTAGTGAAAATGTGGCCTGGGTGACTCATTTGTACTATTTGTAATAGGATACAAATATTACCTCTTGGACATGCATGTGTTACGTTCAGACCTAATGTTGAAAATATATTTTAGAAAATGAGAATGGTAACGTTTATCTGAAAAAACAGCTTCCCTTTCAGGCATCAGTTGTTTCCAAGATGGCGTAAAAAAGGGTTAAAGTAAGCAAGAAACTGCAATCAGAACGTACTTTAATAATGCTGGGTCCAGTCAACCCTGAGGCTGACACCCCATATGAGGGGATCTCGAAGAACGTCCCCTTTCCACTGACATCAATGTGACTCATCCCTTAACCGCAACAAACAAAACCGTTTAAATATGGAGATAAAACAAAAGCTGAATCAGCTTCATACAAAAATACCTTTTTTTTCTTCAAAATTTCTCTAAAATGTACAGGTTTTTTTTGGCAAATCATGCTTGAACTGATATTTTAATATTTCTAATAACAATAATAAACCTTTCAGCATATAACAGTATAAAAGGGGCTGGTGCAGAGGCGTTCTGGGGGGTGAGATGTGTGATAGAGGTCTTGAAGGTCCTGATGTCTAGAGAGGAGCCATTGCCTGCAAGAACCACAGAGATGTTACCATGGAAACCCAACCTAGGCCCCATCACCACTAATGAACACACTGGGGGCAGGAGGCAAAAGGCTCGGCAAGAGACAGCCACATTTCTCAAGTCAGTTATCCATGTGATCGTGGGCCATGCTGGGATTTAAGCAATAGGTAATGTACACCTAAAGTCCCTGTTATCTGAATGCATTAATGTATACTTATGACATCACTAACCAAACAAGTTAAAGAAACCTGATCAGTAGAGATTTAATGCCTGATTGTGCAATGAAGTAATGAGTCTAATGATCTCAAACTCCAAGGAAACTCACCGAAAGAACAGTCGCCTGGATCCAATATCCTCCGGCTTTGACGTCAGAATACCATCAAGACAAGCTGCTGCTGCCACCATCACACATCAGAACCCTGAGGAGATCCCACCAGGAACAGACTCAGAAGCTCACACACATACACACACATACATACACACACGTAACTCTCGTTGCATTGGCAATGTGATGAACAACCACTGACATTTGTGACTCGAGGACATCAGTGCCTTTAACGACTGTGGAGTGAGCCTTTCAGTCGAACAGCGGAGCGCAGCATGCACCTTGGAGAGAGAGGGGGCATGGATCTGAAGCGTGCTAGAGAAGATTTCCTGTTCAATATTTCAAGCCCTTCACCCGGGCTGAATAAAACCCCACAGGCAGAACTCTGGGAGAGAGACGGCCTTTAACCCGCAGCATGCAACAGCCTGGTTAGACAGAGAGTGGCTGCTTGGCTGTGAGATCTGATTTATTCCACAAGCAGCTCCACAATAATAGTATTACTGGAATTTAATACACTGGGATCAGCCTTTTCCCATGAAAATGTGCTACTTTTAACACTGATGTGACTGTGAATTCTTTAAAACATGTCTTCATCTTCCACTACAGCCTCACTACACTGTATTGTATGCTCAGTGCTTTCCAGATCATTTTCACCTTGACTGTCAGAAATTTAACTGAGCCTTGTTCCCTTAATACTGAATTCTCAGTGTTTAAAGAAAGGCTTTACACTGGCATACTCTGGACAGAACCCTTTGAGATGGCTAACACTTTTATACACTAACCTCTTCCTTAATCAGTAGGCCTTCTCTTGACAGTTATATCTAATGTCTTTGACCTAGATGCA
This sequence comes from Chitala chitala, assembly GCA_025773905.1. Lineage (NCBI taxonomy): Eukaryota > Metazoa > Chordata > Actinopteri > Osteoglossiformes > Notopteridae > Chitala > Chitala chitala. The sequence continues at coordinate 7,053,749 of JABJVR010000016.1, read as the reverse complement.
GCACAGAAGCTGTTGACGCAGATCATCTCCAGTGTTAATGACAACAGACTCGGGTAAGATCGGCATACTCTGCGCTGGAGAATCATGCAAAAAATCTGTCACAACTGCCGTGTCAAAAAGTTGCATCATTTTCTTTCAACTTCCAATGCAAACCACCACCCATACTGCATTGGTTCTTACACATATTTAGTTTTCTCTGTAACCACTAATAACACATTTCATACATCCTCCACAGGGCTTCCAGTGAAGCTCATCACCTGGGAGGGTGGGGGGATGGGTTATATGAAAGCTCCCTGTTCTTGGTACTTAATTTACAAAGGCTAGCTTCCCAGGTGGTTCAGCTGCTGTGGGCAGCCATCCAGAGGGGCCCGACACGTGCGTCACCAGTTCATGTCTAGGCTGTGTGGGCTGTGACTGGAAATTCTGCAGGTGTGGTGGGAGGGAAGTGTGCGAAGGGTTAACCGTACTGTGGTATCTCACCTCATCTCAGTGCCTCAGAGATTTGTCATGTCTCTGTTGCTAGGCTGCTGCTCCAATCAGCACCAGCTCTGCCACACAGCCTAGCTGATTTGTGTTATGACAAACAGCCATTGGCTAATAATCCTTCCTGCCTTTGATGCTTCAACACTTCCTGGTAGACGCATAGGACTTTTATCGGTATAATACAGAGCTGTAGATGACTAAACAGTAGAAAAACATGTACAGTGGCAAATGCATGGCATGGTGTGAGACCAGTCACGAGTTTTCCCTCAAAACCATGCAGGGACTATTGTCAAGTCTGTATTAACTCCATGACATGACATCCCTCCTGTTTTAAACAGAGATTCCAGAGATATGATGGCTGTACTTCACACTACAGCTGTGAACTGCCACACACTCCCTCTGGACTGTGTTTTTTGTGCCAGCCAAGTGGAACATTACAGCCCTTTAGTTGTAATCCCACATCTTCTTACAAAAGAAATGCAATGTGATATTTCAAAGCAGATCTGCGCTAGACTACAGGTCCAATCCACCAGTTGGTCATTTTCAATAATAACTGTCCTGTTTTTCCAAAAATTTTTTTTGTAAAAATACTATGATAACTGGTCAGTAGAATATGAGGACATGGCATAAGTGTTATCATGAACTGCTATTTATTCACAAACCACTTATGCAGTGGACAGGAAGGCCCCACAATCTGTTGCTGCTATTGCTAACAGTAAAAAAAAAAAGTTAAAAAGTGATCGCATTTGATACGTAAACAGAACAGAACACTAAAATTTTCTTTTATGTATTTGAGTATGATACAAAATCACACCTGCTTTGCAAATCCGTACACAAGTAAACAAACCGTCCACCATATAAGTGGATTTGTGTGAAACAGACAGCAAATAAAACAATACACAAAATTTATATTTAAATGAAAAATATTCCATTTATGCTCTCCTAAACTTTTAAATGATTTTGATTTTTGCCTCATATTAGAGATATCAAGTTCTGTGACCGTCTCATTTTTCCAGAACGCATGTCTTACCTGCCAGGACATAGAAAACAGGACATACTCCTCCAGTTCACACTCTAGAACAGCTTTACTGTCTTCTTGCATACTGATTTGGTAGTCATGAAGGAAAAAGAAAGGAACCTTTCAACATCAGAGTCTATCAGCTACCTGAGATAGCCTGATTGGTTAGTCTCCACCTTGCTGCAAAGTTAGTATTTCTAAAGCATAGTCAGAAGGTAATGAAGCTCATTGAAGATCCATGATTGGAGATGCACAGCTAAACCTGTACCCCTTTCAGGGTATCATATTTATAAGGACATTACACTGTATAATATATACACAGGAAAATTTTAAGTTGGATGTACTACAATTCAGCACTAATTAAATAAACAGATAAAAAAATAATAATGAAAAAGTACCCTGGGAGTACACGGGTGCACGGTTCTGAGTTCTATGTCTTGGGTTGGCACCACATCTGCAGTGTGCCCTGCCTTGTACTTTGACTTATGACCTGTGTTGCCCTGTATTACCTGGGACAGACTCCAGACTTTAGTTACAGATGGTGAAATATGGCACAGCATCGACAAGAAGTAAAATCTCTGTCAAGCATAATCAAATTTTAGATGTAACATAAAATCCATATTCATGATGAGAGACTGGCTATATGGGACCTATAGTCAACTGATGGGGTTTTGAAGAATGCCAACATCCATGTTCAGGGTGCTTTATTCACCAGGAGACTATTTTTCCTGTTAGGACTAAGCTGACAGCTCTGTAGGCTCTGAGGAATGGCTCTGAGAACTCACCCCATCTTCAGCAGAACTGCCTCGACTTCCATCCCTGGGGGGCAGCATCGGCAGGAGGTATCCAGCGAATCTGTACATATACACACACACACACACACACACACACACACACACACAGAAGTAAAAAGAGCCCCTGATTTGGTTGGCAAATGACCAATTCACTCCAAGAACCCTTTCCACTGAACCAAAAAGCCCAGCTGTGTGTGGATGAGGAGGGGGAGTCTCACTCAACAAACTAAAACTCCTCCTCAGATCACCTCCCTCCATCCCCCAGCGGTCAAGTCTAAGTCCAGCTCTCCTGCTAGGAGCCACCACCTGCCCTTACACCAACCCACCACCCCCACAGTATAAGGGAACAATGGAACATTTATACCACTATCACCTATGACACAGAACTGTAAGTGTTTGTCTCTCGTTCTCTCGTGCTTATTGTTAATTCAACTGTGGCAGACACAAATTCAGAGTGGAGCAGAGTGCTGGACAGTTAACATGAGTACACAGACTGAAAACACATTTTAAAAGTTGAATTATTGCTGCTATGTTATGGAAAGTCAGCAAAATGTTAAGACCACATTTTTAGATGGACGAAAGACCTTGTGTGGAAAACTTTAAATCACTAAGTTACGTTAATTTCCTTAAAGAACGTAACTGAGGCTAACTCCCTTTCACACGCTGTGAAATACCCTAAATTCCTGCTTTGGGTTGCCTGGTGTTAAAATGACCAAGATGCTTTTAAGGAGTAATCAATTTGAAGTCAAAAGAAACTTTGTGAGATTAATGGTTAAAAAGCCCATCTACCAACAGATAAAGTAGGTCAGGGCTACATGCTGCTCTAATCGATGGGAAACAGGCTGCTGGCTAAACCCAGTACAGCTTAACCTGGCTGTGGCCTGGGGACCTCAGAACGTAGGAAGTTCAACAGCGGAGGGAGGCTGTGACAGTGTTTCAGCTTCAATAAAGTGATACAAGAGCAGGTATCGTAAAAAGGCCAAAACCCATCCATAGCTTAAGAGGACTTTTCAGTGAAAAACAACTTGTTGGACGTGCAGCGATGCACAGTAAGTACGTAAAAATTATATGTACTCCTGGTGTGCAGAATGAGTACAGCATATGTATGCATGGCATGCTGAATGAGTCTGTATATCTATATGTATTCATGGTGCACACGTATTAGTTCATATATATTCGTGTGGTTTAGTCAAGCAGCTTCAGTCTGAAAATGTGTTTCAGGAAATCCATGATACATTCAGAATATTCAAATACAGGCACTGGAAAGGATGGACTATTAAGAATCTAACTGGATTCACCCTTAGCTATGCTAAATCCCTGACAACCTAAAAACCAAAGACACACCCCATGACAGCATCTCCAGGCCCCTAGCTGCTGACAGATGAGACACAGGCATAAGGCCGAGGTGACAGGGCAGCAGTGGTGCATGTGACTGCGGGGGCGATGGAATGCGGGTGCAGTGAGTGGGGCTCGTTTGGGGGGCAAGTCCAGTGTTCATCCAGGCTGGGTGGTCGCTCAGGGAGATTACCTGAGCATGCAGAGAAGAGGGATAGGTGAAAGCAGGAGGCAGGGCGGGTGACAGCTCCGCAGGGTATAAGGGGTATGGGGTCCAGACGTCTGCGCTGCTGGGGTAAAGGGCAGGGACTGTGAGCTCATCTGCAAAATAAGAAGAGGAGGAGGATGGTGGGGATGGCAAGATGAATTTGTAAACAATCTTTTGTTTCAAGTCGCACAGCATGTGGAAACTGAACAAGCGTTACAGCACTGAGACGGGGATGATGATGAGGATGAGGATGATGATGATGATGTGATAAAACTTCCCAGAGAGATAGCAGTAAGGACATGCAAAAAGTGCTCTCTATCTTCATAACTAAATAAACTCTAAATTCCTTAATACAAAGTAATACTTTAGGTTTGCAGTTGCAAGGAACAGAGGTAGCGAAGGTGAATGAGTTTAAAAACTTAGGGTCAATCGTTCAGAGTAATGGGGAGTGTAGTAAAGAAATGAAGAAGAGAGGACAGGCAGGATGGAGTGGGTGGAGAAGAGTGTCAGGAGTGATCTGCGATAGAAGGATATCTGAAAGAGTGAAAGGAAAGATTTACAAGACGATAGTGAGACCAGCTATGTTGTATGGGCTGGAGACAGTGGCACTGACAAAGAGACAGGAGGCAGAGTTGGAGGTAGCAGAGTTGAAGATGCTGAGGTTTTCTTTGGGAGTGACGAGATTGGACAGGATTAAAAATTAGCATATTAGGGGGACAGCACAGGCAGAATGGTTTGGAGACAAAGTGAGAGAAGCGAGAGTTAAATGGTTTGGACACATGCAGAGGAGGGATACAGAGTATATAGGGAAAAGAATGACAGACAGGACGAGAAGAGGAAGGCCAAAGAAGTGGATTATGGACATAGTGAGGGAGGACATGAAAGAGGTTGGGGTGACAGAAGAAGCTGCAAAGAACAGGTTGGGATGGAAAAAGATGATCCGCTGTGGGACCCCTAGAGGGAGCAGCTGGAAGAGGAAGAGGAAGAAGAAGAGTAATACTAAGGGTTATTGAAAAAAAAAAATGTTAGCGACAAATGTTAGTGCCAGCATTCACGAAAAGAATGCACACAAACAACAACACGTCGTGGTGTTGTTTTACACGACAGAGGTTAGTCCTTCCCTTTCAGATGCTCAGCACAGCTGAGTCATTTAATTATAAATCCACACATTTCCCAATTATCGGCTCTCATTCTGACATGACGGGATTGACAATCTGAGAACTGGAGACTGTGAGAGGTCTTCAGGGGCTGGCTAACTTAAGCAAAAAGACAAGCCTCAACATTAAGAAGAATGCCATTTCCTCATGCTTTTTTCACTGTTGAAGTGAACTCCAAAACACAGCTTCTCAGCTACCATATCTGGCGATTTTAATTTGTCACTAAGTCTTTCTAAACATCAGCATCTATAGACGGACCTGTTTTCAGTACGTAAAAAGCACAGTGGCATGAATAGTTATGTGCGTGCAACCCCATTTTCACTGGTTTTACATGTGTTGTGGCTAGCTCTGTGCATTGGGGTTTCCTTCTGCTTATGAATGACCATCTCAGCTTAAATTATACATGATGGATGGTTTACATTTCACTCATTTAGAAATACATCTGAGGGCACACCAGAGATAACTACACATCTGCCACACGACTTTCACACTGACAGACTGTGGATACAGCATCAACATCATCTAGTCCTTTTATATTGTACCAATATCTTATAAAAATAACTAAAGCAAATTACATTAGTTTTACTTAAAGCTGCCAATTTTGACATTGCGTCATGGTTTTAGCTAATTGCTTCCTTGCATACTTCAGTGGACGCCTCTTTGTGTGGGACACTGCTTAAGTACTTTTTAGGTAGGAACATGCAGCTATCTTCCTCAGAGGAGCATAGCAGACCAGTCTGTAATCGCTTTATGGTGTTTACTCAGAAGTTAGCATAATATTTATCTAAGAGGCAAACATGATACAGAACAGCAAGATCCCACTCAGTAACATGTTCCAGGTTTACCTCATAACCTTGAAGAAAGCAAACACCTGATTTACTGTACATTTTAAGAAGCAGGATGTGTCTTTGTATGGGATTTGCAGTCTTTGTGTGAATGCATTATGAAAAAAAAAAAGTTTCCATAAATCAGCAGCACATTAAAACATTTTTAAAGCAGAATCTGTGGGGACAGTTTCCAAACAGTCACTTCAAATGTGCTTTCTTGTATATTAAGAGTCAAAACTTAAAAAACTTTTTTTTTATTCTTATTTGTTGGAAAGGAAGGGATTAAGAAACAATTTCTGAGAGTTATCTGCATGTTTGTGTATTCGTGTGTGTGTGTGTGTGTGTGTGTGTGTGTGTGTGTGTGTGTAGACGAGTGTGAAACTCTACGATGAGAACTTCCTAGTAGTCAAGACAAGAGTCTGATTTGTCTGCCAATCAAATGCATCATCTGGTAACTCTGTATGGGCTGCAAGTTCAGATCCGGCCAAGGTCGGCACCGTTACATAGGTGCTGTGATCCAAACGAATACAGGCTAGTACCAAGCAGTCGGGCAGAGGTTGCTGTGGGTATTTGGGGGGGGATGTAGAGGAGCGAGAACTCCTGTGGTAAGAATCCCCCAGGAGTCAGGAAATAAGTCAGATTCATCCCCCAAAACAAGTGATGCAGGTCTTTAGCTCAGTGGACTAATTGTCTTGTCTGTGCAGGGTTGTGAGTCTGAATCTGGCCTTGGTCTTCCCCTGTTACATGTGCAATTATGTACAAATATAATTCCCATTTCACTGTAAGTCCACACATAGCTAAAAACTAATTTTAAAATAAGCTGCTTATTAATGTTCCTGTTACTATTTTCTAAATGTGACAATCTACATGAAAGCCCAGCCAAAGTGCCAAAAATTCAGATACGATATTTTTACATATTCTGATTCAGCGTGATGTAGACTACAATTCTATTGTATTTTGAGTTCCGTCACTTCAGCTGTGTTTTCCCATAAACTGTCACAATAGTAAAATATGCTAAGAACAATGGACATTTGTAGTAATTATGTAACGCATATGAAAAGGAAGCCTTGCTTGGCAGTTGAAAAAGTAAGTGACTTTAGAGCACTGCAACAGGAAGTCACGCTGGCGAACCCAGTAAACCTGAAGATGATTCATTCCCAAAGGGCACATCTATATTTTAAGACTAAATCTGTTTGACTGTCTGGACAGAAAAAGAATGAAGCTTAATATCGCTTAATATAAATTTCTCTGGCATTCACCCAATTAAGTCAGGTTGAGATGTGTAGTTGGCAACATTACAGTTTCCATCTGCAAGACAGACCCCTGCAGGGCACAAGCAGGTAATAAATAATCAATGGCTTTAACACACTGCTGATTTCATTACATATCAATGAATCACTGAAGACACCTAAAAAGAAGTCATGGCATGATTTAAACAGTGCGATTAATAAATCACAGCTATACTTCTAATTTTCAAGAAGTTTTTGTAACTGGTTAAAACGTGTTATTATCCTTTGTTGTATAGTATTAAATAAGAATTTAGGCTGTTTTACATGCTTCAGCTATCTCAGGATAAAACTATTCCAAAGCAAAGTGCAGACTGTTTAGCCAAAAAAATATGGCCGTATTATGTAAATATGGAGGAATAAACAATAAATGAAATTCCTTTATCAAATACCAAAGAACCAAAGGCAAGCACAAAACCAAAAGAAAGTGCTTAATCAGAGACATTTAATACTCTGCAAAAGAGGATTATTTCTGAGTTACTGAAGAATAATCAAAATGCAACACAGTTGTAAAAACAGCATTCCCATCTCTCCACTTCGCTCTCTGTGAGCTGGCCAGGACAAGTTAAACCCATTAATTAATAATTTGCTTAATCAAAATCTGGTGTAAATCTTACATTATATTTTAGATGAATACCAGCTTCTGTGTATAGCTGTGATTTGAGTGCGCTTTTCAAATACAGATGCATTTTTCATATGGACTACCACGTACTCCCAACACTGTATGTGAAGTTTGCATGTTCTCCCTGTGCTTGCATGGTTTTCCTCCAGGTTCTCCAGTTTCTTCCCACAGCCCAAAGACTTGCTGGTTAGGTGGACTAGACACTGTTAAATTGCCCTTTATGTGCGTGTTTGCGTGCATGCTCTGTGACAGGCTGGCCTCATGTCTAGGTTTTCCCCTGCCTTGTGCCCTAGGCTGCCTGGGACAGGCTCCAGGCCTCCCACCACCATGTACACAGCACAAGCAGTTAGGAATTGGTTGGATTATTATTATTATTATTAGTAGTGATAACAACAATAACAAATTTTAAACTTAAGAAACTATACTGTAATGAACGGGAATTATATATTTTGTATCTTCAATAAAACATAAAAAGATTCTTTCCATATAAAGTCTAACTAGCCTCCCCTGTTGTTTCACATGGAATATTTCCGGTGGAATGTACCATGAAATGTCAACATTTGCAGTTTTGCGTGTTCGTGACTAGCAAGGTCTCATGGGTGGTGGTGTAGATTTTCATTTTATAAAACGAGCTCGTGTGAGTGACACCGGGTCTCTGGGTGACAGGAGCGGGCGAAACTCGGTTTTTCAGTAAATGTATCTTCACCCACAATGCCACTGGCTCTTTCTACCTGCATCTTGGTATGACACTCAGTGCTCTTGGGAGGGCTGAAAAGGTAAACAATGGCTCCGGAAAGAAAAAAAAAGTCGTAACGCGTGTGGGAAGTAGAGATAAATTTTGAAAAGAAAATAAACACTTCGTCCTTGCTAAACCGTACAGCTGATGACCTCACTATGGCTACAAAAATGTGCTTGTAAAACATGCTGCACTTTGGTATTGTATATTTATAGTCAAATTTATGATTGATTTTTCAAACTTTCCCTTGTTACTATAAATTGTTAGTCTTTTACTTACAGCTAATGTAAACTGTCATAGATTTGAAATATTTCTTAACACTAAAAAATGTGTATGATGATTGCAGATATCAAGAATTTCACAGAAAATCGAATGGCAAACACTCTCTTCAGACATGAGTAAATAATTCATTAGATCGCATAGCGATATTCCTTAAAACTTACTCAAATGGTCGAGGGCACAAACAGAACAGCATCTCTGTTAACGGTAATTGCAGAGTATTTGTGGTGAGTCGCCCTTCAGAGATGAGGGCCGCCTGCATGAGGACGGGAGTTCTGGTGCTGTCGTAAGTGTACTCACAGGGGTCCCGGCTGATGAACTGGGGACCTGAACTGTGCTGAGACAGCGGAGGGTTGGGAGTGCCCACCAGCTTACTCTTGGCCATCTTGGTGTTAGCCTTGGCAAACTCCAACCGCAAGGTCTGGGGGATCTCTGGGTCAAAGCGCACGCCCTGAAGGTAGAGACGGGACACAAAATAACAACGTGAAGGAGAGCCTCGGGCTGGCATACGTACCTCTTTGGATTTTCCAACCTGGCGACAACACTAATGGATACGCCCGCCTGCCAGCTCTATAGCTGCTAATGTTACACCGCTGCTTTTTCTTCTGCTAGCATTTCTTTGCCTTACTTGGTTACTCCAAACCCTCTTCTGCTAACGATACCTGAAAACAATCTTTTGCTAAGGATATGTAAATTGTACGGAACGTTAGCTTGAGCTATTCTTGCGTAAAAAGCCCGTTGCACACCGGAGAGAATCGGCACTACACCAGCGGAGCTTGCACACACATTCAAGGGCCTCAAACACAGCGAAACAGCTGAAAGTCTTCACTGGGTTTATGTTATCTGTCTGGTACTAACTCGAGTTGTTTTTCCATCTTCTCAAGGCTTTTTCTTGAGCTACTTTTTATGAGAAATTCACAAATGGAATGTGCCTTCAATTTGTTTAATTTCAGCATACTTGTCTCGAGTAGAAGCCATCGCACTGCTTGTTTGCAAACAGACAAATGCAACAGAATCTGTAAACATTTTTTCTGTTCGTTCAGGACTGTCTCCAGGCTGTACAGGAAATGGAACACTGTCATCATGACTCTGAAAGCTCCTTCCCTAGTTTGCCTAAAGTTCTAACAGACTCCAGAAAACTCACCCCTTAAGTATTTTTTCTAAAGAGCTTTAACACCGAGTCATAACATAATCTTGGTCATCTGCACAATGTCAAACGTAACTGCATCATTTCAAAGTCAAACATATATAGTCATCTTTTTGACAAAAGAGGGTGTAGCTACAGAACATAGTTCACATACAAGACAACCATAACGGAGACTATGTACTCCTGTTTTTACTGTGCATACACAAAATATGCGACTTTACCAAATTACATCTACAGGCTGATTGATCCACTGTTCGCTAAAATAAATTACCCTTCCTTGTTTTAATGCTGTCTGAGTAAGGAACTCATTAGAAAGAGAATCTGAGTGGAATTCAGTTTCAGGTGTGAGAATATAACAAGGTTTAACTTTTTACAAAGGAGACTTACTCAGTGATGATAATAATAATAAAAATAATATGTTTATTTTTAAGGCAAGAGACATATCATTCTCCCAGCAGCTGCATAGGATCTAAGGTGGGGGGTGTGTTAGGGTAGCTTTCATGGTTGGGAGCCAGGCAGGGGAGCTTAGAACAACTTCCTGTGCCTTTTCAGATCAAGAGATCCCCAAGCACTTCCTCACAGTGCATGAGCGTAATCTGACACGTGGACCCCCATCTTGCAGCCTTGATGTTTTGCACCAGGTCAGCTAAAGGGGGTTCCAAAAGGGCAGAGAAATCCCCTTCTCCCTGACCACTTAGGGGACGCAAGCAGCTGGACCAGGAATCTTGATCCAAGGCTGAACTGCAGACCTTGAATCATTGCGACAACATGCTACTTTACATCAATAATTTGCAGTGTCACTTCTACGAATCCACGCAACAAAACTAAAAACACAGAGCACATCAGAGCATAAATGAAGGCATAAAGGTGCTCTTCACTTGGAATTAGCCTTTTTGGATAGTTTAATAAACTCCACACACAAGCCGCAAAAGTACAGAAAGTGTTTGCCTTGGATTATGAGCTTTATAATACTTTAATTTGACAGCGTGCTGTCATCAGCTTGTCAGTCAGAAGCACTGCTTGTAAAAATGTCACCATGAACAGGCCATATAAATCAACCAACTTAAGAAAAACGTTCAGCACTGTAAGTGCATTCTGTTATTACTCACTCTCTTCAACAGTCCACAAACAATGAGCTTTAGCTTTGTTTTCACAGCCTACACATTTCCACCATGTTTCACCCCAAGTGAAGCAACTGCAACAGTGCCAAACAGCCTGTCCACAAACAAGCATAACTTTCAGTTTGCCATTTAGCTACATTTTGTTTGTGCAATCCTTTCTATTCAAAACATCATTTCAGGCATAGGTTACAGTCCTTGTCTCAAGCCCTCAGACATTTGTGGATTCTGAAACACAGTTCACATCTTAACCAGTGTTCTTCTGAGACAATTTATTTCAAATCCTAAATAAGTAAATCTTACATAATGTCTTCTTCATGTAAGTCATGATCTTATGTAACTGACCACACGATGCTTCTCCTTCTAGCACCAAAAATGAATCAATGGCATTAACAACACACAGTCAAAGTGACCGGATTCACAAACTGGATGTGACAAATACATCTGTCAAATAGGCATCTAGTGAATTTAGTAGCCTTTATTTCATCTTAGATAAGTCAACACACATTTACCATATTTTTTTTAAAGAAACATTAAAAATACATAATTAAAGTCAGTAAAATGTAGCTCTATGTCTCACAAACCACTAAAATGTAGTTCTTAATACACTAAAGTATACCTGTTAATTTTATCTAGTAGAACTCACTTGCACAACTACAAATTTGTTTTTTGTTTGAACATCTCTCCCTTGGGATTAAAACAGAATCCTAGATTAACATCTCTCCTTTCCAGTAATGAAATGTGTACATTCCCACCCAAAGCACACGTCTGACCTTGTGAGATCTGAAAGAGCCGATCTTAATTGTGTGAGAACCTCTGCTTGTGAAGTTTGCTCTAAGACACTGGCTCCCAGCCCCTTTGAACAGTAACTACAAAATGCACATATAATCTCAGTATACAGAGTACCCGTATATTCTTGGCACCCTATAGCGTCAGCTGTATGGGGTTTTTAACTGATAATGTCCTGCTCATGTTTAAATTCCAAAAGCCCAGTGTTTAAAAATAATATTTTCCATTTTAGCTAACGTGTACTTCATGCGACACTCTTAAGTGATAGAAGTTGTTGTATTGCCCTTTATAAACCTCCAATGTGTTTTGCAGTTGGATGACAAAAAAAAGATTCTGAAAGCGTAGGAGACAAGGTCACTGATTGCTGCCTGAACAGCACCGGCGGGTGGTGGACTTACGTTCAGAGCATTCTTCGCTGCCTCTGCCTCTGATCGGCTGTCAAAGCTGACAAATCCAACAGGCTAGAGAAGGTGGGGGGGAATGAAAGGGAGGACATATTAAATCAGGCCTCCATGCGGAATCCGCGTCCCTTATTATCTGTGATCGACCGGTGCGTTGAGTGCGAATGCCGCGCTAATGAAGGCGCCTCCACCGAGCTTGTCACCTTGCGGGCGACATTGACCTGGCGTGGGCCTCACAAATTCCAGAGCCTGCCAGAGAAGACAGGGCCAGCTGGTCCCCTGAGAGCGACCTTTGTACCGAGGTCTGGACAGACAGCAGGGGGAATACAGAGACCATTTCACAAAGGAAAGGCACGAAAGACCAAATACAAAGCCACACGATAACCAAGTTATTACTAAGATAGCACGAGCTAAGACCCATTTTTATTGCTGTTTCTCACTATATTGGTTAAAAAAAATTCACAAATGACAAGGGAAAATCTGCTGGGAATGTAGAGAGGTAATCTTACAGTTGAAGTAAGACAGGTATGTGAAATGCTGTAAGTCGCTTTGGATAAAAGCGTCTGCTAAATGAATAAATAATAATAATAAAAATAATAATAAAGTAAGTTTTGAAAAATTCTAAAATCCTATGGAAATGTAATTCTAATAATTGCAGAATTTTGTTTAACACTCAAAGTTATGTCATCCTGAAGACATCTAGTTTCTATCTGTGAAAATATAGGCAGGTTTATTAAATCTTTTTTGAAGCACTGTTCAGTAGACCTGGTCAAAATTTCTGTGCTGCAGCACTTCTAAAGAACTACCTCTGCCTTGACACTAATCTCATTACCCCTGGACAACCCTACTGCGTCAGTTACTGGGGGGGTTCACTGTTCAATTCCCTTGGATAAGCTGTGTTAATTAGAAAACCCAACTTGACTTTCACTGTGAAGGTGAGAGCAGCCAGACTGCTGTTTGGTCCTAACCTTTTGAAAAAAAGTAATGTAGCAACATTTATTGTGTCACACCACAGACATGCATCTAATATTAGCTGTTTTGAAAATTTCATATTGAATTTATCAATTCACTTAAAATGTATTTTAAACAATTGAGAAAACATGAGTAAAAGACATAACATGGTTCCCCAAAATGGTAGAAAAACAAAAAGATAATAAGTAATAAACTCTGGCCCCTTGAGGCTTAGCGACTCTTATTGTTCCCAGTTCTTGTCCTGTCTCTGCGCATCCAGAAGGGCACCCATGTGGAGGAACGGTGAAGCTGAGCTGACAGAGGGCATGTCCGGGCATGTCTCTGCCCCCTGGGCAGGATGCCCCCTTGCCTTCTCCTCCCAATCCTGCTCCAAACCGGAGTGTGCTTCATCCACAATGCCACCCCCCCTCCCCCGCCACCACTTCCAGGAAAGCCTAAGGAGTGTGATGGCCTAGGAAGATCAGACCACGGTGACACACAATTAATCAAACACAAACCCCATGTGTCACTGCACTAATGCCCGAGGCTGCTCCAAATCCCTCCCCGTCGAATGGTTCGTGGTACCTTTCAGTCTAATCACTGTTGGATTTACCACTCTCCTGGATCTCCTAGAATAAACGATTTATGCAAAGGCCCCTATCAGTGTTACTTACAAGGTGCCCACATACTGCCTCTCACAGGCCCTGCGCAATGAAAATGTGCTACGTGTGACATTTTCTCAGCTGCTGCCTTTTCAAAAAGAAAACCAGATTGGCAGAGCTACATCATTTTATCTGCACCTGGCAATCAATCGGGCAACTTCAGCAAGTCCACACGAGAAGACGACGGATCACTTTATGATGAGCAGTTATCTGGTCAAGTCTTTATCGTTCCTCTTGTTCTCAGGAAAGCACAGGTTGTTTTTACGGTCCGACAGAACTTTACGGTCCAACAGGATGTATTTCTGTTCATGTACCATCAACGTGTGGGTTGCTGTAGCTGTTATGTTTTGATTCTATAAATGGCCTTTTATTCAGTCATACATATCAGTGATTTCTTATCCTCAATTTACTAGAAATTATTAACATCCTATTTTTCAATAATCATCATGCTTACGTAAATATTTGTCTGTCTGTAAAGTGATGAGTAAGCATATCTTAGATTTATCTGTATGTTCATTTTTTTTTTACTATAAGCATTGACACAAAGCTTTGATTATCTTGACTAGTATCTTTGCAAAAATTTACTTTCACTTACCTGCTTTGAAGTGAGTTTAATTAGCGAACCTTCATAGCCCTGAAAAAAATTCAACAGTAAATACAGGATTTGATAACTGCCATTTGGAAATCTGAAAACAACGATATGCTAAATGCACTTTCTCAAAATGATGTAATTCATGTAAGCAACATAAACAGTTATCTCACTTTCAGATAAGATCCAGTGCTTTCTGTGAAGTGAATTAACGTGTTCTCCTTTTATGAGTGATGACAGCATTACATTATCTATAAGCAACCTGACATTGTCACTTCTCTTGGTGCAGCTTGGAAATACATAAAATGAGCCTATGAGGTGTGATTGTTCTGGATAATATTATTCTTTTAAGACATAGACAGATCACACTTTTACTGATAATACATTTATTTATACACCATAACAAAAGCATCAAAACATGGTCAGGCTAGCAGAACATCTTAAGTGTAGACTAAAAACATCTGGCACAGTGGCAGTGGTCCTTAGTAGACCTTCCCTAGTTTTACCCAATCCCCATTTTTTGGTCTGTTCCACATCCTGCACAACTGACCCTAGTAATCAATAGCTAGACGATTGCTTAACTTCTAGGATCTGTTGTGCTGGTTCTAGAATGACTCAGGCATGCAGACTTTACTGGCATAGTGACAGGGTCGAGAACCACTATGCTCAGACCTTTCACTAAAATAATATAAAACTTAAAGACAATAACTGCTAGCAGCTAAGTTCTGTTATCCATTAAGCAGCTGCCTTGAATCTTCCTATTTACCATGTTAATTATTTTCAAAAAACAGATTTTGTGTAACATCCATGGCAATGGGCAGAAATGCACCAACCAATCGAACTGACGTACCTTGAAGGGCCGGAACAGAAGATATAGCTCCCTGGGTTTGATGTCAAGTGGCAATCCACTGACAAACAGGGTTCGGACCTACAGAGAAAAGCACAAATCGTCTTTTATCATCTTTCATCACAGGACACAACAAAAAACAAATAACAGGCAAAAGAGACTAGATGTTCAATTGATGAAAAACTGCTGTATTGTTCAAATGATTGTAAGGTTGTGTGAAAGGCGTTATGCTATGCGGGTAACCACTGAGCATTTGAGGTGACTGTACTGTTGTTATCATATTGTAACTGAACCAAGATCTCTCCGTTTCATTTCCATGTGCTTCGTTTCATGTGAGCTTACGATGATCTCATAGGGGAGGGTACTTTGCACAGTATTAGTCAACAGAAAAGCTTGCCAAAGTAACTGATATCATCCTTAAAACAAAGGACCTTTCTTTCAAAAACTACAAATATTATTGGGAAATATAATCTGAAAGGACACTTATTTTAATACTATGCTCAGGTGTTTATGTTTATGCAAATATATTTATTACACCAAACATGTCAAATGTGAAATTTTAAAACTACACAAACACAAATTTTGAAAATACATCTGTGTCAAAGAGTGCTGATTTTCCACCAGTCCATCTGTCCGTTTGTACAGCTATCTTTGACCACTTCCAAATATAAGCAGTTCTTTACAATACAAGCTGTTGTTTCTGAAATGTAGTTTGCGATAAGGTAAAAGAGAAGCTTAATCATTGTTTAGGCTATGCTGTTGATATACCAATAACATGATACTAGTCCCTCACATCTAAAATATTTAACTATTGCCTAACTTTTAGAAACATAATGATACTAAATGCAGCACATCAACAGGCCACAACAGAGATGGTTTATTTAATGTTTAACATACATTGACAGGGGCATTTTAAAACAAGCCACCACACATAAATTCCAGCAAACTATTGGCTGACTATTTAAACACCCAAATGATAGTACCTTTATACAAAGTCACATACTTGCAGAATACATATAGGTGTATTTCCAAATTAAAGTCTTATTCGTCATTTTTTCACACCTTGTTCCGTGCTCTTGGAAAAAAAGCAGTGTACTCAAATTCATAATTAACTTACAACATAAGTATGCTGTTTGCTAAGATCAGAAGGGCTGAGTAACACGTAGAGCAACACAGGGCAGCATTCACCTACACATACATGCGTTCGGTCACCTTCTATGGCATGCTCGCACTGCAGACGTTCTGTTTCCAAGTATGCCTGTTTAAGCTTGTTCAGGGCAACCTCCCAGCATAATGAAAGAACTGAAGATGGGAATTTGGAGGAAACCACAAGCACCCAAGTGAGAGAAAGTACCACGAAGGAACAAAGCACCTTGTTAACCATGACTGAAATTACTCAGAAAGAGCTGGTCTATATCATCACTCTATATCTTCTATGGAAGCAATCTGTGGTAAACCAACTATGGCTCACCCAGTACAATTAATTTTTTATCCTCTCAGAGGTGGACACTTGGATGGCACTGTTTAGATCAGAACTGGGAAGAGATAATCCAGACATGCAAAAACATATTTCAACATTTACAAAAGTAAATGAAAACCTGAACTGTATTTCCTCTGCTCTGACTTGTTTGTCCTGCTGCTAAATCAAATTTGAAGCACATTCACTTGTCATTTATGTTATGCAGTTGTATTTGCTGACAGGACCACAACACTAAATAAATACCAATTCAGTAACATTATGCAAAAAAAAAAAATCCAGTGTGTTTTCACATTATAAAACAGAACTGTGAAAAAGTACGACTTCTTTACTATTTAAACATCACAATGAAGGAGGCCACTTTAAAAATATGAATAAACAGACATGTGTGTTGCAGATCTTTGTGTTACTTTTAGCACCTGTCAGTCATTTACCATTTATGGCCGTGTTAACCTCTGCTTCGCACATGCACAAGACAAGCGTTTGGCACAAAACAGGCAACTCGGTACTGAAGGCTTCAAGACCCACAGAACAGTTACCCAGCAACAGTTTGCAAACTTTCTCTGTTCCGACTTAAGAGTTCTGAAATCCTATTAAGGAAAACTTTTCCAGTGCTCTCTCTTGGCCACAGGCCGTGTTAATCAGTCACATGTGATGCCATTGCTTATGAATGTGGGTATCACCTCATGAACCCACGGCGTTTCACGCTGTCTCATCGAGGGCGACCCCCTGTGAAAGCAGAGGGAAACGTGCTGGTTGACCGGAGCACAGGGCCACGACCCATGGGCTGACTGTAACCACCGCACAGAGTGCAAGTGCAGTTCAGAAGAGACGAACACAGGAAGAAAAAAGCGTTTTTCCTTCAGTGCAGACAGTGTGTGTTGGCATTTATCCCACCATAATGGAAACCTGCAAAGAACACTACACAAAACAGGTTTTACATTGAACTGTTTTTATTTTCACATTTCATATTTTCTGGCATGTAGCTCATAGCTAACGGTTCTGTACGGTGTCATCTGAGCATTCCTGTGCTGTCCAGGTTACTACCATATCACAGCACCAGGGATTTGTGGGAAATAAGGACTGGAAACTGAAGCGACAGGCATTCCTTCATCTAGGGTAAATATCCTGATATACAGCAGGACGTTGGTTAACTGATGATCAGGAGACAGTGTTAGTATGACTAACAATGCAGAGGTTGTGAGTGCGCTTCCAGTTCACAACTAATAGCAAATGTCTCTTAAGAACTAAAAGGATTAAATACAAAGCATGTATATTTTTATTGCAGAACACAATTATAACAAATTGTTAATAAATTCTCTCTGTGTTTGAATAAAATGAACCTTGAAAAATTGAAAATCTTTCAGTGGATCCTGAAACTCCAGTTACACACATAAAAAAAATCATCACATGGTAAAAGAGTGTGTGTTTTTGCTGGAATTACAAGTTAATTTCAAGTGGCAGAGGTCATCCTCAGCACTGGGGTCCAAAGGAAGGCTGAGGTCACAGCAGGGACTGTCGTTAGTGTAGTACTTGTGTTTAAATGCATTACCTTCAGGGGATCAGTTTCCAGAATATGAAGGTAATGAAATTTAAATTTCTCACAATAAACATTCACTTGTTTTAATTATGGCAGCACTAGCAATTACCCTCTTGAAAATGATACTGTTAATTTCCACAGTGGAGGATGTTCAAAACACACAAGAAAACGACTTCTACCCAGCAGAACACAAAAGTGCGTGTTCATGTATACTACATTATTGCCAAAGACAAACATTTTTTACATTCTGTTGATCAACTGTCTCCAGTGTGCAGAATGTCAAGGTCCAAAAAAAAGACTAAACATGGTGGGTAGAATATTTAACAGGTAAAAAATTTGTTTTTTTAGGCTTTCTACTCTACAGCTAAACATGAGTAAAAGGGCAAGAGTATGTGATTGATGCGCAGTGCTTAAAAAACGCAGAGTTGCATGCTGCCCAGAACTGAAGCAAAACAACCCGGTGCATTCCTGTGCATTCACTAATGTACACTGAAACTGCTGCTTGTTACTGATTAGTGGGTAAAAGGGAGACCAGGTGTCCTGGGTCACCACACAGGCCTCAGTCCCAGCTTGCTGAGGAGGAGGGGTGGATAAAAATAAACGATCAGCCAAAGGCTCCTCTGCTGGGACGGGCGGGGGGGTTAGGACCGGCTCAGACTCCTTTTGAACCTCCATCCAGCCGCCTTCACCACTCAGATTGGTTTTTCTGACCATAATTGGGCTGTTTCATGAGTTTAGGTTTGAGCTGCACAGACGAATGATATCAGCCGTCTCCCAGTGACAAAGACACGATGCAAAGAAGCACTAAACAAAAGAGCACAAATGCTCATAAATATATATGCTATCTGATGAGGACTGCCAGCAATGTCACACAAATGGCAGTTGCTGTTCATCCAACTTCTGCTGCGGGGATTCACAACTCTTCTTTTTTATGTTCCACCATATTTAAAACATTTGCTGTAAAATATGCCTACTTACAGAGTCCCAAAGATCAGGCTTGAAACAAAACGAAATATTAACTTTTACCATCTTGTCACAGAGAGCACACTTTGCATCTTTGCTTTTTACTGGACTCTCCCCATGGTACAATCATTATCTGCGACAAAGTGCCAAGCATATGTGCAGAAGATTGTGGACTGGGTAACAGAGGAACAACTTGAAAACCAAGCTAATGGAAAGACATGGTGGAATGTTCTTTGCTGTGTTATGGTGCTCCTCCTTGAACAGAGAGTCCTGCTCAGTTTGCTAGTTAATGTAAAGTAAATAATTAATTTCTCCACTTTCCAGCAATTATGTTCCTTCTCAGTGCAGAAGGCTTGTTGTCTCTTAAAACACTCCTCATCCCTCAGCCAACAACTGGCCAAGATAAGATGACAACTCCCCAACGGTTTTATAAATAATCCCAGGCATGTGGTAGGGGGGCTAGTGGGGGGGTTCACTGTTGTTCGGATCACGGCAGTTGTGCCGCTTCCTCCACTTCCTGCTTACGCCACTAAACTAGAAAAACACAAAAGATATACAGTTTGTGGCAGCTTCGATCCATATATCTAAATCAGCCACCATGTTATAGGGTATAACCCACATTTTTTTCCTTGCTCTTTTAGACAATGTTGCAAAGCAACTGTATAAAAGTCATCTTCTGTTCTGTTGCAAGCTATAAAGTCCACCCTTATTTTTTTTTTTAGAGATTAAAAAAACAAGTGGAAATTGATATTTTAACACCATATGTTAGATGCCTTACAAAGGTTCAGAACTACGGTATTTGTTTTGGACCGATCAATCAAAGAGGTAGCTGTGTTTTAAACCGTGTATATACTGTAAATGGTTCACCAAATATTGGGTTTGAGACAGTTGATCACAAATCTCATGTGTCCTGCTACATGAGACACAACTCAAGGCCGCTCACTGTAATATAATCTACTGTAAGACAGTGCAATGCAGCTATTGTGACTTTGCACTGCATCGTAACATTTGTTACGATTTAGAAAATATTATATACTGAATATCAATTTATGTGGTACATATTTTTAGGCATCATAAAGGAATGTTCCTTGGGTAACTAAGGAACCATGGAGATCAGAAAAGGTTTCTTTTTCTTTTATTTCAGAACACATTTTGGGATACAGTGCTTTATGGGGAAAAAAGTCATGGTCTACAGGTGCAATATTTAATTTCCAAAATAATGACATGATTAATGATTTCAACCCATTGGACTGATTTATGGGGAAGAAAAAAAATCAAACAAAGGCTTGATTTCCTGTCACTGTGCCCTTGTTTATATAACATAAAAAGAATATAGCAGCATGACAAAAAGGAAAAAAAAAAACAGTTCACTTAGTATTTAAAATCCAAATAAATATTAGATGCACAAGGTGAGTCAATATGCGAAGTGCATGGATACACATGTCTACGCCTATACTGTTTCACAAACGCTCAGGGTACCATTTACACTACGACAAATACTGAAGGCTAGTAGTGATCATATTTAAAGGAGGAAAATCACGTCTTTGTTCCCTGTACTAAACAGGCTCCTTTGGGACTACACTGCAGCCTGTTCTGTCATCACATTCTAATGTTTCACCAAAGTGACACGACGTTTACATAAATCGCCGACAGTAACGAGAAGTCACTTTGAAAGCACAGTCTACCCAAAGTGCCCAAGAGCATATTCAAACTCAATGATCAAGACTACATTGTTGTTAAAGTACAGGCCTCATAAAATATTCTCAATTCACAGGGTCATTCAAACTTTGAGCTGCTGAATCACTTCTGTGCAATCAATATAGGTACAATGTCTTGTACATATTCTGCATATCAATTACAAAGTCTGTGCATCTTGGTTGTGATTTATGACATACTTATACCCATAAGATTATGTTTATGAGCCATTTAAAGACCGACAAACACCACCTACCAGTAAACATGGTACTGTTCCTTACACATCTCTGCTCTGCTCTATCCTGAAGCTGTCTGTCTGTCTGTCTGTCTGTCTGTCCGCCTGCCTGCCTGCCTACCATCCTAAGGCTGCCAAGTGAGTGAGCAGAATGTTCACTGCCATTTAAATACTCAGCTATGCCTACCTGTGTTGCTGAACTTAGATCAGACCTGTCTTTTAAATGTCCAAAAATAAGAATACTTCAAACAATATATATTTTCTGCTCAATTTACTGTGTTGATGAGTAAGCTACAAAATGAGTTATAAATCATGTGTTTTTCAAACTCTGTCCTGAAATGCCATAGTGCCCCTATCTTGCTTGAACAAAATTCTTAATTGATTGGGCCTTATTTTATTTTTTTCCATGTAGTTATGAATGGCATCAGAAAGAATTTCATATCGCTACAGTAAAAGAGCAACAACTGTGCTCATATATATTCTCCAATAATTCATAGTTCTTCAATACATAACTAACTGAAAGACCAATCTTGCTAGAATTATAGCAAAACACTCTGAAGAATGTTTTTGGAGACTTCTTAAGTTGGGAGGACCAACTGAAGCATGACATGAAAGTTTCCACTAATAAACAGAGATTTCTGCCTGACTTTTCTCACCTTCAGCAGCCAGACCAATAACAACTAGTCTTATACACTACCCATAACCCTTTGCTCTTACTTTTGGTAAATGATAAACATGAAGGATGTACTGGCAAGAAACAAAAGTGTGCTTATATTTCACCTAAAAATATACCTTTGAAGGAAATTTTTCCAGCTCACAGAAATAATATTCTCTTATGGGTAAAATACTGTTGAATATCATTAAACAGAGTATTTTAATGCACCTTTTACTACATATATTTTTAATAGGAGTTAGTCACAACACAAGGTCATCAAACCCAGTTGAATCTTTGTCTGCTTATGTGACAAGAGTTGAAAGTATCTGACTGTGAAGTACTACATTATGCATGTAGCACTGGTATTTAAATATCAACATTGGCTGTTTTTCTTCATTTAAATGTCATTTCACAGCTGTAGCTGTTATAAACAATATGTAGCACCATTGTTAAATACACCAAAAAAAAAATAATAATAACAACAATGAGAATATATATATATACTGTACC
This sequence comes from Chitala chitala, assembly GCA_025773905.1. Classification (NCBI taxonomy): domain Eukaryota; kingdom Metazoa; phylum Chordata; class Actinopteri; order Osteoglossiformes; family Notopteridae; genus Chitala; species Chitala chitala. Next base: position 7,031,425 of record JABJVR010000016.1, on the reverse strand, counting down.
AGAAAACCAAACACTGAGTATTCAGTATTTTCTTCTATATCATGTTGCTTGAAGGGATTACTGAAAGGACACATCTCTCATCAATCTGATACTGGAGAGCCAAAGCTAATTCTGACCAAATTGCGTAACACAAAACTTAATTATGTAGAAAGAAAAAAAAACCTGGTTGCACAACCTTGTAAATGGAATTTGGTAGTACAAGAAACACTAGGAGACCTGTGTTTCTATGGTGTTAACTGCAGACAAAAAACAATAGCACTCAAATGACTAGGCTGGTTGTAAAAGCTCCTATTACTATATACAATACTTTACACACAGACATGTTACTGTTATTGCCTGGCAATTTTGTAAGTTATTCCTGCTATGTAAATACACGAATGACTATTGAATGAATCTGAACTGGGAGTTGTGGTCTACAAAGTTATCCTGTTGAGTATTGAGCTCTCAAGAACGCATGAGTCCACATAGTATGTCCGTACTTAACTAAAAGAAACAATACCCTCAACATGGGCGCTAAAGTATTTTAAAATGTAATTTTAAACATATAATAAAAAAATATATTATACGTAAATTATTCAGGAACCACATAATTTTGTAGATATAAACGGTTCTGGTCTGCAGAGCAGAACTATTGTTTTGTAAATCAATGTCATATCAAAGGAATAAAATTGCTAGACAATCCGCAAAAGTGAATGTGTACACCAAGGACAGGTTCCAAATTGTAGACAATCAAAATACATGTATCCAGTCAGTTATTGTACTGAAAATAATGTGCGAGCAGTACTCGAAATGCTCTCTGCACTCCAGCATTAAAAATCAACCTTTTTCGAGAGTTAATGATACACGCGGTGTACGACTGTGGACGGACGGCAAAGGACAACGTTCAGTGGGTGACACTGAATCGGATATTACACTTACCAAAGCCACGTTTACCAATCACACATGCAGACGTGAACATAAAGTCAAAAAAGGTACCGATGCAAAAGTTAAGAAAACAGGCATACAGTTACCTCTTCATCGTGGCCGGTATATTCATTTGTGTCGCTCTCCTTTTCGATCGTGCTGTTGTTCATTTTATGAGTAATAATGTGTATTTAATAACCTCTTGGCAGCAATTGTTTTAAAAGATCCAACCGGGTACACGAGTCGATAACACGGAAGCCGCGATGGTCCCCGAGTGAGATCCAGAAAGAGAAAACTACTCTCATAAATTAGTCAACATTACCAGATATAGCCAATAATGCAATGCAAACAAATTCAATTAACGTGGAAAATGGAGACAGACTGGTGGGAGGGGGGTCTTCAGTTAGCCTGACGACTCTTCTGTATAAGTTATTCCTTGACTGAAAACCAAACCTAGTCCGATAATTACCTATTCCCGTCTCCCGTGAGTACTCCGCTTTTAGAAGTGAAGAAAGACAGTGTTATCATTTCTCAAGGGCTGCCCTGACAACGTGAAACACACTGTGTCATAAGTGGGCTTTTCTCTTTTCCTCTTTGAGGGCTTGGGGGCTGGGCATTGTGAAACGAAGATGGGACGGACGCTGTTCTACTCGAGGCGTGTGTGTGTTATGTTATAAAGTGGATTTGCAATACATATTACACCGCACGACTGTAGGTTTAACGGTAAAAGGTTTTAAATACAGGATTGGTGTGCATACCGACAAACGATCTGCTTCAAAAGAAATATATATTTTTTTGTATGAAAGAGGCTGTTGGTTATTCGTGATTCATTCTGAGACCGATTGTTTTTGCACGGCAAAGCAATTGTAGCGGAGATTATGAGGTCATGCCGTTTTTATTCAATGAGACCGGACGATTTACTGACACACGAAGACAGCTATCACCTTTTGGAGACAACCAAAAAGAAAAGAAAAAAAAACATTTAAATAACGTAACTATAAAACGTAGGATTCAACTGTGTGAAAATAATAATGCAAGTTTCATACATTAGTTATTCAAAACAGATTAATATAATCATCGCACACTTTCTCAAGCTTTTAAAGTTGATGAATGCATTTGGGATAAATGCGGAGGCCCACTTGTAATCGTTAAAGTTGAGGTCAATATTCCGAGTGTTGTGAACATGCCCGACTGTAACAAGTTTGCAGACCAGCAAGTTGTACTGACACCAACGAGACGCAGCGCGACTCTGGATTAAGCACTAGCGATACTTTCAGTTACTAGTATATTGTTATTGTGGTGGACAGTGGGAGCAGGTGGGCCTCGAACCCGGGTCGCCCGCGCATAAAACAAAGGATTAATCCGTGAACTAAACGGTCAACCCGGTTAAACTGTGAGCCAGCAACATTTTGATCCGGTTACTATATTCGATGTTTTATATATGTATGCAGTAAATAATAATTATGGACGAAAACAAGAAAACTCTCTGGCCTCAATAATGACACCTATTCACATCTGTACAATGCAGTCTTGACTGGTCAAGTTTACTGTCTGCTTACTGTAAGTACAAGATGATCACTATTTAAAACCAGAGAGAGATCATTCTCCTAATTATTAGTATGATGTCTGTGAGTGAATTACAACCAATTGTATTTGCCGATTTAAGCATGTACCGTGTAAATTGCGTACTCGGTAGTACAGTAAATTCTCTACAAGGTCCTCTGCTTTGACCTCTGTTAAAGTGCACTTCGGGACTTGCTTGTCTTTTGTTCATGTTTTTATGAGTTTTTAATTTTTTTTTCTGGTTGAAACACAATAGTTGTTCCTTCAACATTGAATATAATTATGCCGATTACTTTACCCTGTAGTCATAGATTACTGCTAATTACTGAAATATAAATCTTAAGCAAAACTGTCGTTACACTGTTTGGACGAAAAAAACATACTAATAAATAAAATTTTCCAATAAATCCTATTTAGTGATTCGAGGGAATTACGTGCGCTCGTTTGATTTATGTAGTTAGAAGTTTGACCATATCATTAGTAGGATGATTTTCTTTTTAGTATGCTATAGAGGGCAGCAGCTGTTCTTTTGTGTTTGCTGCAATTGGGATCTTACTTGGTCTCTAGGTTGGGACTGTTTTCCGTGAACTGGTCTCAAAGTTGTGTACTACTGTGGCGTGCTAACTACAGGACTTTATTCAAAAAGTGCCATACTTTATGTTGGTTACATTTCACTTTGTGAGTCTTTAAAGCAGTATATATAATCAAATAAGGATCCATAAAACCTAAAAAATCCCCTGCTTAAGAATACATTATTTATAGTGTCCAATTGCCAGACAAAAATAATTATCCAAAATAAAGCCATTCTAGGTGACTCTGTAGAGTTACATGATTATTCAGCTCATTTATTTGGTTACCCTAATTTCCCTGACAATGTACACATTGCTTTGTAATATTTGTTCTGGAAAAACCAGAGTAATTTTTAAAGAACAGTTGTTAAGCTATTTTATGGGCTATTTACCATTTTATGGGCTATGAACTTTGCAGATGTGTGGTTTTGCAAGCTTTTAACTGCTTACAGTTCTAATCATCCTACAGTAAACATGTAAACTATTCTAAGAGGACAAGAAAACATTCCCTAAAAACACGTTAAAGAAGTAAGAACTGCCACTGTTCAATGTTATTGGAATTTTAAAAAGAACTTTTATTTTTTATGTATTAATTTTTCATAACAATGGACTATGTTAAAAAACACTGGCCCTTGGCATTGACCCACACTGTCAAAAGTACATTAACAATTAATACAACTTACATCGCTCACACACACGTACAGTACATATGGCACCTATTCTGTCACTGTAGTTACAAACTAATCTGTAAGTGCATTGTTTAGTCACGTTTTATATATTTATCACATTTTATTCTTAATGACGTAGCTCGGAAGTTTACAAATCATTTAGCTCACTGGAACTTTTTCAGTGGAACAGTTGCAGACATGGCAATGGTCATTAATATTTTAAGGAAATATTTGCTCAGAGGAAGGACACCACTGGAGTTCTCCTCAAGACTGTCTGCTCCAGATGGCTTTTGTCCTGGCCAGCAGGGGAGAGGAAAATATACAGTGAACACCCCCCACCTCCCCTTGGGACCCGCCAGGCACCACACATGAAATGCACCCAGCAGCAGCCCCATCACACCTCCTCTCTGCCACACCACCACTTACCTTTCTTGTTACCTTGCAGGTAGGCAGTAAAACACACTAATAACTTTGGCAATGTCTGAGCACAGCCTTGCTTTTTATTGAAAAGAAAAAAAAAAACAATTCATTTTTAATGGGACTTTCGTTCAATAATTTTTGCTGTTCATTTTTTTCTAACTGGTTTTCTCTCAGATATTAAGGGTAACATAAAGGTTGCTACTTGAGACTGTATAATACTTAATTTGTCCAGTTACAATTTTATGTCATTTGTACTGGCATTTGACCTGCTCAACCCATTATTCACTTCATATAATTTATGATTGTAGTAAATTAAAACATCAATGGACTTTAAATTGTGTTCCACTATTCTGGGAAAATTTAGCTTCATTGTTCAAATGTAATCTGCTGACACTTTCTGTCCCAGTTTGAAACATCCAGTATTTATTGATGATCAATTTTTAGATAGGGCTGTAAATAAAAGCAATTCACTATGGCATTTCACAAGCAAGCAGACACTGAACCTCCAGCTATGTTTATAACTGAAAAAAATGTACATTTGTAGCACATGAGGTCAATACGTCATCCAATATTTATTCATCGCTCTTGCATCACCACATATCACAAGTGGTTTACATTTCATTGTGAGATGAGGCTGGGGAAATGTGTGTACAGTTTTCAGTTATAACTAACAAGAGAAGGCATGTAAATTGCTCATAATAGAATACAGTCATCATGGGATTTCAACTATAAAATTGTCACTGACATGAAAATGTTTATAAAAATATAAATATATACAATGGATATGCAGTTGGTGGCATGGTGGCTAGCACTGTTGCTTCGCACCCCCAGGCCTGGGACTCGATTTCCACCTTGGGTCTGTGTGTGTGGAGTTTGCATGTCCTCCCTGTTCTTGGTGGGCTTTTCTCCAGGTTCTCTGGTTTTATTCCGTAGTCCAAAAACATACAGATTAGGTTGATTGGCATTTGCAAATTGCCCATAGTGTGTGCACCCTGTGGTGGGTTGGCGCCCTGCCCAGTGTGTTCCCTGCCCTCGACTTCCTGGGATGGGCTCCAGGCTTCTCGCGACCCTGAATTGGATAAGGCAGTTTAGCAAATATATGGATGGATATGCAATCTTTATGAAACTGCACATTCTCAATGCAAACTCATAAACTGGTAAAATTTATAATATCTGTAGATAGAAAAAGAACTTTGCATTCTCATGAGATTTAAATGGCCTTGTGGAAACTGTAAGCTTTGGTGTGTCATGTCTATAGACTGCACATCATATCTTTTCATAGCATCCTTTTACCTCTGAGCAGCATCATTTGTGTATCAATTCCTTTGTTTATATATGTTGCTGTCAGCATAAACTTTGCACAGGTGGATACTTGATGCTTGAAGTATCATAAAGTTCTTTCTATTCTGTTCTTTCTATTACTAAAAACTAGCTTTCTGTGCCTTAATTTGCTAATTAGTGTATTGTCTTGGTGGGGTGGTACAAAGGATTTTTGAAAATCATGTACTTAACAGCTTGTGTAAAATCTTTCATTACCATAAGAAACAATGGAATAAACGCTGGCTGAGTCTGCCACTCCCTTACTAACCATCAGCTAGGATGCTCAGGTTAGCAGCATGCAATGTTTACTGTAATATTGTCTCCAATAATAGCAATAATTATCATCTTACAAATAAAACTTGATTCAGTAGTTAATTGGTGCTTCTACAGGGTATCACTTCAGTGGCTGGGCTTCTGAGCTGCTATGGCAGTGATGTCACGCAGGTGTGGAACAGAAATTGCCATTTTAGAGAAATCCGAGTTGCTTCAAGGTGCACGTCTGCCGCTCTACATCCTCTTTGCCCCCCTGCCTCATTACCATCCCCCATCATTCGTGATGACCTCATCCCTAACATTACTAATCAAGTGTTGTATGCAGGAAGGAAAACAACACTTAAACAAACAGCCCTTCTTTTCAGCCCCACCCTCAATTCACCCCCTGCGTCCCCCAGAGTAACAGGGCGTGGTGAGAGTGCCATGTTGGCAGAGTGAGCACAGGCTTTGTGTTATGGATGCCAGCCTCTACTCTGATCCTGAGACCTTGCCACTGCTATCCACTGTGCCCCCCACCCCCCTGCCAAAAAAAAGATGTCCCAGGAGGAAGGCTAGGCTGGGAGGAGATGTCACAGCTGCTCCTGACAGCAACATCAGTGGCACAGAACCACTCTCTGGAACAAAAAGACCTCCCAGATTAAAGAGGCAGGCAGCTTATCTAGCTGACAGCCACAGCTCACTGTGCAATTCAACATGTGAATTACTATTATTTAACTCATGATTTCTTTATTTTTTCAAACCTTTAGTCAAAGCAACACGTAATGTGTAATTTTAAAAATGCAGTTATAAAACTGGGACTAAACATTTCCCCATAAGTGCCTTGCTGGAAAACTCAAAAACCAATTACTTAGCTGGGCCTTTGTCTTGACTTTTGAATCTTTGGTTTTAGAGTCCATCTCAATAACTTATATTTTCTACTCTTCATATCTAACTCTCTAGCAACAGAGTGATGGGGGGGGGGGGGGGGTAAGGGTGTGACAGGGCATAATGTTTATTTTTTAACGGGATTTGTTTTGTTTCTTGACGATGCGCGGGTTGATGTGGCACATGAAGTCAGGGACTTT
>JABJVR010000016.1:7007469-7024545 GCA_025773905.1 Chitala chitala | reverse complement strand
AGGGAGAACATGCAAACTCCACGCACACAGACCCAAGGCGGGAATTGAGCCCCAGGCCTGGAGGTGCGCGGCGACAGCGCTAACCACCACGCCACCATGCCGCCCCCTGCTTATATACCATTCACAGTAAAAAGTATATTGAAAACCTTCATGAAAGCAGGAACATATCAAGTGACAATAATGACAGAGCAGAAAATGGTCGTTGGAACAGGGACTGGTGCCATTTCTCCAGAAGGTGAATTCGAGGTGAGAGCTATGGGAGATTCCCTGTTTTCAAAGCATCACTAGAATGCTGGGATGGCAATCTATAAAGGGCTAAAAAAAAAAGGCTAATACTAAGACCAGACTCTGTCTACATTGCTACATTCTCCAGTTCAAAAAATGCATGGACAAGCATTTCACTTCAGCCAGCTGAACAGGCTAGATTCCTCCTTCAGGCCGAGAGGTTTCTTTTGTTGGTGGGGGGGGTGGGGGTGGTTGTGGAGGTCTACAATTTAGACAGGACTGTTAGACTGACCACACCTACAGTGTAATAAAATTCTTACGCAGTGACGCCTTGGTCTTGGCTTTGCTGCAGTTCATAGCAAATAAGTGTGTACAGAAACACAACAGAATTCAATAAATATGGAGATGGTGGCGTTTCTGGGGGTGACGTCTTTGCGTGGGGCCAGCATTTTACTTTGCCGTATTATGGTTGCAAAACCTCATTAAACGCTCTAGCATTGCTTTTATTTTCATATTAGTAAGGAGAAAAGGCGAGTACATCATAAATCTGCATACAATAAAAAGGTTTTTAAAAAGGTACTAGTCCTTATATTTTTAAAAAAAGAGGTTAAAGACTTTAAAGGTCTTGTGTGTCTGTCTTTCCACTCTCTGTGGTTTGAACGGGCACCGGGGCCACAGAAAAGTGCAGCAGTAAAGAGGATGACTGAGTAACGTCTGGCTTTGACCTACTTTAATGCGTTTTCCACATGAAGAGACAATGCACCAGCAGACATCACACGAGCAAGCAGGAGAGCAAGAGAGGGAGGGAGAGAGCGGAAAAAAAAAGAAAAAATACATAATATCTAGCTCGCCCTGTCCCCAGGGCTGAGCCACATTTCACCAGGAATGTTGGCTTTGCACAAACACACTGGCCCCGGTGAACACAGCAAGACGAGACGCACACATTACGTAAGATCAGAACATCTCCACAGGAGGTACATCATGCAACAGGCCCGGAGACACGGGTCTCGTGGTAAATGTGCCGTGGCTTGGGAACCTTTACCTGGGGCCTGTCATTACTGAGCACATGGTGGTTATTAAATGCTGGCTGCACAGAACTTACCACTGAAAAACGCAGAGCATCTTAAGAAAAGTGGGTCTTGGTTAAGATGCCTTTGTTTTCCTAAATCAACAGGAGCTCCGGAGAGAGATGTATGTGACCTTCTCCACCCCCCACAACCACTTATTTAACAGATCAGGGAAATAATCGTTTAAAAAACATTTATCAAGGGATAATTTTAAAGATTCCACAAAAGACAAAGAGGTAATCAGAGGAGACAGCTGAGGTGTAGTCACCATGGCAAACGGGAAACCGTATTTACACCAGAGTAGGCCGACTAAACATGTAACTACAACGTCACAACTGATACCTCCCACCACTCCAGATACCAAAGGTTTGGTGCAGGAAACAGTACCAAGGTCAATGGTGATTTTTGTGCTTGTTTTCCACTGGTGTGATAAACTGGTACTGGAGCCAAATGACATCATCTGTGAGCACCACAGAGTGATAATTTGAATAAATGTACATGTTCTACTCTTAATAAATAAAGCTTATAGCTCAGCAGACAGCAAAATCAACATCATCCAAAATGTTCAGAGACAAAATGCAGTGTCTTTTACTTTAATGGAAGTAATTTTGTAAAACTGCTACATAAAAAAGTAATAAGAAACAGATCTGTTATTCCTACCCTTAAACACATTGAATAAAATACATGTCATTTATTTTTTCATCCATTTGATTTATTGTTTTAATTCCCCCTTTTCCTTAACATGATTAGAAACACGTGGTTTTAACGACACACATCAGAAACAGCTCTTATATAAAACCTTACCTATTTTCGTCTTAGAGACGTATCTATATTATCTATATATATCTAACGGCTCATTAATATTCTCTGTATTGTTATCAACTTCAGACGACAAACATGGGTTTCTTCATTTGTCCCCACATATACTATACTCATTACTTCTATTGTTATTTTATAACTACGCTTTTTCAAAATGACAGTTGTATTTTGTGCTTTCAAGGCACATTATTGGCACAACCAATCAGCACTTAACACATCTGCAAATGCCAGACGTACCACAGCTGGTTTAGCACTTTGGTACTGGTGCTGCACCAGAGGGCTGTGGAAAAACACCCTAATATATTAGTACAGTTTTAAGATTAATTTGTAAGGTTGTATATTGTAACATATTTTAGTTAATCAATAACGTAAATACATTTCAATAATCATTTTTAACCACAGTTATTCTCACAATGCAGAAAACAAGATACTTTCATGTAGCACCTGTCACTACACGTATTACTTATAACAGTGTGGGAAACCTGCGGGGGAAGGCACCCACTGTTCCAAGGCATAGTTCTGACATCATAAAACTACTAGGGTGTGGTTCTGACACAACTGGTTTGAGGAGTAGGAAAAGACTCGTGCTGTCTCTAGGGATTGATCCTACATACAACTTACTGCACTTAATGCCTCAGGTCCAATTAAGCAGCAACATAAACAAATACCAAAAGCATTTTCCTTCTGCCTTAATAACCTGAATGTGTATTCCTTACCAAAATTAGCAACGGGACACCAAATAAATTAAAATAGGTTATTAACATTATTCACTGCCTAGTGAGTGTCCCCAGCCAGTTATGTAGAATATTTTTATCTGGCACACCGATACAATCTTCATCCCAGATTTAACAGGGCCCATGGACCAATACTGCCCAAACACAAAAGGCGATGCATCTGCTGTCAACACAGACTACTGGAAAAAATCAAGGAGATCGGAAGAGAGCAGGTTTCTTTAAACAGTTAACAAGCGTTGACTGAAATCAACACACAAGACGTCGATGCCGGAGCTGTTCAGGAATTGGTGGGTGGGATTCGATTAAAGCACTACATATAGCTACAGACAGTGTTACAGATGCTATCAACAGTGTTCTGTCAGTGTCGTAATAAAGCACATGCACACAGAGGCACACGTGCACGCACGCACGCACACGCCCTTCATATTTGCACCAGGAAATCCTAACATGGGCCACTCTAGCAGCACACCTACAGGTACTCTTCTTCTTCAAGTATTCTTCTTCCTCAGACCAGCTGGAAGCCCATTTTGGAATATTACATGCCACAGGGTAAATATGTGGTTTTATGGCAAGTTCTTGACTTAAAATTCTACAAAAGCTTTCATTTTTCATTTGATAAACTAATTCATATTTAACATCAACAGCCAATGATTCTGTCAAAAGGCTCATTTTATCCTTATTTTGGCTATGATGCTGTTAATAATCTATATAAAACATTCCAACAGACAATTGTTCGGATTTGTCTATTCATGCTTGCAGGTTTTCACCATCTCGTTACACCGCTGGGTTACTGGTCCAGCCAAGAAGAATCATAGACCCATTTTGAAAAGCAAAATCCTGGAATCTTCCATCAGGATTTGAGGAAAAACTGCGGTCTCTTTAAATCACAGGCTTCGGTGTATCATAAAAAGTGCAGCCTGTAACCAAAAGGCCCTCCCCTCCGTGAAAACAAAGGAGCAGAACCTGAGGTTGGAATTTTATCCTGGGCCGCACTTGGTTGTGACATGACAAAAACATCTTTGGGCGGGAAAAAAGTTTTTGCATTAAGAGCACGCATGGTCACCAAGTATACAGAAAATTCCAAAGGAGACTTGAGACTTCTTCTGAATGCAATAATGAGACACACATTGAGCCATGTACAACAGATGGCTGAAAACAACTCAATACTCTATGGGGGGGGGGGTGTATATTTTTGTGACAACTGACTTTGTCCCCAATTCTTACACATCTGGGGCAACTTTGACCCTCTTTGGCAGAATGCCAAATGTTTGGCAATAAGAGGGTTTGTACCAGTGTCTTCAACATCTCTCAAAATCCTGACTAAACCAAGGTCACTGCTGCTGCATGATGAGAGGAAAACACAGTCAGAAGGCACATCTGAGACACACACACACACACACACACACAGTCAGTGGAACCACCGGTCAGCCAGGATCCTGAAGCTTTTGCAACACTGCCTAAAACTCTTTTTAGAAGAATTACGAAACAGTGTTGGGAAGAAAAGAAAAAAATAAGTTTTTCCCCCCTAGTGCATTTAATCTTCTTTACTTTTTTAATGAAATAAACAACCATGAACTTGTGTAAGCCATTATGTTGGATACATCATGTTGAAAAGTAAGAATATAAGTTGGAGTATTGAAAAAGGGGGAAACAGTTTTGCTCAGGTGGTCATCGTGACACTGGATAAACATGTACATTTGGTCCACAGTGAGCCTTATCCTCAGACACGTAAAATTTTAGAAAGGGTGCGAGTCTTAGGAGGGGGCAAAAGGACCCGGGCAGTGAGAGGCAAGGTAAACAGAGTCAGTGAAAAAACAAGAAACTACTTAAAAAGGGTACATCAGGATCAAGGGAGGGAGGGAGTGAGTGAGCGAGAGAGAGAATCTTTGTCTTGTACTCTGTTTAGTGTTAGCAAACTGTTGTATCTTTCTGTTACACACTGTGTACATTTTGTCTGTAATTTCAGTATTGTGTACAAATTTTAGAACACGCATAAACCCAACAGAAGTACCACGTGTTAAGAGCAAAATCAATGTAATTAATGAGCTAACATTGGGAGCAAGAAAACAATGGAATCTCAAAACAGAAACAGTTGTTCTCAATACAATCTAACAGAGAATCTGAGAAACAGATTATTGAAAAGAAAAGCGTCACTGTGAGCACTGCAGATAAAGGAACAAGAAGAGGAACAAGTGGTCAACATCCTTCTTTTTATTAACCCAAATCACTTGATATATGATAACAGTGGGTCTGCATTAATTTACATCTCAAGCATGTCTAACTGTCCATCATCATGACAGGTTGTTCAAATCATGGTAGAATGACCAGCAGTGGTTTCTACCTGTCCTTATGCTATGTTATTCCCCTAAAGGCAGTTTTCTCACTTGCGTGCACTTCACCTTTTTACCGCAATTGCCTTCATCTAACAAACAAGCAGTGTGTGACATGTCTACAGGGCCAACAGCCCAGCATGCCTTGCTTTCATGTCACACCCAGGGGGCACAGAGCTGTCCTCTCCTCCTCCTGCTCTCACACCGGACAGGGCTCACCCGCGTTCATTTCCTCCGGACGTAGGCACGTGCCTTTGACTAGCGCGGCCCTGCCCTGGGAGCCACAACGGGGCGATCCAGTCGAACCACTTTCCTGAAGGCACGCGAGGACACGCTCAGAAACCGCTTACTGACATCGCCTTTTAAAAGTCTGCTAACTCAGCCAAATATTTGGCTAAATCGTTTGCACCGTAAAAGATTAGCTATCGACCACAGACTCTGCTGAGCAGTCTAACATCAGCATTACTGCTGCCTTTTCTGATTAATACCAGCGGGGTCATAACATGTGCACTGTGCAAAAACAGAGATGCTAAAACAGCTCAAAACAACACATTCATTTTTGTTTTCTACATAGTACAATAATCATATTCACGTTAAATTTATGATATTCAATATGTTGTGTCCTGAGCAATCATGAACACCAATCATGAACAAGTGCTGATGTATAGTTTGCGTAGACCCCTGGTACATAACTCACACAGGAAATTGAAATATTAAAATAATAAAAGTTTGTTTCAATAATTATTTCATTTCTATGTACCATTACTCATTAAAACTAGTTTTTGTATGATTACTGATGTTTTCTCAAAATGATGAACGTTACAACTTCTGTCAGGGGTAGGGAAGCTTAATTACTGACAGCAGGCAGGATTTTACACTTTTTTCTGCTTCTAACCATGATTCCAGCTGCAAACACAATGTCTTCTTCTCTTTCAAGTTGCATAACGTGTTAACTCAGCAGAAATACAGAGGATGTAGAGAGTTCATTTCTTTCTTTTTTGTAGTAAATGTGGAACACTTCTTTTTTTAACTTCATTTGGCAACCCTGAGCAGTAAAAAGGTTAATGGCCACCTGATTCTCATACAGCTGTCTGCTTTCTCTGGGCAGCTGATATTAACAAACTGAAGTTCCAGCACTTTCTGTTTGCTGAATGAAATCAGCTTAACATACATGGAAACACCTGGCTACCCAAACTAAAGGGGGGAAAAGAAGAATCACCTGGGTTATGGACATGGTTTAAGAGGTTTCTTCATCACTTCCAGAAGGTCAGATATGAGTATCTCTCATATCACAGACCAAGAGACGAGGAAAAGAGGTCTGATTCTGACCCAAACACTAAAAACTATCTGGAAACAAAGGGAGGCAGTCATAATTAACTCTGACCAAAAAAAAACTGTCTCAAAAAAGGCAGAAAGGCAAAGAAGTTTTTTTGTTAAGGCAGATAGTGAGGTGGCTCAGGGCATAGAGTAATCACCTGAAGGTTGTCAACCCGAGGAGGAAAACCCATAAGCAGCATCCTTAACCTGAAGCACACAGCTAGCAATAAACAAGTGAATCTGTAAGTCTGTAAGGAGACTGCCATGCTGAAACATAGTGATATTCGCACGGTTGTGTGTGCAACACCACATAGGCTGTTGTTAAGATGTAAAACAGGAGCTTTCCGCATTTTATATTTCACTTTAACTACATCAGCACTTGCACAGTACAATACAGCACCTGACACTAACCCATCTCACCACGTTAAAGGTAAGTGCTCAGCAGGTTTACGTACGTGGCCCTGTGCCATGAGCACTACCTCAGCTGGATCCTGGCAGAACACAAACCACATTAAATCAAAGGTGTCCTTTTGAGGAAAGCAAAGGTTTCCTCCACAAAAACCATGACAGCCTGAGAGCTGGTTGGGTAAGGTACCAGCCCACGACTGGCACACGAAGAACCTTAGTATGTGAAGCCAGCCTACACAACCTCAACAGATCAGAGCAGGTCTGCAGATCCAAGGCTACAAGGCACAGTGTCATCTTCTAAACCAATGACAAGACCTCAGATTAATCACTGTGCTGTAAAGCCTGACCCATGACTACTGATTGACCTGCCTCTTTCAGTCAGGTAAGGACATAAGACTTGCCCAGTAACACCTGACAGACTCTACCGTTTAAATTTTCAGTCCACCTGAGACACCACAAGTGGGCTATGTGCTCCATCTAACCACACAAATGAATTTTTCCAAGGCTCCAGCACTTTAATACTTCTTTCTGCATTTTAGGCTTTACCTGTTGTAAACATAAACTTAATGAACAGTCATAGAAGGAATGCAAAAACAGAAGGACAAAACATCCAAGAAAGACCCCAGTTATGGTCACGTAAGATGGAAAAGTCCTGGATGTCTGTGATTCACAAGTTAAAGTAGCCCATGTGTCACCAATCAGTTTTAGCGGCAGTATCTGTAATGAAACAGTGTATGGGATTTACACAGCAGGGCTGCAGTGTATCTGACATACCTCTAAAAGCCCTTCATTGTCAACACTATAGGGTTTCCTGTCTTTAGAGATGAAGCCAGCAACTACATTTGTACATTTTTCTGCACATTCAGAATCAGGGATAGGTTTTGTAATTTGCATTGTTTTGAGTCTTGGCTTACATGGATCGATTGTGTTACAACGGCCTGTGTTACCTCAGGCTGACACTTGGACCGATGTCTTTATAGATTTGTTGTGTTCCCACAATGTTTTATTCTGGTGTAACAGATCTTACCAACTGCAATTCTTGTGTCCAATTCAAGAAGCTCTTGCTTTTTTATAAAATCAAACTGAGTCCACACATTCAATTAGAATGCCACAGCAGGTGGTCGTATCTCCGCCATGATGAATGTTTAGCTAGCTAAAGCCAACTGCTGCAGCTAAGATGCCAGTTACATCTCTTTAGTAGCGTTTAATATAGTATGACTTAACTTTGGAAATGGATGTGAAATTGTACACTTACAAATAAATTAATAAATTGATGCAAAGAATCAAAACATCAATTGAAAAATTGTGACAAACTACATTGCAATTTATTCACTGCAGTACTGTCACACCTATTACTAGGATTACCGTAGGGCACTTCATAGTCCTTACAGTCTACAAATTCACCCTTACCATTGATCTCTGGACCCAAGAAATTCAAGTTGTGACACCAGCTGGGTTTTACAATTGCATCACAACAAAATCTGCAGTATCTACCAGCCAGTGTATGCAAACAAGGGTTACCTTACACCATTTTCCCTGTAGAACACAAAAGCATCCGATATGAAAATACACTACTGTAAATGTGCACATTTAAATAAGAAAAACCTGAGTACCCCTAGCACACCTTTCATACCAGGAAATACTACTGTGTCACCACCACTGAGTACCAATACATCGCCACGGTAACAAGTTGCCATAGCCACCCATGGGATTAGACAAAGAAAAACAAGAAGGATATTGTTCTACACACCTTAATATAGGTATCATTTTACTATGTAATTATACTGCCCTATTATGAATATTAATCTGTGCACACAGCATTCAATACAGTCTCCTGATCTACAAACATGACGACTGGCTAGTACCAGTCACCATTACATCATAAATTATTCCCCCAAACTAAACAACTGTTAGACACTAAAGCTGATAAAACATAGATGCCTTTTTCACAAGTTTCAGTGCCTGACATTTAAGTGTGTTTTTCCAGTGAATTCAGACAAAAAAGGCCACAAACTTAAGGGAATAATGCATGAAGTCAAATTTGTATCCCAGTTCTGGTGACTTCACAACATTCCACTGTGGCTGTGTCTACACTGGCTGTCTGCCACTCAGCCCTGCTTTATTAGTGCTTTCTGAACAAGGAAAAGAAGTGGAAATTTTCATTCTTGTCTGTGGTCTTTATCTCTTCTTACTAAGCACTTTACAGTACTTCATGACTTTACAAAAGTAAAGCTCAGTAAATCTCCACATATAGGAAACTGATTTCAGTGGTTTTAGGAAAAAGATTTCCATTTCCATTCCATGTCATTTCCATTTCACAGTCGCCTCTACATGACAGTCTGTACTGAAATATTTTCAATCTGAAAATGAAGATACTTTAGATTAAAATATACAAAGTTAAATAAACTTATTGATCAACAATGAAATTTACAATGGTGCAACCAGTCTGTAACAGGGATTTAAAAGGTGTTTGCTTCTGATTTTTATACTTCTGTGCAAAACAAATACTTCCAGATCAGTTTTGCACAGGAATATTTGAGTTTCATTATTGCAATGTGATCAGTGTTTTTAAATCTGACACCCAGACATGTTAACTCAAACTGAAGTGCCTGTTTTGTAAAGTACCTATTTCGAAACACACGAGATTCTAGAAAATGTGACTACTGATCAAGTAGGATAATGTACTATCAGAAGAATTTCAGTATCTAGTATTATTTAAAAAAACTGAAAAACATAGTTACCTTTCTGTAGGTGAATAATATCTGGAAAATTAGCCAACAGACCCTGGTAAAGAGACAACATGTCCAGCATGTGGAACAGGTCGTACTTTGGCTGTTCTGCAAACATCTCCCCGATGTTCTCATAGGTGCGGCCGGTGTGGGAGATGGCACTGCTCAGGGCATCAGAGCTGTACGGAGGGTCCAGGGTGAAGGCCTGGCTGATAGACTGGAAGGCATTCCCAAGCCTCTGGAACTCCTTGCGAAAGCCACCCAAGTGCTTCCTCACCAGTTCGGATGCCACATGGGTCAGCTGCAGAACGCTATCGTCCATCTTTTTGGCGAAGGACTTGAACGAGTCCACTCGCTCTTCCACGTCCTGTAGGTCCTGGTGCTCGTTGGGGATCTGGAAGGTGAGCATGAAGTGGGCGCCCACCATTTCGTCCTTCTCGGCCCGCCGCTTACCTAGCTTCCACTGCTTGTCGTCAGCACACATGAGGAAGTGCTCAAAGCCCTCATACTGCGACAGCACCGGATGGCTCGTCATGTGGTTCATCCAGAGGATCAGCCTCCGCTTACGTTTCTCAATGAAGTCCTCCTCAAATCGTCCAGTTGCCTGCTTCTCCGGAAGGTGGGGCACAGATATCACGGTGAACTTGTGCAGCAGCCTGTTATAGAGCCAGTCAAAGTGCTTATAACGACGATATACCGGACGGCCAATGTGGCTCGGGGTCACCCTGTAGGAGATGTAGGTCTTAATGCCTTTGAACTTTGTTTGCTTGGTTGGGTCTTCAATGGAACAAGTAAAGGGCTGAGGGTTCTCTTTCCACTGTGGGCCCCGAGATCCCATGTCAATGGTGTACGACTCTGCTATCTTGGCCATCATAGGTACATCACCCAGCACAAAGGCCTCTACACCTGATCGAACAAAGCTAGAAAAGCGGTTCAGATTCCGGCCCACCATGCTACCCTTGCGCGAGCTGGAGATGCTGTCCTGCCTTTCCATGTGCGGCTTAGGCCGATAGTGAACATTGGGGTTGGCATAGGAGCTCTGGTGTGCATGCCCATTGGCACCAACTGCTTGCCGTGGGTCCCCATCCTCCACCACGGTTGAGCCATCGTCCCAGTCGTCCCAGTCATCCCAGTCGTCATCGTCATAGATTGATTGAGTGCGGAAAGGTGTGTTTGGAGCAGAGGGAAAATAGGAGGAGTCATTTTTCGGAGAGCCAGCTGGGCTCAGAGAGCTGTCCGTTATGTTAGAGTTGGAGCGCGGTCGTATTATTTCCACATATGAGGCAGGGAAAATACCTCTCTCCCCGCGACTGTTTTCCCCTTGTAACCAACCATCAATCGGTTTCTCGTCGAAAACAACAAGTTCCTCATTCTCCTGTATGTTTATCTCGTCTTTGTTTTCGCTTTGGAATGTGTACAGTGCTTTGGCTCGGACTGACATTTTTTTTTTTTTTTTAGAAAAAACTTGCTTAGTTAGCGATCTCAGGAAAGTCTAATACAAACCCGCCCCTTTCACAACGCAGCAAATCATTGCACTGTTGCCCCTAAAATGAATGCGGAAAAAAATCCTAGCAGCATTGCCAAATCCATCAACTATTTTGTTTTTTCAGTGCATAACCTCACATGCAACATTCATAGTGCTAAATATTGAGCCGACAGTTTGCTACACACCTGTTCGAATCGACAATCGAGGTGCCAGAAAATTATTTTTTAATGTTGCTTGGATCACGTTACGCAGATCGGGTTGACTTGTGAAATATCATCTAAACAGCTTGTTTACGTTAGTGCATCAAAGAGCCAAACTAAATGATCAAGCAAGTGTATTAAAGTATCATAGTAACACTGCCTGTCTTATTAACAAAGAACAAGTTACAATATTTCCCTTTACTATAAATACTTTCATAAGCAACTAAATAACAACACTAAGTCATTTGGAATGTTGCGTTTTCTTATCGGTCTATCACTTTTCAAATGTAATGTTATCAAGTACGTTAATAATACATGACAAAGGTATAAAAACATGCCACACAACCGATCACTTTAAAAAGAGCTCCGATTCGTTGCTTTGCTTAAGTTCAGCCTCGTTTCATTAGGCTATATCTGAAAATAGGTCACAGTTTATTTGAATATATTCGCATTTTATTTTTTAGAACGCAGCTGCAAATAACATTAATTTGAGTTTGATGTTGGTGTGGAAGAAAAAAAAAATCAAACATCAACTGTTAGCCCGTGAATTACGTAAACATCAATAACAATTGTAAACTGCGACATAACAATTACACAATGACTCTTGTATATAGTTATTCAGTATGTATGTCCATTTCGTAAGGCAAACCTCATCTCTAACAATTTCTGGTCAAATATCTTGTATTACACCTTGTCTACACCAGAATTTGCCTTGAGTCTAATTACCTTAGGAAAAAGCCCCAAAGTATGCCATAAATTTATGCATCGAGCGGTAAATCCAAAGTTTCACCAAGATTAAACGTTTCTTTCCCCGGCACTCTGCAAATTAAATAATTTGAAGGTAAATCCAGTAAATCAAACGGATTTTTTGCGGAAAACACCGCGTTGTATATCCCATCTGCGCAAAGGAAAACACACCATTAAATGCTTCAACCTTTTCTTCCAACGTAAAACAAAGTGCTCCAAGAAGAAAGGGATGCGATTATATCCTAGTGCGTTATGGCCATGATCCACGCTCCTTTGAGATCTTGCTCAGTTCTAAGGACAACTGCACATGTACAAGGCTTTCTGTGCAGTCATTTAATGTTATAGTTCCAGTATACGTTTGGATAATCCTGCACTTTGCCGCATATGACCACTAACATCAGTTCTTATTATTCCTATCTTTACTGAGCAACAATGCAAGTCTTTCCATGACGTGAGGGTAAGGATCGAGCAAAGTTTTTAAAGGGGGATTTTTACTCTTGCTGTGAAAATAAAGGACTCGACTACATTTCCTCCTAGAGGCAGAAATGGGTAGTACATATTTCAGGAAGTTTTCTGGCACTTCGCAAAATACAGCTGGTGTGGTTTTATATGACAAGTAAATGTAATGCAGCATTTATATATAGTTATTAATCCACGTTGTTTTAGTCTTAAATGTTTTATTTGAAATATGAGAATTGTCATATTTAAATGAAAGATAAAATAATACCTCATTGAATTCACTATTTAGGATTCATCTTATTAGCTCATAACTTTGTATGCATTTATTTCTGTATTAAATGTATCTTAGCGTTCAAATGATTATTGTTACTATTATGACAAGTATTTTTTGTAAAAATATTTTACACGTTATGGTTAAAGAATGGTTATTGGACAGGGACTCATTAAGTACACTATCAGGCTGAATTGCTGAATCTTACCAGCTCGAATCCCCCCTAGCCACCAGCTGTGTGCCTGAGCAAGACACTCAGCGCTAGCTCCCCAGGCGCCGAATAATGCTTGCCCACTGCTGCCCCAGCAGGAAGGTTTGAATACAGGAAACCAATCTCGATGTAACATGTTTTTTGTAAGTTGCTCTGGACCAAAGCATCTGCTAAATGTTTATAAATTAAATTATAATATGTGATACATAAAATTGTTTAAATAAAGCGTACTTACTATAATGAAAATGTTGAAATTGTACTCACATCAATGTATTTTATTAAAATCATGTTTATTTTAAATCAGTTTTTATCTGAACATGGCCAGCGCGTATAACTCCGGAAGTCACATTGGTCGTCCAGCAAAAAAGGAAGTAAACCGAGCGCACGTGCACGTGGACTTTTAGCGCACGCGCATTTCTCGCGCTCAAGCGCAGTTGGGCGTCAATCCGTTAAGGTGAAGTGCTTCAAAAAAATCACATTACTGTGCTATGGGCAGCAACGTAGCAGTCTTGTTCCTTTTCGTTTATAATGTTAATAGAGAAAGACAAGCCGTGTGAGAGTGCGGCCGTGTTTATCTTTTAAAATATTCTGTGCCAAGGTAATTAAAGCGTTAGCAGCAGCGCGATTGCGGTACTGTGGATAATTAAAACGGACCGCAGGACGTGACCGTTATTGATGTCTGACATACATTTTGGGTATCGGCTACCTGTAGCGATTAGGTGTTGGGCTGTGTGTGCTGAGAACAGGGAGCCTTCAGTCCCACAAGCGAGCAGTTGTGTGTGCACAGTTTGAGACGGCACCGGTGCTTTTCGTACCTAAAGTGCTTCTAAAATTAAATTACGAACTGCGCGATGGACTGCAAAGTAGCAGTAATGTTGTAGTTTTGCTTTATAATCTTAGCAGAAGCACAAAAGGGTATTTTAGTGTTACGCATTTAGTAACACATCAGTTAACTTTCAGTTTTATTATGACTTTGATAGGTTATTGGTTTGCCACCCGGTCGATATAAAGCACATGAAGCGCTTAACATTGTACACGTGGTCGCAGCCCTGATACTGTACATAGGGAAGGTCTTTAAACGGACACACACACACACACACACACACGTACACGTGTTCCGGACCTTCGAACCAGGAGGCTTCTGCATCCCAGTCTGTTCTACCTATTGAGCCACACACACACACACGTGCAGAAGCCTCCTGGTTCGAAGCCCAGCCACGACGGGTCTCTGTCAGCAACATACCCAGCGCTAGCTCATTGTAACATGTGAAAAGTCACTTTGGATAAAAGCATCTGCTGAATGAATAAATGTATACACATTGATTTTGGGGGAAAAGGGAATCTGTTGTGTTCATGTGTTCTATGCAGTTGGTTTTTTGCCATGATTGTGTGAACTATTTTAACGTAACCACTCGGGTATTCTTTACTCATAGACCCATAATGGATGACCTCGCAGAGAAACTTGGTGCCAGTTTTTCAGTCTCCAAGGAGCCCAACAGCACGTCAGCTCCACATCCCCGCTTATCGCAATACAAGAGCAAGTACAGCGCAATTGACCAAGATGAAAGGAGACGTCGCTTTTTGGAGCTTCAGAAAACGTGTGTATGCAGTGCACAAACCACCTTTCGACGCAGTGTGTGTATGCAGTGCACAAACCACCTTTTGACGCAGTGTGTGTATGCTGTGCTTTTTGTTAATGCTAGCCCCATTTCTTTGTAGTACGTTTGAGTGCGTAATTATTGAGAAAACACTTTTATTAATATTTTAGTGTTTCTATGGATATTTGGTTTTGTGTATTAACAGCATTGATTTTATTAGGCTGTTGTATGTTATTTTTATTTTTTATTTTTTATTGCCCATTCTTCCCGTGGTGTCTTCTGCCCAGAATCTTCATTCTAGGCCATCTGTAACCAAATGTTCTCCATCTAGGAAAAGACTGAATTATGTCAACCATGCTCGCCGATTGGCTGACGGGGACTGGACAGGGAGTGACAGTGATGAAGATGAGCTGGGCAAAGCAGAAAAGACTGAAGAAGAGGATATGGAAATAGAACAAAGGAAGAAATTGCCAAAACACTATGCAAACCAGGTGAGGGTCTAAACATCCCAGCACAACTACAAATACCATTATTAAAAGTTAATTTATTCTGTTTTTGATGTGGATGATGTAAAATAATCCTTCATTAGACCCACAGCAGGGAAATTCTCAGTGTTGCAGAAGCAAAGGGATAACAGAAGCACCTAGTGGGGAAAAGTAACAGGTTAGGAACAATATAAATAAAATGTACAATAATAAGTTAAATAAAAATAACTTAAATAAAAATAATTTTTAAAATACCCCTTCATGGAAATGGAGCCAGCACAGAGTTGCCAAACAACACGATTTGCCACTCGCTTGGAGGACTAATCATACACTTGCTACATGTACACATTAAAAAATGACAAGCATTACTTTGATACCACTTAAAAATGAAAGAAGTATATAAGAAAATTGTGTAATTTGTAATCTATACTTAACATTTTGTTTTTTTTATGTTCTACCATTGTAAATAGCTGTTTTCCCCAGTCATATATCTCTAGTAGCTACATTTGTGATAGGCCTTGTTAACAGGTTTAAATTCTCACTCACCTTTTTAGCTCATGCTGTCAGAGTGGCTAGTGGACACGCCCCCTGACCTGGATACTGAGTGGCTCATGGTGGTCTGTCCTGTTGGGAAGAGATCACTCGTTGTTGCTTCTAAGGTAAAAATCACAACCACTGGGATGGGCCGTGATCTTTAGACTGTCATCTCAGGGGATGGACTGATTCTGCCATTAACTCGGTTGTTTTGGCACGCAAGTCTTCACAAGTGTCTTTGATGTTTCTGTGTTCCTTGGAAGTTTGAAAAGGCAAAGCTGATGTTTAAGATTAGCAAATTAGCAAAAGGGCCTGTGATGATGTACCATAAACCCATAATTTATATATAGCCTTTTTGAAAGCAATAAGGCAATTTTTTTTCCTTTTTCACAAACGCAGAATTGTTATTTCAAGTCTTAACAGTAATTTTCCTTGAATTACAAGTTCAACAAAAATCATGTTTCTTCTTTGGAATTGTCTGTTTTTAATGTGTACTTCACTGTGAAAAGGGCTCTACAGCAGCGTACACCAAGAGTGGCTATTGCGTCAATCGCTTCCCATCTTTGCTGCCGGGTGGAAACCGGCATAATTCGGCAGTAGGAAAAGGTATTAATAATTTGGTTGTTTTACACTTGGCCTCTTGCATCCATGTTGACTTTGATCAGTTGTATGTCAGTTTAATGTGATATGTTTATTTAGCATATTATCTTGTGTTTTTAGTTGCACTTTGTGAAGTGTGGTTTATTTACATATTTTTCAAATTTAACATTAAACTAGTATTACAAAGTATTTTGCTTTATTTTGCTTTTTACTCCCTAAGAAAATGTTGTGTATTCTTGATCTATGATGCTCATTTTGTACAGTAATTGATTTTTATTTCAAGGATACTTGCAATGGTACATAATCAACAAGTAGCTTTAGAAGGTTTTTTACATTTCCTGTGTAGTTTTTGTCAAATGACAATTTTTGGAACTGAAAGCATATCGCGATGTATGAATGTATGTGAACAGCATTGACAATGAAGGACTATACAAGTATGAATTCTGCAGAATGGGATGAATGGAAAATGGTTTTGGTATAGGCAAATTAACACCAATGGCCAAATTATCTTGTAAAGCTTAATGCAATTAAGTGACATCTATTGTATTTGGACCAGTCAGAATATGTTTATCCTCTGTTTACATTACAGTACTTTTGTTTTGAATGTCATTTGTTTTTAATTTTTTTAGATTACACTATTCTGGACTGCATCTTCAGTGAAGTGGACAGAACATACTATATCTTGGATGTCATGTGCTGGAGGGGTCACCCTGTATACGACTGTCCAGTAAGAGGACAAGCACGATGTGCTGTGTACACAACATAGAATCCTATGTCAGTTTATTAGATTAGATTAGATTGAACTTTATTGATCCCACAGTGGGGAAATTCTCTTGTTACAGCAGTTTATAGGGAA
>JABJVR010000016.1:6969699-7007369 GCA_025773905.1 Chitala chitala | reverse complement strand
ATTAAGAAAATAAATAACGATTAAAAGATTAATTAGACCTTGATCTTTAACCAGATAACGTCACAGAGCTGCTTTGTATTAAAACGCAAAAAGTTTTGTGTAAAAACGCAAAAGTTTTACGTTATAACACAAAGCTTTTACGTAAAAACACAAAAAGGTTTGTGTTATAATGCAAAACATTTTGTGTTAAAACGCAAAACTGATATTTTTTTTTGTATGGTGGCAGTAATACAACGCTGTACAAAGCAACAGTGAAATGGTTCTTTTTATTTCTAATCAAAGCATATTACATGGTTTAGGAGCAGCTTGTGTCTACGCGATTTGACCCGTTTTGGTTGCTGGTGAACCAGATCCACACCGACAATAGTAAACCAATACTCATTTGTCAAATGCAAGCACACAACATGGAACATAACTACACACTCTGTACTAACTAGGCTAACAGATACATAAATTATATTTAACACAAACATGACAACAACACACATTTACCATGTGTCAGTCTTTTCCTGGGCTACAAGTCTTGCTGATTACAGTGCCAGCCACTACAGACAGAAGAAGAAAAAGATTAAAAATAGAGACACAGAAGATGACTTGCAGTTTTTCTTAGAAAGCTGTGAGAGTTCTGGCATGTAATGTTTGTAGATAATTTAGTCAAAGCCATTTTAAAACACACGATAAAATCAGTAACACGCAGCTGCCACCATAAATCAGTTGAATTTATACTGTTGCACAGAACTATTAAAACCAGTACAGTACCGTGTAATATTAACTAAATAATAATGTTATTTAGCAGTTAAATTTTCATTTGTTGTAACCATGAAATCTTGGCAGTAGGATTGTCACAATGTGTTCAGTTCATGATACAGTTTGATTCATGATTCTGTGTTCACAATTCACTTTTCTCATCATATCCAAAAAAAAAAATTTGAATTTATTAATTCTGAGAATTATTATTATGGCAGCCTCGTGGCTCAATGGGTAGAACATCAGCTTCCTGGTTCAAATCCCAGCACAGCTCGGTGTGTCCTTGAGCAAGACACCCAGTGCTAGCTCTCCGGGCACCGCATGTGGCTGGTAGCCCACTGCTCCCCTCGTGATAGGTTAAATGCAGAGAAGCAATTTCCCTTAATTAATAAAGTTAATAAAGTACAATAAATCTAGCATTGTTTTTGCTCATTTATAAATTTAAAGTGCTTTTGCAGGCAGTGCTCGGAGCTTTTCACTGTATTGGCACTGTAAATGCTGCATCGTATTGCTAGTGTTAGCAGTTGTGTAAACCATGGTATCCCAAACTATGATCCACAGGCCGGTGCCGTGCAGCAACACATACTGGACCACAACCCAGCTGGGAAAACCCTGTAAGAGGGATGTGTACATTTTCATAAAAATGCAATTTTAAAAATTGCATATCAGATTAAAAATAATTTCCAAGGTGTCCTAACACATTTTTTTCTACATAAAAATGTAATAGACCAAACAAAAAAACAATAATCCCATAAGGGATAATATAGACATTTTCTATAGGTAGAATAAAAGCTGAAGGCCACGTCATCCTGTTTAGTTGTAACTCGGCACAACCATCTGACCACCTCCTAAAGATCTAAGAGGTCTGTTTAGTCTATATTGATGACTGAGTCCACTGTACTGTAATCAAGATCAATGTTCTCCAGATTGCAGGATTATATTGTATTCCCACATTTAATGGGATATTAAAATACACCTGGCTTCAGTGAGACGTAACAGTGTACAATGTCTTTACCCTAAACAGAACTGTGACCAGAGGCAGGTGACCCATTTCCAGTACCTGAGCTGGCCAGACTATGGCGTACCCACCTCTGCGATCACCCTCATTGACTTCCTGGGTGCCATTAAGCGGCAGCAGACGGCAGCCGTGAAGGCCACTGCGCCTCAGTGGAGTGGTCGCTGTGTCGTGCCCCCCATGGTCGTCCACTGCAGTGCTGGCATAGGCAGAACAGGTAAAGAACACTCCTCCACAAGCGCTACAAAAAGCCACGCTGCTGTTTGTGACAGCAGGCGCTGTTATGTCACAACATTTACATTGACATTTATTCATCTAGCAGATGCGTCTGTCCAAAGCAACTTACAAATGAATCAGAGTACTTACAACTTACAATTGTATCGGACTTAATCTGTGGCTCAATGGGTAGAACATCAGGCTGGGATGCAGGAGGTTCCCGGTTCAAATCCAATCCCAGCCACCTGGTGTGTCCTTGACCAAGATACCCAGCACTAGCTCAATGTAAGCTGTATGTGAAATGTAAGTCGCTTTGGATAAAAGTGTCTGCCAAATGAATAAAATGTAGAGTACATGTACGTATTAAAAATAAGAGAATATCTGGGACTCCAGCTAACAGTAAGTGCTGTCTTATAGTCAAAAGTACACAAGATGCAGTGAAGCAAGATGGAGTGTAAATCTACTTGAAGGCAAAAAATTAATTTAGTAATAACACAAGGAATAAAAACAACATTTAAACAAAGGAAACAGCTCTCATCAGTTCTGCTTCTTTACTGTTTTAGAAATGTATATACTTACAGTGCTTTTACTGTGATTTATGCAAGATATTACTGTTGACGGTACTTGTTAGTTCAATAAGTATATACAGTGGATACCAAGCGTAGTATAAAACTATTAAAGACTATATTTTCTTGGTTTCAGTTTCTCACGGTGTGAAATTTTTGGCTTTAGATTAGATTAGATCATTAACATTAATGACTCTGGGAGACCTTAATTTGTGCCAATTTGCCTGTTTTTAGTTGTTTAGCTTCATCTAAGCAGTTACTGTAACAGTTTCAACCTGTTGTGCAGCTCAGTAGTACAACATAACCCCGAAACCCTAATTTCAGGCATTATCTTTGTAGTTTATCCCTACTGATACTTACATCTGCCCCCTGTGTCCGCTCGCTTGCTGCAGGTACACTCTGCGCCTTGGATATCTGCCTGTCCCAGCTACAGGACGTAAGCACGCTGAACATCTGCCAGACAGTGCACCGCATGCGCACACAGAGGGCCTTCAGCATCCAGACGCCTGAGCAGTACTACTTCTGCCACACGGCCATCCTGGAGCACGCACAGGGACAGGGTCTTCTCATCCCAGCCAATCAGTGAGGATGGTCCCACAAGGGACTGCCTCGCTCTTGGTGTCTGCAACTCGCTTCGAACAAAAACGGACGGCTGCGTACAGAGACGAGGTGTTGCCCTCCAGGTCACAAACATATAAGACAGGCGCTTGCTAAGGGCTCATTTGCTTTAAACTGGGAAATTCTCCCACTTCATCAGAGATCCATGCATTCCTCCCCCCCTCTTAGTTGACATTCAGGTTGTATTCTGTGATGTACTGTACCGCTCATTATCAAGTGGTTAGTGATTAAGGTACTAGGTGTGTCCAGTTTACTTCATTTGTCAGTGTTGTCTTGTTAACTGGCCACATTCAGATAATCCTGTTACTCACACTGACAGTGAAAGCTCTGTCAGTCACACCAGGGGAAAGCCTTCCCATTTACAGGCTTTCCAGTGTCCACAAAGCTGCCACTGGACCATGTGTTGGTGACAAATTTAGTAGCCCTGTTCTTAATGTTACTGCTGAATTTTCAAGCTTTTCAGTGTTATATATTCCATAGTGCCATAGTGTGATCTGAGACTGGTTAACATGTAGCCTTCGCTTTATATGTTGTTATAACCAAACCAACAATTGTTCCAGTTAAATAACTCACCAATTTAATATATTCATTATTTGAGGTAGAGCTCACCTTATCGTGGGTGTTAGTGATGTCCTTCTAGGAAGAGTTGACCAAACTTGTGAAGATACCTCAGTTCCAGTAAAACATTCTTTCTGTAAAGATTACATCCAGAATGCATCCGAGGGAAAGAAATTTGGGATTGTGTGTGTGTGTGTGTTTTTTCAGTATGTGTGTTTTAAGTGTCATCTTTCCTGAACAAATAGGAAAGTTGTCACCTTGACAATATTCATAAATGTAATATAAATATGTACAGCCTTCACTCCCCTAATCCTGAGACCACATAATTAAGTACTGTTATAATAACTAAGTAATAGTTAAAGATCATGAACTACTGCACCTGAATTCTGTATTATAATCAATTACCACGTCCTGGTTTTAATACATACATTGAACTCTACACAAAATGTTCTGAGACCTCTCTCTTCTTCGTTCTTTGTTAGTGCTTAACATGAAGGGCCTGGATGTTTCTAAATACGTTAATCTATAGACCCAAAGACCATATTTAATAACATCATTAACCATTCCACTTTAATGTACCATCTGAAAACCAATGGGCCATGACCGCTGCTTTGTTCTCAACATGTCAAAGTTCTTCTGACTAAAACTTCAGTCTGCAACTGACCAGCTGAGCTTATGAACTTGCATATAACATTCCAGTTTTTGACTAATTTTGTGATTTTTTTTTTTCCCCCTCGTTTTTACATTGACTATACATTATATGTAACCACTGTATAGCAGAGATAATGACAATGTAGGGTTAGCAGCTGTCTGACCTTGAATCATCTGTGTTTTTACTAAGGAAGCTCAGAGACTCCACTGAACAAAGATCCTATTCAGTGATTAAATGATTTAAATCTGTTTACCCTACAAATAAACCTTTAAAACCTTGTCATCAAGGAGTGGAGTGAGATCTGTTGTGTTTTTGGTTTTCTGCTCCACTGAAGAGACCAAAATTTTTTTTTTTTGTCTTCAATATAGTCCTGTTTTGAGTAGACGTTGGGAACTCATGGATGATTATACTGTTGTGCTGGAGTTATGCAGTGAAATATGATGTATCTCATAGTTTACATTGAAGTTAAAGTAATACAATCTGCTACTAAATTCATATTGAATTTGCTTTAAGAAATGCATTTTCTTAAGCCATCACTCAGATAATTGTATTATTTCATTGGTGTGTAAAAGTTGATTTCTTTTTGACATTTTTTCCACAGAATGGTTTTATTTTCTTGAACTGATTAAACTTTTTTAAAATCTGCATTCTTTGGCTTAACCAATTTTTCCCATTTAGTTATTACAAAATAGTTATTTGTTATGGGTCGCTGCCTTATATTTCTTTTTGTATATTCTTACATGGTTCAGTTTTATGGCCACAGACCTTATTCTGCCTGGTGGGTTGTCATTGAACTGATGTCTGTAATTCTAAATAGAAATCCAAGAGTAAGTATTTTAAAGTCATTAAATGGAGCAAAATATTTCTTGTTTTGTGCTTTTTTTATTGGAAATTTTATAGGAATACATTTCTGAAACATAACTCCCCTTCAACTATTTGACTTTGTTTAAACAGAAAAAATGTTCATGCCTGTAAATCAGTTAGGATAACCAACATAAATACAAAGTGCAGTAAGTACCCTAACATACCCTGTCATTGTAAGGTGAAGACAGATTATGATCATATATATGCATACACACCCACCAATCAAAAATAACACACCAATGTGAACCATGTGCAATTTTAGTGTTTCATCATTGCGGTCAAAAAACAAGCACTTTATTCAAATTCGAAAACCAAAAAATCACCAGTCAAAATCTTAGCAGTTGAACATAAAGTCTCGTTTGCACAGGCATAAAGCCATTTAATAAATCTGCGCAACATAAAACTACCTTGTATCGCATCAATTTTCAATTTACATTACAGCAATGAATTTATTCCTATTTCTGTATATTGTCAGACAGTGAGCATGCAAACATGTACAACATACGTGCAGCTTGAAACTTGGCGGGTCATATTTAAATTTCTATGACGTAAAGGGTTGTGGGGGGCCAATGGTAATGAAGGGGGCGTTCCTAACTATTTTGTTACAAACACGAATCCGGAGAGTGAAGATTCTTTTTCCTTGGTATGTAACAGCTGGTCAAATAAAAATTATTACCTAGGTGTTTATAAGCAAAATAGCGAGGTTATGTCAGTTAAAAAGTTAGTACCGACCTGATTCATGCAATCGTTGCTTGCTAGTACGAAACTAGTGTGCTTGGTAATTGCAATTTCAGAGGCAGGAAAGGTTAGCTAACGATGTCAGTGAAATGTAGGATGTGTTGGCAGAATGGGTGACGTTTATTTTATTTGACTTCACAGTACGTGCGATATAAAGCACCTTTTCGGTTGTTGTAGGTAGAAGCAATGCAGATTTGTAGGACACTTACAAACGCAGTGTGGGCTTGCTAACTACTGGTGGCTAGCTAAAAGGGTCGGTGTGGTGAAATAGTTTTTCAAAATTTATTTTGTAATACGAGTAAAATGATTCGATTAACATGTTATGTATTCGATGCCCCGTTAATAAGCTTGATTTTCTGCTGTTGATTATTTTCAACCTAACTGTCTTTGTTTGTAAAACCAGGATCGTGAAATTTAAATCCGGTTCCTTGACTTTGGTAGTAAAAAAAAAACTAACAAAATGACAATTACCTCTTCATATGCATATTATTTCAAAAACGTATTAAATGTCAAAAAATGATCTTTATGTTGAGCGCTAGGCGCGTGGTGCGTGTTTGTTGCATTGCCACAGCCAGCGTTGCGTCTCACGATGGGAAATCTGAGCTCAACAAAGACATGGAGTCCACTGTAATACCGAGATATACATGTGACCATTTGCCGCGTCTCGGAGTGCTTGTGAACCAGCCCTCCCGATGACCACTTTCGGATACACTACTGAAGGGAAACCTATTGCACGACACTAGATAGCGAACACCTACCTAAGAATACGCGGACAGTGGATTGCACTGCAACGCAACGAGTCAGAAGATCTAGGAGAGGAACTCCGTATGTAGCCCCATTAAGTTGAACAATGGTTGCCTTCTAACGTACTAAACAGCTATTTACATACCGATTAACAATTCAAGACGTCACCGTACGACAAAATTATCTGTTCGTCTTCCTACTGAATGTAACATTTTTTAAAAGGCGTGCATTGTATTTCGTTAAAATAGTTTGGCTGGATTTACGCTTAAAGTAGACTCGTTGGTGTTCGCGCATTTGTAACACGAACCTTTCATTGCCAGACCTTGACTGTGTGGCGCCTCTACGACTGTGTCTTAAACGACATGGATGGAAAGGGGGTGGTCTTTAAAACGTTGCCAAATCCGAATTCACGACGCCCCGTACGAATTAAATGTTGCGCAGAACAATTGTGGCACAAGTGGTTTGCCCGTAGTTAAAACGAGCGTCCGATGATACGGCAGGGAATCCCGGGCAAGTCCTCAACTCCTCCCCTCGTGGGCGATGGTTTATTTGAAGGTTCAGCCTCTGGGCGTTATCAAATAAATGTTGCTTAAACGATTGGTTTATGAAGGCAAGAAAACGCCCATAATAAATGCCCACTTCTAACCACTCGCCGAGGATAGGTCACGTGTTGCGTAACTTCAGGAAGTTCACCAGGAATCCGTTCCGTTCTTACTATAACGACAGCTGTCTGATGGAGCAGTGCGGATATCTGCTTGTGCGCATGGAAATGCATTTATTATTGTATTTGCCCATTGATGATGTCCATATCAGTTACATCGCCTAGTTTGATCCCGTTACAACATTTACCAGCATTCGCATTAAATAGGCAGTTGCACGTGTTACATTTTACAGTATTACACTGCACATACAATCATATGTGCAGTGTAATACTATAAAAGGTAACACGTGCACATATGATTGGTCTGTTACTGTAAACATAATACTCATGCAGGCGCATGTACTTCCGTTCTAAAAGAGGAAGGTTTCAAAAGCACTGCGAGGGCAACTTTAAAGATGTAAATAAATGACTGCGTTGAATCATTATTGTAAACTTTTTCGCTGTAGTACATATTTAGTTTCTTCTCAGAAGTCTGTTTTGTGCATAACTAACGTGAATCATGTATAGTATTTTATCCTCACATATAGCAAGCGTCTCGTGGAATAACTGCAACCTTTTTCTATCTTAGTCTTTTTGTTGTTTTGTTTCAAGTGACATGACGTATACCCAATCAAAAACGTAGCTGCCTCAACTCGTGCAGCTTTTTTTCTGGCGGCGACCAATAATATTTGCCGATGGGCGGGACTTAGATGGCTCTCCGTGGGCCACGCCTCTCCCATAACGAACCGAGTGTCTGTGTGGAAATTGTGTTGCGGTCCTGCGATTGTGTATGTAATGTTTAATTGTTCAAGTTATTTGATGTAGATCATTTAGTGTGCTTCTTATATACAGTTGAAAATGTTTTAAAACTAATAGTGTTAAGTAAAAAAATAAATAAATAAATAAGCAGCGATCGGTAGTTCACTGCAGTATTGAGGTGAGTTCATTTAACATAGTTGGGGGGAAAACTGGTAAATTAAAACATTTTTCAAAGTAACGTAAGCAGGCATAAAGATCGATTAAATAGCAAAATAAAGCTGCTGTGGAGTACTGTAGATACTATTTTGGTGTTTTGGGGATGGTTACAGGGTTAAAGTTTATGAATTTGC
Organism: Chitala chitala; assembly: GCA_025773905.1. Lineage (NCBI taxonomy): Eukaryota > Metazoa > Chordata > Actinopteri > Osteoglossiformes > Notopteridae > Chitala > Chitala chitala. The sequence continues at coordinate 6,998,902 of JABJVR010000016.1, read as the reverse complement.
CGACTCTTCATTGACATACTGTATTCGGACGTGCAGTATTTCTAACATCGCAGCTTCTCACATCGTGTATGGATAGGCTATTTTCTATTAATTAATTTTTACATGTACCGATATTTGTCACCGAAACTGTAATTCCGTGCTGTACTTAAAGCGATTTCACTCATTTGCGCACTCCGTCCCTTGACGGCAATGGGAAAGATGCGTTCAGTCCCGGGCTTACGGACTACTCGAGCTCGGTGCTTCATATCTGTGACAGGCCGCAAAACAGGGGGGAGGGGTAGGCAGACTGGCCGCTTCTTGCTTTAAGTGACTAAAAAAATCGTCGCAGTTGTTTGTTATACTCGTTAATTTCCAGTCAGCAAATGTCGGATTTTATCTCCTCTACAAGGTTCACAGCGTTGCCGTGCATGCGTTTTGTTCTGTTTTTCCTACATGGTAAAGTGTTTTGACTTAGTGGTGTCCTAACTTCTGTTAAATGAATGGCCGTACCCATTGTGTGCATTCAACCCCCCATAAAACGGCGAATTGTGCGATTATAACTTTGTTAAATAACGCTATTCTAGTTTCGCTGGGGGCACGTTCGGGACTTGCAGTCCGAAAACGCGTCGAAAGATGTCAACAGTTGAGACCGGTGTGAAATGGGCGCACGTAGCAAAATATAAAAAAAAGAAAAGCGAGGCTGCGAAGTGGGTGATCGTGGCTGATGCCTTTGGCTCGAATTTGATCAAATAAGTGTGTGGTTTAAGATCGGTTGTGTGCCCCAGGTTAAAGCTCAGTTGTGCATCTCAGTCTCTTGTGGAGTTCGGCGATGCGTCCACTTTGATCAGCAGATGATGATCAGTTTGATCAGTTTCTGTGTAGTTAGGGTGCTAAATTCAGACTGTCGCCTTAAATTTAACTTTAAGATGCTGGATCTAATCCTAACTTAAGTCCAGATGCAAAGGAAAACTTTATGTGAGTTCTGAAGGAAGGCGCTGTTACACGTGCTCCCGTGCACCGATACTTTGCGGTAATTCCGGTGTGCAACCAGTGTGTTGTTTGGTCAAAACTGGCACTGTCCATGATTTGCTGCTTCAAGTGTATGGACAGGAACACCTGCGTAGTATAATATTTTAAATTCTCACTGGTTCTGTTTTTTTCGTAGTCATATGTTTATTTTTCTGATTAAAAGGATCGTAAAAGTACAGTGTGTCCTTGAGTTAAATACAGTAGGTATGGGTTGTGCACGTTTTAAAAGTAATTACTCTAAGTTATTATAGATTATTGTTTAACTTTGCAAAGTATGTAAGCACAATTGATTTGAAAGATTTGTTTTAAAGTGTATGTTTGTCACTGTCGTGTTATCTAATATTTGGGTACACTTTAAAAAATTAGGAATATTGTGTTTAAGCATGCAGCATAAGCAAGTTTCAAGACGGGTCAGTGTCACTAAATTCTTGATGCCATGGGTGTGTACTTGTGTGTACTTTAAGGCAACTTTTGAGTGGGGTGCTTTAAGGCAACTTTTGAGTGGGGTGTACTAAGATTTATACCCATCCCTCATGTTCAGGTCTTGCAGTGTGGGCGAGTATGAGTCCACGATGAAGCGGCGGCCGGATGAACAGGGAACGGCCTTCCCCACTCAGCAGCGCCGGCCCCAGGGCGCAACAGAGGCCTTTCAGCACCGCGTTCTGGCCCCCGCGTCTACCACGGTCTACGAGGCCGCTGCTGATGCCATGCAGTCCTCCACCAGCGTTCAGTACTCTGTTCCCCAGGGATACCAGGTAGTATCCAAGTTGCTTGTTTCAGGTGTGTTTTGCAGTCCTTGAAAGTCAGGGTAGTGTACCCCACCTAAACCTATAAATATTCACCTCATGTAGATGTGGCATTAAAATAATTTTCATCAATGAACAGTGATTTAAAGTAATTAAAATATTTGACCATAGGTTTACAGGTAAAAGTCCTGTCCAGCTGTTTCACCATTTTCAGGCAAAGTACTTTGTCTAAAATGTTTTAAATTAAAATAAAATTAATAATTTTTCAAGATTTCTTGATTATTTTCTGACACTATCTTTGTCAACATGTTTGGATATCAGTTACAGTCCTGAAATGAGTGGATTTAACTTCTTGCCTGAAATTTGCATTTTTTTGTCCATCAGGTTCCTCCCGTTACCCAGAGTACAGCAAGCCACAGCCATGCCCCCAGTGCCACCGTGCACAGCGGGGTGCACCACCACAGTCCAGTAGCACAGGGAGTGCCGTCCCACCCGTATCCACCGACTGGCTCCACCCCCGCACAGGCTCAACCTGGACAGCAGCAGTTCCAGAGGCTCAAGGTGAGGGCATAACCTTATTGGACCTCTTCTGTGAAAAGGCCAGGCCCATTTGGCTATCTGATCAGAACCTGGTTTACAGCATTTTCACTCTGTTTAGTATGTGGCACCAGTGTTCACCCTGGAGGTTATTGCTAATGTTAAAGTTAAGAATATGGGTGCAGAGGACAATGTGAAGATTCTTGAAATTATTAAAAGGTAACAACAAGTTGATAACATGTGGGTCCAGACATACCCCTGGTAGTAGGGTGGTTTCTTGAACAATTAATGATCAGGTCCTAGTTGTAGCTAATCTCAACCATTCTGCTGCATGATAAACCCACAAATTGATCCATAGATCTGTAGTGGGTTTTTACTTCATTTCCTGTTATAATTTTGTTGCCAGTAAAGAAGAAGCAACAGATCAATTTACATTTTATTGGTTCTCTCACTGCTATTTCAGCAACTGTTAAACATTTGTTTAGTGTCTTTCTTCTAAAGACTTAAAGGTTATTTATTACCTGTGGTATTTGTTTGCTTAAAGAAAAACACAAGTGCCTTTTCCCAAAAAATAAATTCTAGTAGCAATTTATTTAAAGTAATAAAGTGAGAGCTTAGGTTTCTTAAAACTCTAATATACTAATTAGCATCTTTGAAAATTAGTTTCCCACCCTGTCACTTATGTTGGGGATTTAACATATGGTTGAGACATTGACAGTTATGTCAAATCAACAGGTGGAAGATGCTCTGTCTTACCTGGATCAGGTGAAATTGCAGTTTGGGAGTCAGCCTCAAGTTTACAATGACTTCCTGGATATTATGAAGGAATTTAAGTCACAAAGGTGAGTCTTAATTTGTAAACATAATTTTGAATGAATGTACAACTTTTGTTTTAGCAGTTGATATATAGCTTAGCTTTCTTTTACAAGGTAGCAGATGCTTTGTGCTTTCGCATTAAGTAGGTGATGAATGCTGAAGTAAGTGATGGGCAGCTGGTGTTTCTGTAATAACACACATTATGTATCTTTAGCATTGACACACCTGGAGTGATAAACAGGGTGTCCCAGCTCTTTAAAGGTCATCCTGACCTCATCATGGGCTTTAACACCTTCCTGCCACCGGGCTACAAGATAGAAGTGCAGACCAATGACCTGGTCAACGTTACAACACCGGGGCAGATTCACCACATCACGCCGCACGGTATCTCTGTTCAGAACCTCCCTGCGGCCCTGGCGCCACAGCTGCAGTCGCAGCCCCCAGCTCCGTCTGCAACTGTGGCTCCTCCCCCACCTGCCCAGCCCACCCCTGCCAAGATCAGCAAGGTGAGTGTGATGTGTTCTCTTCATCGCAGGTTAGTCTTCATGTCAGTACATACCTTAAGCACCACCGGAGTCAGATATATTTGCCTAAAGCATTTATTAAAACTGAAGTGGTTAAAAAAATTAAATATCCATATCTCTGTCATATATCTATGTGCATTTACCTATGTTAAATATCATGTCTATGAGTAGTAATCAATTACTATTTAAAATGGTCAATTCAAGACAAAACAGATATGATGACAGTTGAAAGGAAAAGCTTTTGAGTGAGAAAGTAATTGTGATTCTTGTAGCCGCTGCAGTCTCCGGCCCTGACCCCCAGCAGCCAGCCAAACCCGTCCATCCCTCCATACGCATCGCCCCGTTCACCACCCGCACAACCCCATATCCTACCTGGTGCTACACCTGTCAGTGGTCCCGCCCTGCAGAACAACCAGCCCGTGGAGTTCAATCATGCCATCAACTATGTTAATAAGATCAAGAACCGCTTTCAAGGCCAGCCCGACATTTACAAAGCTTTCCTGGAGATCCTGCACACCTACCAGGTGAGCGTAGAAGGGGGACTGGACCCTGGAGAGCTGCCGTGTGGACTGTCTTTCTCTTTCTGTCAGTCACTCAAACTTTTGAGTTAAGCGATTGTTTGATTCTTGCAGTCTTGTACAAGATAACTGGTTGGGTAATGGATGGATGGTTGTCTCATTTAAATACTTGAATTGGCTGTTGTTTTTCTAACCAGTGCAGATACATAGTTTGGACTTAAGCCTTAAACACATAGTTGTGTTACACTAATCTAGTACCCTTTCCTCTGTACTATACCAGAACATTGTAATATGAAAGGGCCCATACACTAACGGAACAATGTTGTATAGCATGGCTGCATGTTAAATTTGGGTTTTTTTTTTTTTTTTTTTTTTTTTGTCTTCCATCTGAAGCATCTTCCTAGCTTGGATCTCTGCATGTTTCTCACTGCTTTTCAAATCTTTGGGAGCCGTGGTTAATCCATTAGTCACTGGTTTTAAATATTAATTTAAGGCATAATTCAGATCGGCATTGTCATCTGTCGCCCCTACAGAAGGAACAGCGCAACGCCAAGGAGGCAGGTGGGAACTACACGCCTGCTCTGACAGAACAGGAGGTGTACGCACAAGTGGCGCGTCTCTTCAAGAACCAGGAGGACCTGCTGTCAGAGTTTGGCCAGTTCCTGCCAGACGCAAACAGCTCTGTGGTAGGTTTGGGATCAGCAGCTCTGTGCCACCATCCTTGTCGAGGTTCACCTCCGTGCGACACCTAAACTGGCCTGTTTTGGGTTGTGCTCTTACTGACAGTTTGACATTTCTCATTGTTTTTGGGAGAAAGCTGTGAAACCGTGGAAGCTCTTGCTGTTGTGTACTGTATAATGGGACCAACGCTATTTACTTGTACCGTAGCTCCTGAAATGTCGCTGTAGCATTTCGCGAAGGGCTGTCTTCAGGGTCCTGCATGTTTTGACACATTCCGTTCCCTCTTTGCAGCTGCTGAGCAAAACGACAGCAGAAAAGGCGGAGTCTGTGCGCAACGACCACGGAGGTACGGTCAAGAAGCCACAGCTAAATAACAAGCAGCGGCCCAGCCAGAATGGATGTCAGATCCGCCGTCACTCCGGCACCGCCACCACGCCTCCAGTGAAGGTGAGCAGCCTTCGCCCGCCTCGTGCCACACCTGTCCTCGGGTCCTCCTCAGTTCTCTTCTATGGTAAAACAGCTCTGTTCCAGCATGCATCAACACAATTATAGCTATATTATTACCTCCAGTGACACATCCCTACAATGAGGTTATGGGATGAAACCATGCCTCATCCCTCCCAGTTAAATAGGTGGACATCTGTTATGTTTAATTTAATTGGTGAGGGGGCCATTGGACAAGGTTTAATCTCATGGCTTTATAGCCTGGGAAGCACAGTTGAGGGCTGAAGAGTCACTAGAGCAGTCTGCTGACAGGCATGCTGGGTAATGGAGTTGACACAGTGCTCCCTTTCTAGACTCTGTCACTTAAAAGTCACTGATTTGGATTGTGCCTGAACTGAGAACTTGCATTTCTTTGATCAGTACGATATTTTTTGTATTATTTTGTGTATAATGATTTTTTCCCTTCCCTCCTGTAGAAGAAGCCCAAGTTGCTTGGCTCCAAGGACCAGTCCTTGGCTGAGGCTAGCAAGCTCAGCAGTGGCACAGAGGTCCTGTTCTTCGAGAAGGTGAGCAAAATATTGTGGTTTGAATTGAGCTGCCTGTCTGCCCAGCATGCTTAGCTTCATGGCTGGACCTGGGCACTTTGTTAGGTAGCACATGCAGGTGTGTAAGGGCTTTCTGCGCCTTCACAGGTGCGTAAGGCTCTCCGCAGCTCAGAGGCCTATGACAACTTCTTGCGCTGCTTGGTCATCTTCAACGAGGAAGTGATCTCCCGTGCTGAGCTGGTGCAGCTCGTACTGCCGTTCCTGGGGTGAGTTGGACAGCTGAACTGGTACAGATTTGTCAGGCCCACCGTCAGGATGGTCATTTTAGACCCATGTCACATGACACACTTGCTCTTTTACTAAAACAATATTTCTGCCAGTGTTAGTGATGGAAATGCAGGTTTCCCTGCTTAGACGTTGGAATTGGATTCAGGTTTAGGAGCCTTTAGTAGGTGGTGTGACTGAAGTACTTTGCCTAGGTTGTTGATACCTGCTTATAGAAAAATATATTATGAACTAGACTATAAATAAAAGCTTAAAATAAATGCTTGCAATTTGTCTTATGGGAGGCACTTTGGTAAGCCATCAGATTGGGAGTGACTGTGCCGTTGGTGGCTGTGTTGATATGTTGTTTGGATGCTGTTCAAAGGAAATTCCCTGAGCTGTTCACCTGGTTCAAGAACTTCCTTGGTTATCGGGAGTCGACCCAAATCGAGAGCTTCCCAAAAGAGCGTGCCACAGAAGGCATTGCCATGGAGATTGACTATGCTTCATGCAAACGCCTGGGTTCCAGCTACAGGGCGCTGCCCAAGAGCTACCAGCAGCCCAAGTGCACAGGCCGAACCCCACTGTGCAAGGAGGTGAATATCTGTGCTGCCCCCCGCCGTTCGCATGCTGCCCCGCCGTTCCGTTTTATTTAACTTATTTGCAGTATATAAATTATCTTTACAGTAGTGGTGAGAGAAGAGCTATGGATGCAAATTTAGAAAATTTATTTTGACCTACATCTGATCGTTATTGGTTAACAGCTAGTTAACGGACAAGCCTACAGTCACGCATATGACTTGTTTAAAAAAATATATTCAAAGCCAGTGATGCTTTTACAATTTATTTCCTACTGTAACGGTTTTTTACAGCTTGTGTGTGTTTGTGTAGTACTACTTTACAACCCACCAGTATAACTTAAACATTCCTCTTGCTTAAAATAATAAAACCACTGCTTCAAATATCTATTGTTAAGCTTATTATATTTGGTAAATATTTAACGGATGGCACTGGTCAAACAATTTCAGCGATTAGCTATTTTTTAGTTAACTGATAATGTATGTTAAAACAGTTTTTTCATAGTTCCTATCTAATTTGTACATTCAGAAAAATTGTAGTCATTTTGTGAATTATGTCTTAATGTTTCTGGTGGTTGAAACATGTATGTCTGACGTGATTTCTTTGCATTGTATTAGAGGTCTACCAGTATATATTGTTTTACATGCACTAAAGATGCAGTTACCCGACCTATGTGATCTTATGTGACTTTTAAAGTTCAAGAGTGTCAGACAGCCCTGATTTGTTCCCAGGTGCTCAATGACACTTGGGTGTCATTCCCGTCTTGGTCAGAAGACTCCACCTTTGTCAGCTCCAAGAAAACACAGTATGAAGAGCACATCTACAGGTGTGAGGATGAACGCTTTGAGGTGAGTATCACTGTCTGTGTCATTGGGGGGCGGTACTTACCTCAACAGGTGGCCTTTCTTCTCTTTCTACCACACAGATTGGGGAATTTCTCTCAGTTCACATTTGTGCAGGAAATGCATCTAATTAATTTTACTGGTGTGTGTATATTTATTATTTTAATAGCTCACCTTTTCACCTGCTTGTGTCCCATGCAGCTGGATGTGGTCTTGGAGACGAACCTGGCCACAATCCGTGCCCTGGAGACAGTGCAGAAGCGTCTGTCCCGCATGTCAGCAGAGGAGCAAGCTCGGTTTCGTCTGGACAACAGCATGGGTGGCACATCCGAGGTCATCCACCGCAAAGCCATCCAGAGGATATATGGTGACAAGGCGTCCGACATCATCGACGGCCTCCGCAAGAACCCTGCCGTCTCCGTCCCCATTGTGCTGAAGAGGTGAGCCGGGCGATGCTTTCTGTGGAATCTGATGGGATCACCTCTGTGGACTGTCACAGAAGAAAGGGCGCTGCTGGATTTTGCATTATGAATGTACCAATGATCATCAGCGGTCATTAAGCAGTTCTTTCATTGTCTGACATTGTGTTTTTTTTTTTTTTCCCCATCATTCATCTTTCCAGGTTAAAGATTAAGGAGGAAGAATGGAGGGAAGCCCAGCGAGGCTTCAACAAGATCTGGAGGGAACAGAATGAGAAGTACTACCTGAAGTCCCTGGACCACCAGGGCATCAACTTCAAACAGAATGACACCAAGGTGTTGCGCTCGAAGACCCTGCTGAATGAGATTGAGACCATATACGATGAGGTGAGGGAAACTGCTTCTTACGCCAAGTGCCGTATGATGAAGTCCCCATGCTTTAACGACAGGAGAATTACTTTGTGGTTTTTGGGTTGACTTGGAGTGTGTTATCTTTCCATCCGTCCTTTTCCCAGTCAGGGTCGCAGGACATTCATATTTTTCTTATTGAAAAACTGTCTCCATAATTTAAAATCTACATTTAAAAATTTAGCACAGCCTACTCTAAGCTTACAAGTTCAGAGTACCATTCTTCATTAACCATACTGCCGGCAACCCTGGACTTTGCCTTCATTAGTGACAGTACATGAATTGGGCAGGTCACCTGTGTTTTTCCTCTAAACAGCGACAGGAGCAGGCCTCTGAGGACAGTGCAGCGCCCCCCAGTGGGCCGCACCTGGCCTTGCCCTACGAGGACAGCCAGATCCTGGAGGATGCGGCGTCCCTCATCATCCACCACGTGAAGCGGCAGGCTGGGATCCACAAGGAGGACAAGTACAAGATTAAGCAGGTGGTCCACCACTTCCTCCCTGACCTGCTGTTTGCCCAGCGTGGCGAGCTGTCTGACTTGGAGGAAGAAGAGGAAGAGGAGGAGGTCGAACTAGATGAGGGTGGGACGAAGAAGCCCAACGGTTTGGCATCAGGTGGGAGCAGCAGCCCCGCCAAGTCTAAACTGTTGTTTGGCAGCACACCGGCTCAGAAGCTGCGGGGCTCAGAAGAGACGTACAACCTCTTCTTTGTCAACAACAACTGGTACATCCTCCTGCGGCTGCACCAGACGCTGTGCACACGGCTGCTACGGCTCTACTGCCAGGCCGAGCGGCAGATCGAAGAAGACTGCCGTGAGCGCGACTGGGAGCGTGAGGTGCTGGGCATCAAGCGGGACAAGGGCGACGCCCCTGCTGTGCAGTTGCGTCTCAAGGAACCCAGTGAGTCCTCTGGCCATGCCCACGAGGTGCACCCTGGGTGCGCCTCACTCGTGTAACTCCTGGTGTCTGTGTGCTGTCACCAGAGGTGATTTGGTGCCATATGCAGAATCTTCAATGACGGCACCCTTAATAAAAATTAATTTTCTCCTCATTGGCGCTCTAGTTGGCCGCCTATGTGGCATATGCCTAAAAACAATGCTGAATATTATTGCTGTCAAAACACCTTGCGGAAGACTGCTGTACAAAAGTGAATGCTGGTTTTCATTTTTGGTCTATTGCATATTTATGTGTTTGATCTTGAAAGACTTTTTCTTCTAGTCTAAATTTCCAAGACAAATGTACACATCACGTCGTGTTTGAGACCTTATTACTTCAGCCATAATCAGCACCTGATTCCGGAAACTAACTCTGTTTTCACCCCTGCTTGCCGCTGACAGTGGACATCGAGGTGGAAGACTACTACTCCGCCTTCTTGGAGATGGTTCGCAACCTGCTGGACGGCAACATGGACGCCACCCAGTATGAGGACTCGCTGCGCGAGATGTTCACCATCCATGCCTACATCGCCTTCACAATGGATAAACTAATCCAGAGCATCGTCCGCCAGGTGTGCGCTGGGACGGACTGTGGTCGGGGTGCTTATTGCTGAAATGGCATTTTCTTCTAGCAGCGGAATTCAGTGTTTGTCGACCGTGATTGAGTTTAAACAGTGCAGGTTCAGACAAGTCTTTGTAAATATTGCCTTGTTAGCATGTTCTGTTCAATAATGAGCCAGGCTTTCAGCGCCTGCAGTAAGAATGGTTTGAGCGAGGCACTCAACATTTTTCGTTAATGGGTTTTTTTCTTGCAAGTTTCTTCCTTGTGAGCTTTTAGAAGAGTAAATGTTTGTTTTACATTCCCCTTCTGTCAGTGGCGCTGTTCGTGCTCATGTGTAGCGCTGTTGCTTTAGCCGCCGCTCGTTCTGCTGTGTGCTTACAGCTCCAGCACGTTGTAAGCGATGAGATCTGCATTCAGGTGACCGACCTGTACCTTTCGGAGACCGTGAACGGAGCCACGGGGGGCCTGCTCTCCTCCCAGAGTTCCAGAGCTGTCCCTGAGGCGAATTACCAGCGCAAGGCTGAGCAGCTCATGTCCGATGAGAACTGCTTTAAAGTATGTGCTGAAATTCAGGTGTCCACAACACAAATAAGGACTTTCTCTTTACATGCACACAGTAATGTAGACACAGAATTAACATTTGTTTTGTATAAAATAATCATCATTGGTTAATCGTTTCCTTTAATTTTATTGGTTTTTCTATGCTGTTTTCAAGTGGCACTGAGCCGTCTGTGTTTGCTCTGTAATGCCAGTTGCCCTGGAATGAGGTAGTGATTCTGATCTCTGTGTAGACTGCTCAGTGCTGGTGCCTCACGCGCCTTGTCAATCTGTCTGCTGTAGTTGATGTTTCTGAAGAGCCGAGGTCAAGTGCAGCTAACCATAGAGCTTCTGGACACAGAAGAGGAGAACTCAGATGAGCCTGTGGAAGCTGAGGTGAGCAGCGTCATCTCTGCCCAGCAACGTGGCCTTTTTGTCCCAGCAGCCCTCTCTGACCTGGTTTTTCTACTGCTGTCTGCGGTAAAGGATCTGCTTCATCTGCAACAGTCATTTTCCTGGTAGACCCTCTGTGTGTGTGTGTGCGCGTGCATGTGTGTGCATGACAGGATTGTGGCAGGGCTCTGAGGTATAATGACGAGGGTCTGTGTCGCAGCGCTGGTCAGACTACGTGGGAAGGTACTTGAACTCAGACTCCACCTCACCAGAGCTGCGGGAGCACCTAGCCCAGAAACCCGTGTTTCTTCCCAGGTGAGAGATTAACAGCTGAACATTTGAATCGGTCAGAATCAGCTGTCCCTCTAGTAGTGCACAGAGCTCCCTTAAGGAGGTCTTTTTCTCTTCCCCTTGACAGTTGTATGAATGTGGCATTGTTACGTGATTTGACGTGTTTAGACAGCGAGGGGCCTTGTAAGCACAGCAATGTCACTGGTTCAGTAATAAAGTCAATAGGGTGAAAAAAATCCAATTTAAGGGAAAGGCAGAGTTCAGATTTTGTTTCAGTGATGGTTGGAGTGACTTGATTATCATCATCTGCACGCGTTTTGTGCAGTGAGGGAGCCTCAAAAAAACGAGCCGAATGTCAATGAGGGCGGAGTCTGATTGGCTGCGTTTTTGTGCCATTTTATTTTCTACCCAATAAGAAACCTTCGGCGAATACGGAAGTGCCAGCGAGGCCAGGAGCAGCAGGAGAAGGAGGCAAAGGAGGGCAGCAGGAAGGCAGCCGAGGGCACAGAGAACATGGAGTGCATGTTCAAGCTGAACTCATACAAGATGGTGTACGTGTTCAAGTCGGAGGACTACATGTACCGACGCACCGCGCTGCTCCGTGCCCACCAGGTGGGGCCGTGCTCTGACCTCTTTGCCCTGGGTCGGTTTAGGGTGTGAGGCAGTGTGTGGTCACCTTGGTTCTGTTCTGCTCTCCCCTGCAGTCCCACCAGAGGGTGAGCACGCGGCTACACCAGCGCTTCCAGGCTTGGGTGGACAGCTGGGCGAGGGAGAACGTGACGGCGGAGATGGCGGCCGAGTGCGACCGGTGGCTGATGGGAGAGGGGCGCGAGGGGCTGCTGCCGTGCACCACGGTCCGCCAGCCTGAGCTCCTGCACTTCGTGGGCATCAACAAGTACCGCGTGACATATAGTTCGGTGCCCAAAGCACCCTGACCCACGGTGGGCCGGTTTGGGAAGCTTTTGGGGGTCCTGCAGGAACTGTGGGGCAAGGTGTAGTCAATTGGAATGGGGGGGCTCATCAAAAACTTGGGGATAGCAATGTTGCAGCAGGAAGCTGGCTTGTGTACTGTGCTGTGGGTGTCTGGCAGTAACACTGTTTTTAACAGCATTTTAGCTGTACCTGCTTTTGCAGGGCCTTGGTGCCAAAACTAGGGAATTTAACTGTGGCTTTCAATCCGCCCCATTCCATGTATTCTTAACATTGGGGAGAGGAAAAGCTGTATTGCCAACTCCCCTTCAGTCTGACCCTGATCTCAGGATCTAGTGACATCTCGGGCCTTCTAACGAAGGGTTTTTGAGATGAACATGTTACGATGAAGGCTGCTCTTTCTGTAGTTCTATGGGGTTTGGTCTACAAAGAAATGTACACAGAACAGGCTTGGTAAGAAGCCGTCCATGTAGTTCTTATTGTGTGAAAAGAATGATTGGAAGGAAGAAATACCTACAGATTTGCTTTTTGAAGAACAATTTTAATTACACATTTTTGGGGACAGGTGTACTTAATTTGAAACTAGAAGCATACGAATACATTTTAAATTTGTCACCTTTGGTGTAGAGTGCCTGAACTGAAAAATTTGGATGGTTTTGGGAAGTGTCCCTGTGTTAATGGCCTAAACATTACTTACGCTACTGGTGTGTTCAGAGATAAAGACATTGGAGTTTTTTTTTTTTTTTTTTCCCCCTCTCAAAAACAAGCATTAAAGATGTTCTGCCTGTGTCACAAACAGGATTACAGAATTTCCAGGGGTGAAGAGAAACAAGCACTTGTAGCAGCTGTTAAAAAATGAATAAAAATTAAAAAATGAAAAAGTAAAAAAATAAAAAAGTTAGTTATAGTTGAGTCAGACCACCTGTTGGTTTTTTGTCTCAGACTGTAAAGATGTATAGCTTGTGAATGTCAATTTCTGACATGTATACTGATAGATATTATCAAGATAGCCCTGACACCCCATCACAGTACTTGTCAAAGCAGCTGGGACCCCTGTTCCAGCACGCCAGCATCAGCACAAAACGTGAGTAGAGTTTGGATGGGACCCGCCCCTTGTAGTGCTTTGTAAATAAAGTGTATATAGTGTCAAACCTTTTTTATTCCAGAGATCTGCATTGATGTGCTAGCATACTTTACAAGCGTACTGTGGACTTTAGTGAGAGGTGCAGAAAGATAGTACATATATTAAAAAAGACGGTTTATTACAGTTTTTACCAAAGGGAGTTGATTATCATAGATATTTGTTCTTTTTTTCCTTTGTGTGTTCTTTTTTAAATAGTGAAAATGTTAATTTGAAGTAGAAATTTATCCAGGATTTTTGAAATGGAACTTTTTATAGTATTTTTTCATAAAATAAAAAAGACAAATTCCAATTTGGCTTTTATCAGGTGATGGTGGAATCACTGCTGGTTTGAACAAGCTGATTATAAATAGCAGATTAAAGCTGAGGAGCTGAATTCTACATTTAGGATCCATGCATTGATCCATGCAAGACCTGGGACATTGTGCAGTCTTGTAATTCCCCCCAACTCCTCACCTTTGCCCCTCCACAACCTGGATAGATTTCTGCTGAAACTATACAAACACATTTTTAAAACAAAAAGAAAAAGTCACAAAGCATGTCTTTTCTGTGGATCATCATAGCCCCTTTATTTCAACATTATTTAAATAAGTAATAATAAAAATGATGTTTGTAGCTGATGGAGTCCCTTGTGTTTGACTGTTTGTCTGTGTTTTGTTTTTCGATTTGTGTGTGTTGGTTGGGATGGGATCAGGCATAGCAGCTGCTAAGGAAGGGGTGGCCCGTTCAGACACTTCAAAGGTCAACAGTTGCGCCCTACAGCAATTTCCTAAAATGTGTTATGATTTCTTGAAGCAACTCAGTATTTAAAATGAAATTAATTTGTATAAAATTATGAGTCAGGCATATGAGCTTTTAAAACATTCTTCAGTCTTAATGGATGAAATTAATTCCACTGGGTAACTTTCAGAACTGGGCGTTTTGCAACACTAGTCTGAAACAGTAAAGCCACTTGTTGGAGTTTAAACTTCAGGCGTACAGAACTTTGCTGTTTAAATTTACTTTCTTGACAGATGTAGTTTAGTAAAAGAAAAATGATTTTTACATGGAGGTTTTAATAATTTTACTTTTAAAATTATTTTCTGACATTGCAGTGCTGTCTGCTATATTTTAGATCTGCTTGTCCTGGTCACGTAATAAAGGGAAAGTTGACACCATTTCATCTAGTGGTGAAAGCTCAATTAGATCTCCACTTGACAGGTGACCTGCTTTCACTAATAAAGCAGTGATACGTTTAAGTATTTGTCAGATCGAGAGTTCACCCTTCAGGGACACTTGGGGTTTTTAGTTTTTCACTTGTGTGCACGTTAAGTTTTACCTGGTTATGGAACAAACAATACACAGGTCACATACCATTGTGTTTCATGCTGGGTTTGTGTTGGTACAACTGTGTAACCATCAAAATATGGGGTTTTATCTTCATCTGGGCTGTATTGGGAGGGAATTATGGAAATCCCTAATATATAAAGAGGTCATAATAAAGAGCCGGACTACCCTTTGGCTACAAATCAGATTCAGTGTTTTTTAAGAGATGCTTCCTTCTGAGCTGCTTGTGGTAAATTACACTGTTCTTCAAACATAAAAGCCTTTTTCCCTCAGAGAGATAAAGAAAGCAGAAATCTACTTTGCACTCTACACCCTAGAACATCAGTGAAGTTTCAGTGGTCTTTGGAGCTGGTATTGAGGAAGCCATGGAAACTATTTAACTTTGACAGTTAATGCACAGTGAAGTAAAATGAAGTGGAAGACAAGAAACAGCCCGAGGCATATTTACAAAGACTCTGAAGGTATGATGGCTGCAATGGATGAAAAAGGGAGTGGAAATGTTTTTAGTGTTTTGCCAAGTGTATATTAGATGTTAAAAGTACAGAGTTTGTCAATGTGTTCTTTATTTCCAATAGTTTATATTAGATGTTAAAAGTACAGATGTTTTCAGAGTGATCATTATGGATGTTTTTGGGACAATACTGAATTACAGTGGATTCTTGGTTTTACCCTCTTTCATACACAGGGATTTTTCAATTAAACTTGTCACAGGGTATGTGTGCAATGCTACAATTGTACCAACAGAGGGGGCTTTATGGCATAAATTCAATCCATATTTAGTAAATAACTGTCCGCCCTCTCTTCCATATGACGAAATTTGTGGAGATCAAAGTAGATAGACACACCTGTATCGTGTACACATATATTTCGACATTGTGTGTGCATTTCACACTGTACCTGTAACCGATGCGCTTCACTCTTCGTACTATATTGTTTTGTGAAGAAAGGTCAGTCGCCACCAAACTGGTTCTGAACTGCCTTTTTATTTTACACAAATCTTAGGCAAAATGGGAAAGAGAGCAAGTCATTACACATTGAATATTAAAACAAGCCAGATCTCATTTTAATACATACAATAGAATCAATGAGTGAACTACCAAGGGATGACATATCTTAACAGATAAAGAGGGAGAAGGTGCAAAGAGTCCTCATTTTGTCCTGTCAGACACCTGCCACATCTCTAACCACACCCTCTTCTACTATATGCAGCACAGGTCAAGCTTAAATGTTTTGTTTTCAAGAGACCAGGCCATTAAAACACATACATTTAAATGAATGTGAAATCCAGGGGAACCATTACTTCTACTGCCGTCTTGTTCTTTACATAAATGCAGTCAAAACAGTGGCCAAAATGTCGGTTTAAATTAACTTCTTTTCACATTACAAGAATGAGTTTCAAAAATACAGGAGAGCCCCACCTCTTCAGCCTAAACTCTTTGCCTGTTACCCTGCACCTTATAGAAGGAGGACAACATAATGATCGGAGTCAGTCATCTTCTATAACGCTTCATCCTGTTAAGGGTCGGGGGAAGCCTGGAGCCCCTCCCAGCACACACAGGGCGCAGGGCAGGGGACACCCAGGGTGGGGCGCCAACCCACCACAGATGATCGGAGTCATCTTTATCAAATGAAGTTCTTGATTTTACCTTGACGTAAATAACGTTTCTGGGTACATGAAAGGGCAATTTCACATCTCACGTGCATGCTATTAGGGCTGCTTTTAATACATAAAGTCAAATTAAAGGCATTTATTCTTAATAATAGATGGGGAAATTATGATAAGCGCTGCATTATTTTTAAGCATTTTAGTAGTAGAAATTTATTTATGGCCCTTAAAGTTTAAAATTGTTAATTATTTCCTACAGACCCTCATTCACAGCCACCTTGTCTGGCTCATCTGCATCAATTTGTCACAACATCTTAACATTTGCAAGTAACTGTCAGCATCTGTCATGGCACATGAAGTCCGCACAGCCAGCCTGTAGGAGGAAGAAACCATCCCACTCTGAAGAAAATGTTTCAAGCTATGCAGAGCTTTAATTTGTTAAATAAACCACTGCAGTCAGTTACTGAAATTGGACAAAAGGAAGTGCAAAAACTAGAAGGACTACGCTGTTTTTTTTTTTTTTTTAGAACAACAGAATTCATATTTTCTGCAAAACCGCTGTTATCAAGATGGCAAATGTTTGAGTGTTTGGTTTTAATGTGATCATAAGAGCCGAGTGGCCGCTGACACAAGAATGCATGGATTACTCTACTGAGGCTTTCAGGGCATCGAACAGAAACAAAAAACATGATCTGAACTGCAGGCAATCTTTTCTCCGTCTCCTCAAACCATCGCAGTGATTGACCGTGTTGATATTTCAAGTTTATTTTCTTGTCTGAAGTGAAGGTGCTGCTTTTAATACCTTTGAGAATCCACATAATGGATCCATGGCGCACTGTGTCCAGCAGCACCAGACATCTGGGACTATGTGTGGGAGGGATAGTGACGATAACAGCATTCCCCTGCCAGCTCTCTGTCATGAAATGGAAAGTGGTTCCAGATGTGTGGACCAACTATTCTTCAGTTCATCAAGGAGGACAGCCGCTTGTTATCTTACTTTCCATCATTTTGCGTCTGGGGCTGGACCTCCCTCGTGTTCAGTGTTTTTGTAGAACCACATAGACGTTGCTTGTGTTCTCTAAGGATGTACATTTTACTTTTGTGTAATTTTTGTCCAAAGTCTGAATGCTGTGTGATGTCTACAACATTGTCTTGGCACAGAGTGCAATCTGTCCGTAATTTCATCCATCCTATTGCTCAGTTCATGATTTGTGGAGGCAGGAACTGTGTTGTACACAGATATCTAAGCTACATTGCAAAACAGCATTTCTTTCAAGTTGTACCTTAACTTCCTTGGTCCACAGAGGCCATGTTAGGGACTCCTGACAATCATGTGAAAGGTTTACATTGGGGATCGTGCTGTGTTTACATACAAAATATTTTTGGGAAATGTATCCTTGCCTGTCAGGAGGCAATTCACACTCTTGAAGGGATGGTTCTTGTGATGAAATATTGGCTCAAAAAGCCATAGCCTTATGCTATAGCACCCAGGACCTTGAATCCATCCTACATGAATGACAAAATGTGGGGGAGAACTAATCAAGGAAGATCTTTCATACTTGGCAGTTGTGACTACTTGGATGTGTTTACCAGTGTTTCCCTGTCTCAGGTCTACTTCTCGCAAAAAACAGACAGAAAAGCCTGTGTAATGTGTCAGCAGACCTCCCTGTACTGTGTAATGTGTCAGCGGACCTCCCTGTCCTGTGTAATGTGTCAGCAGACCTCCCTGTACTGTGTAATGTGTCAGTGGACCTCCCTGTCTTGTGTAATGTGTCAGTGGACCTCCCTGTCCTGTGTAATGTGTCAGTGGACCTCCCTGTCCTGTATAATGTGTCAATGGACCTCCCTGTCCTGTGTAATGTGTCAGTGGACCTCCCTTTCTTTTCTTGTCAGGTTGTTGACCACATTTGACCTTTCAGTACAGTTCTATCCTCACTTACGAAATGTTTTGGAAAAATTGACATATGGCTTCTTGTTTTCCATAGGGCCTGGGATTTACTGACATAATAGGGTGGGTTGCGTGACATGTAAAAGTATGGGTAACAGGTCATTTGGTTTTAAATTAAATTTTCTTGGAAGGGCGAGATGACATCATTATAATTAGTAGTTGAAGATTATGTCAGTAGATGTACTGTACATCTCCATTCATGTGAAGGGGGAGATGTTAACTTCCATACTTTTGTTAGATGATGGTGATTATTATTATTATTATTAATGTGATGTCACAACTTGAGGTGTTGAATACCCGGCAATTTTGGTGCTATTCATGCCCTAGCCATGGGCCTAAGAATTGTCCATGTATCGTCATAAAATCTGTGTTGTTCCGTGGTGGATTGTTTGTTGTAAGTCCAAAACTGGCTCCTTTCCAGTTTGCAGTTGTTCTAGATGTTTCCTTAGAGTTTTGGCGATCACTGCTAGGGCTGCAGTAACAACTTTGGTTTATTAAATTTTCATTTAGGAATAATGTTTTTGAACACTTCAGAAATGATTTCTAATGTGATATGCATTCATTCATTCATCATCTTTGCCACTCATTCCTGGTGAGGGTCACAGGGAAGCCTGGAGCTCATCCCAGAATGCATAGGGTGTAGGGCAGGGGACACCAACCCACCACAGGGCACACACACAACACAGGCAATTTGGACACACCAATCAACCTAACCTGTATGTCTTTGGACTGTGGGAGGGAACCAGAGAAAACCCACCAAGCTTAAGGAAAACATGCAAATTCTATGCATACAGACCCAAGACAGGAATCAAACCCCAGGCTTGCAGGTGCAAGGTGACAGCGCTAACTACCACACCACCAGTCCACCCATGTGATATGCAATTTAAAAAATAACATTTTATGAAGAAAAAAAAAATTCAAATGTTAGACGCGCACTACAGCATTCAGCGGCCCGGTACCTGTGAGCACCTGGACCACAGTTTAGGAAGCTGGTTTCCACAACTGCTAACAATCACAATATGATTCAGCATTTCTAGTGTCACCAATGAAAATCTCCACCCACTGCACATGAAGAAGAGGCATTCTTGTGATGTACGTTGTTTTTGCCAGTTTTTGCCTCAGAAATTAAAGTCTTCCATTAAAATTTTGTTTTGGATATTGTGAGAAAGGCAGCACAGTGGCGTGGTGGTTGCCACGCACTTCCAGGCCTGGGGTTCAATTCCTGCCTTGGGTCTTTGTGTGTAGAGTTTGTACATTCTCCCTGTGCTGGGTGGGTTTTCTCTGAGTGCTTTGGTTTCCAGACATGCAGCTTAGCTTGATTGGTGGGTTGGTGCCCTGCCCTGTGCCCCATGGGCTCCAGTCTTCCCTGTGACCCTCACCACAAATAAGTGGTTGAGATAATGGATGGATATTGTGAGAAAATGAAATTGTGACTGGAACTATGTAATGATGTGAAGGCATCATTACATCCCTTGTAATCTTACCACAAGTAATCTGTGATTCCAGTCATTACACCTGTTTTCTGGTTGAACCTCTGCAGCCAGGCACAAAGTATCTCATTCTGAGTTGGAACTAATTTCTCTGCACCGGATTTCTCCTGTTTGTGATGTAGTTAACAGCAGCTATTCTACCAACAAAAAAGCTGTTCATGTTCTTTTCAGTGGTCAGATGTGATTGGTGGGCCTTATGTTATGCTGACTTGTCTTGTCTTGCTATTAGCTGAAGCTTGCTGTTAGTGTGTGAAATCATACTGAGACAGTCACAGAAACCTTGTCAAGTGTCAGTGTTTAGTCAACTGTCTGTTAAACCCATTTTATCATATCCCCACAATGAGGTAAACACGTGATTATGCCAGCTTTCCATACAAACTAAAACTGGTCAGGTTTGACTAATCCAATTTAGGCTAAACAGAACATGAATTTTGCTTTTTAATGTACAAATCAAATGTATTAATACATTTAGTTGTATTGAAATTATATGAAATCTAATGTTGTTTATGGTTAACTTTGGTTCCGATTTGGTGCTCACAGTCATCCAGGTTCTATTTATTTGGTCCTTAGCTGTTCATTATGTTGGGCAAAATTTTGTTTTAAAGGCTAAAACAGGACAAGTTAGAAGAAAGATGGAATCGCTCAGCAATGCGAAGAACAGATTTGAAGCATTAAACAGAAGTAGCACTGCTCTCTCTCTTTGTGAAACCCAGTAGGACACAGTATTTTGGCCTGTTAGGACGAGTTTTAAAGGCAGCAGTTTTACTGCACTGGAAGCCTATCTGTCATTATGAAGCCTGCTGGGGGGTGCAAGGAGCCATTACGCCTCCTGAGGGAGCGTCTGGTCTCCTCCTTTGCTGCAGCAGTGCTGGCTTGGAGATCTGCATCGACTTTACCCACACAAAGAGTGCAGAGTCTCAGGAGCGAGCAACGTGTGTCTGCCTGGGAGGTGAGCCTCATTAGGGCAGCTGTCCGGGGGCTGCCATGTTACCGAGGTGGGGGCGGAGCCAGAGGCACAGCCGTTATGACACATCCATCATGTGTGGTAGGACAGGCACATTGTCAACTTGCCAATGCGCCGTCATGGTGATTTGTCAATCCCTCGCACCCCCTCTCACCATGCGTCCTTTGGAGCCACAGCCAGCCAGATGCCTCTGTCACGGCTGACGCCACTGATTTATGAGGGGAGCGTGGCGCTGTGCAGCGCTGCAGGAAGGCCGGCCACGAGCCCCACGCACCCCATGGCTCAGCAACTTCGTCTCCATGCATCCCGCTGCTCTATGCAACAGCGACGGGGGTCTGCACCACTTACAGGGAATCGGGAAAGAACATCACTGTAACTCCACACAGTTTCATCTCTGTTTTTATTTTCAATAGTGACAAACTACAGCCACCTAACATATAAAAAATGGGAGGCATTGAGTGTTGGGGAACAGTGAAAGAGTGGAGGTCTATACTTAGAATGACAGTCACAATGACAGGCTTGGTGTCTGCATGCTGCAGCACTTTCAGATGCTGCCCGGGAACATCTTGCATTTGTGGATGGAAAGAGTGGGAGAAGGAAGAGGGGAGGTGAGGGCTGGGGCAGTCACAGAAACACCACTTGATGCTGATCATCTTGTCTGGGTCACTCCGATGAAGCTCCCCCGGCTTCACTCCCGCACGTAAATCCGTGTGCATACCACGTCATCGGCCCCAAACGTCTACACCAGGGACAGGAGAAGCGTGTGTCATTAGTGCTATGTACATTTGTGTTTCTTTCTCATACAGATGTTCACTCATCATCCACTCATCATCTATTCATCATCCACTCATAATACAATGTGACAACCAGTGTTAAATATCTGTATATGCAATTCTTTGAAATGAGAATTAATGTCTTTGATCTAAGTCTGGGCATTGTGAACCTTGGTGTTCCTTGTTGGTTTCTGCATATTTAGGTTGTGTGCCCATGTGACATGGCTTTGCCCAGTGACTGAGAGGAACCTTACATGTTGCACCTAGATGCTGAGATGTTTGTTTTCAGCATCTTGAAAGTCGCTTTGGATAAATGCGTCTGCTAAATAAATAATTAAAAAATTACTAAATCTTGTCCTCACCTTTTCTTAGCATGTCCCTAACGTGACAGGTGATCAGTGGTGAACTTATGGACCACTGCAAGCCTATAGGAATTACAGCTGTGCACTTAATGTTTACCACAATTACATAGTGAAAGTGTTCATAAAGCAGAGATGATCCTCGCTGACACTCCAGTCCATAATTATGTATGTATCGTTTTGTGAGGAACAGGCAGTGTTTGGGTAGGGAGAGATTACTGTTATACAAGTTTATTTAATTGAGTTGGGTGGGAGTGGACATTTTCTTAGCATGTGTGTGTGTATTCCTGCAGGAGAGCCGCCCTGTGCTAGTTCTCTCAGGAGTGAAACAGCTGTGTACAGTTACAGAGGGCATTGTGATGAGAAGCATCCATCATATACTGGAGATTTCTCTGTGGTCCATCTGTGCCACACAGCAGAACTGTTGGAAAAGCCACCATAGAGAGAGAGAGAGAGAGAGCTGCTTCACAAGGTCAGGTATGAGAAGTGAGTATGAAGCAGTGCTGGTAGGCTCTTTGCTTACAGCAGAGCGACCACAACTGGCGTGGATCACCTCCACTGGGACAGTGTTCCCAAATGTAATCTCCATTGAGTGTTTACAGTCTGTTTGAGGCTAAAACCTGAGGGACGCAGAGTATCAGTGTAGGCCTGCTTCACGTCCTGATCTCTATACTGCGGCCTCTGGAAGGATGCCGGAAGAGTTTGGTGCATTATGAAAATATCAAGGGGCATAGGGTGGGGTTTAGGAAATGTGGAACTGTGCAAAGAGGCAGGCGGGTGTTTGTAAGTGTGGTCAGGCAGGTTCACTCAGGGACACATGCAGGAAAAAGCCCCTGCATGGAAAGTCCCCTCTCCGTTCCTCCCCTATATTTGCTTAAATCACACAGCGAGTGTACGATATCACAGGGCCCATGTGTTTCTGATTGCTCAGCCCCAACGTTTCGGGATGGGTGTCTAGTTCACAAAGAGGTGCAGCTGGACGCATGGCTGTTCTGCACTCGCAGCTGTTTTCTCATAAATGCAGGCTAATGGGCGTGACCGAGAGTGAATGCTCAAGCGGCAATTTGGGTAAGGGGTGCAGAACAAAGGGTTTTCATCTTCAAAAGCATTGTCTTAGGCTGTGCTCGCAGAACCTGTGGAATAACAAGAACTCTTTCGACTGTTACCCTGATGGAAATGACTTTAATAGCTCGGTGTTTATTCTTATATTGTTGGTTGTTGGAAACTGACAATACATATTTTGTAATGATGTTCCTGTCTTCCAAAAAACCTTTTTTTTTAATTTTTAAAGCAGTGTGTTAAAATGGGAGGCTACATCTATATTTCAACTTTGACGTTTACGTCATACAGTTGGCAATCAGGGATGTTAACGTACTTACACAAATTTTTGCTGCATGAAGCTGTAAGCCAATAATGGCTAAAATGATGATGACTGTACCTGAATGTTCATTGGTGAGTAGTTAATGACAGTACCATGTGGACTTCTGAGATTCAAGTCTTTTGTATTTTCATGATGATGGATTGTCCATACCAATCTGAAAATATCTGAAGGCAAGCATACAGACTCCATAATGTCTGTGCATGTGAAGATTGTGATACCAGCATGTTCATATACAGGGAAATATTGCATAATATCTCTTTTTATTCTCATGGGATCTGTGTGTGTGTGTGTGTGTGTGTGTGTGTGTGCATGCATGTATGTTCTTTTATCCTTTTACTATCTCTGCTCACACCCAGTTCTGTTTCATTGGTGTGCAGGGCAGGTTCTACACACCCTTTGAAGTTCATCTTAACTCCAGGCTTCACAGCTTTGGGTTGCTGTGACGTGGCTGTCAGCTGAAAGCATGTTTGTAATACAGCTCAATAAGTTACATGAGTTCATGTAATACCCAGCAAGTGTTGCCTGTCACATTTAAAAATTGTTTACCTTCTGAAATCATTGTTCATTCTGCTCCTTTTGTTTTTGTAGGAGTGCAATTACATGTATGTGATACTTATTTACAGACCAGACAGTGGGTGGCATAGGTAGAAAGTGGAAACCTGTGACCCTAATGTTATAGGTTCAAGGCCCACAATATTACTACAGCTGCTGTGGCCTTATAAGCAAACTTTGGATTTGTATGTTGTAAAAGAGGAACTGCAGCCACCCTGTTATAAGTGCAGTCTACATAGCCTTGTAGCTCAGAGGATCTGTGTTCAGTGACATTTTGTTTCCAGAGCTGAGCATTCTTCATTTCCCGCTGGGATCACAAAGATTGACCGACAGCGATACTTGAGTTCTTAATAAAATGGCCTCCACATTTTACCACTCGGTTCACTGGCCCACCATCTGGGTTATAAAGTCATGCAGCGTTTGTTACCACTGTCACCACCACAACTGCAGAGATGATGGGTGATGATGGAAATGTTACAGTGTGGAAGCCTGTCACTGCCTTGTTCATACACTCCCATTTCTAAGCAGAGCAGTGCTCTGATGTTTATGACTTGTTCACCACACATAGACAGGCACAGCAATTACACCCTGATGAGCATGCTTTGCTGCAGAACACCATACCCGCTATGTTTCCTATATTCAGGTTTTTGGGATTTTTTTTTGTTTGTAAGGCAATTTGCCAAAGATGCTGTTGTATTTTTGGAGATGATTTTCTAGAAATAACCAGATCCTAGTTTTTAACATTTTGCCAAGCCCTGTGAGTACAAGCCTGCTGTTGAGGATGGAAATTGAGTACAGAACATAAGGCAAGCTGCTGATTGGCCAGGGCCCTGCAGCTTGATGCACGGACCCCAAAATGCTGCAGCTCTGTGGGCTGCAGACGTGTGACGCACAACACTCACCAGGATGAGCTCATCGCCCTTCAGCTCTCTCGACCAGTACGTCTTGGGTCCATTCCCATCCACTAGTGTCTGCTTACAGTACATTTTGTTCTCTGTCTCCCAGGTAGCCAAACTCTAGGGATGAGATTAATAATGGGTTGGACAATGTAGGATGTTATGGGGTTTTGCATTGGCTGTTATTGATATCTAAGTACATAGATTAGGGAAAGAAGTCCAGCTGACAAGAAAGAAGTCCAGTTGACATGACTAAACTTCCAGATACATAGATTTGGGTTTTTATTTATATCTAAGTACATAGATTTAGGTTTGGACAGTAGGGACATGTCCCTGCCAGCATTGTAGGTGGACCCAACTGTCCCTACCAATAGTCTTAGCGATCTTCAAAATTTTTCATGTTAAGAGGGTTCAGGGCTTATTTAGTGCCTACCAATGCTGAAAACCAAAGCCATGCCCTTTTTTACATCAGAGTATGTAGGACAGGAGTTAGGGTACCCATACACAGATTGTGTTCACACAGGTGATGTTCATTTGAGTTCTCAAAGGATCACCTGTGTAGCTCAGCGTCCTCCTCTGCTCTACCGACCTGACATGAGTACGAGTCAGGAAATTGCATCTCGGGCCGTATGACTCATTCTAGCGACACTCACAAAGTCAGTCTCTAAAGAGGGTTCATCCTATCCCAGCCTCCCCCACATCCTTCCCATCCTTTCCCAGGTCCCAGAGACAACGTAGAGATAAGATGCCTCTCTTATAATCCTGTATAAATTAAAGAAGGGCTTTGCTGACCCACTCCAAATCCAGCAGACTTCATTAAATATGACATGGAAGCTCATCTTTTTTTGTACCCAGAAGACACATTCTCCTAATCTTCCCTGTGTTTAAAAGTCTGCATTTTTCAGTCTGTTTGATTTAATAACATATTTAGGGAATGTGGGAGATTATTTGAAGTTGTGCACCATGAACAATATCTCTCATAATGACAAAATTAAGAGAAGGGCAGCTGTGAATGACTTAATACCAAAACTTGTCAAACCCTGAGACCTTTTTGATGGTGTTTGCCAAAGCAAAAGTAATTACTGTATAACATTGAAAAGGTCAGCAGTGTCGGGGTGTCTAATACTACACTGATGCTTGAAGTAATTATTACATGTGACAAAACAGGAAGATTGTGTAAATGATGCAGGCTGCTTAAAGCCATTCGCAACATCATGAAACAATGGCTTTTTTACAGCTTGAAGAACCACTATTCAAAAGTCACTTTTAAAAATCTGATTGTTTTAATAAACTTCTATTTATTGTGAACTTTATGGCCGTCTTAATGTAGTCTTTTAGTTATGGCTTCAAAATCCTGTTTAGTCTGCTTCATGAATTTGTTTTGGTGTTAACAGCGCGTCGAAGATAACCCAACTGTTCTTCAAGTAAAACATATTCTGGTTTTGTCATGAAATTTTGCTTGTCTGGCCACTCTAACAAATTTGACGAAATTATAGATACAACTGTAAAACCACGTTTGTTACACTGTCTGGTTTGACACCTGGCTGTGAGCTCGTATAAAAAGATAACTGATTTGAAACAGCAGCCGGCTTAGTCCTCTTCAGAGGCTCAGAATTATCCACTCACAGCGCAGGAGACGAGTTTAACATGGTGCTCCATGGTGCTCCGGTTAGCAACAAAGATGTAAATGGTGACAATGCCAAAGGTAAGGGCACTTTGGGAAACCCATGTGGTTTTGTTTTGTTGGCTCAGAAATCTACTGTTAACTCAAAATTAGGTTATTTTGTTCTTTTATTGCAAAGGTGGTGTTTCATATTACCTTAATTTCAACATATTACTCTGAACCATGGCAACGGTCTTTACCAGAATTGTAAAAATATCCCCAGCGTATTGTTTTGTAATCATGCCGATTGCAAGAACATTTTCTGAAGAACTTTTTTTTAAATGCATTTTTATGTACTGTAACACTATATTGGCAAAATAAGAGACAATTTGCAATGTAGAATATCTCCAGTATAGAGAAGACACATTTCTATAGACAGAGCAGTCTGGATTCGGCATGAAGTTATACAGGGGGACAGTGTCTGCATCTTTTATATTGCATCTTTTTCCTCTTGTTCATCTACCCACCCCACCGCCGCAGGTAATGTTGAAGTCTGTCACCATAGCAACGGGCCAGACGACATTCCCAATTTGTCAAAGTCTTTGCCTGAAGTGCAGCAGCAGTCAGTGTTTTCCTGTGCTAGAGAGAAAGGCACCATGACAATTTTTTTTTCTGCAGATTACCTCTGCCTCTCATCTCATCAGCCGAACAGCGCTTCACACTGAAATTGTCACATCTTTTTTCTACGTGCTCTATAAAACCTTGGTTTTTAAATTGTGATTCAAAATGTGAATTGAGGTGCTTTCAGAATTGCGTTTTTGCTCCTATGTGTTTTTGAGACGACTATCTGAGTGTGACGTTGAAGGGTAGGCATCTCGTTATAAATGCATTTCCAGATTTGAAACAAGATTGGAGTCAAATTTCACTTGCTGGCCTTTTCTCTACTTTGTTGTCAGAGCAAAGGCTGATTCCTGGTACAACTTGGACCCAGCTGGTATGTGCCTGTCTCAGTCTCACTGCTGAGGTAAGTCAGTAACCAGCATTAGGGTATTACTACACTGAGACAGATTTTGTAAGTGAGACAACCCACCACCAACACAGTTTATTCTTTGAAGCCCAGAAGTCTAAGGCTACTGTCCATGTAATACCCTTTGCTACAGCTTTGGCTTTACAGTGGCAAATCGAGCTACAGTAGGACACGACTGGGATCCAGATGCTCATCTCGTCAGTTCCATTCAATAGCTGTACATAAAAGTTCTCAGGTTTTCATGACTTGAGATTCCTACCTTCCTGTTACAGGAATTCCTAAATACTGACCATTGGTAATAATAAATGTTACATTTATTCATTATAGACACCTGTTGTAAGTGGCTTTATTTATTAGCCACAAACACTCATACGATTCAAATTTTGTAAATGACCATAGCTGAAAACCAAGAAACAAAACACACTCCATTCCATGTAGTCTGCCTTTAGAGTAGGTCAAATTTCCCTAATTTTTATGACTGCAGAAATACAAATGGAGTATGGATTAACCATTTTGGTGCTACAAAAACACGTGCTTCGGGCCAGCTCAGTGATGTAAACTACACATTATGATGTTTTTGTCAAAAGTAACACAAGAGAAGTGAAGACCTTGGAGCCTCTGGAAGGAGGCCTTGGGGCAGTGGAAGTGTAGAATATTGAAGGCCTGATGATATTTTTCCTTTTCCATTTCAAATATTAAGCAATGCAGTAGAGATTGTAAAATTGGATAGAAGTAAACATTAAAGTAAAGCGTAATGATTCTTGTTTTCAAATATCCAAGAAAATATTCTGAAAAATGAACATCTCTGACTGAGGGGCATCCATAACATCAGCTTCAGTTACAGATACTGTATACAGACCTTAATAACTTCATGTTCCTCCAATAACCTATTTAATGCTCTATTATTAATCATACAAGTATGAACCAGCCAACAGCTGAATCTAGCTTATTTTTAGGGTAAAGTGTATTTTCCTTCCGGAATTAACATTTCTGAGGTAAGCTGTACATGTCAAAGTCATGTAAAACAGAATAAAATCAAAGCTTTGGACCTGGGATGTCATCTGAGGAGAATACAAACTAAACTAAACTGATTTTTCATGATGACCTCAGCTGGAAAGCACAGAAGCGCTGCAGCTCAGGTTAGCAACTTCAATCTTGTAATGAGTTCTGACAGGTCAAAAAGTGACTGTTTTGTCATGTGATGAAGTCTGCAGAGACGCTTCAAAATTGGTCACAGTATCTGCATAATGGTCAGTCATGTGGAAGGAAAACTACTGCTTGCTAACAAAATGTCTGTTTCTTGTTAGTTAGGTATTCACAAACGGTACCCTTTGATCTATGACCACTTCATCATGGTTTGCCTTAATGAGAATCACAGACATTTAGGAAGTTTTTAAACCATTTCACATTTTTGACTGCAGCACCTCGTACATTTGAAGATAACCTTAATGCATTTGGTTCCAGAAAGGTTCCACAATATTTTGAAACAAGTAGTTTTAAGTAGTTGTGAGTAGTAGTTGTGAGTAGTAGTTGTGAGTAGGGTAGCGCTGCATTTGTCATCATGTTGAAAAGACGCTTTTCTGTTCCAGCCTCCTAAGAGCTCACAGAATCAAAGCTCACTTCGTGATAATGAGGCACAGCAGCTGTCCCCGCCCCCCACATCCCTGGAGGAACAACTTAGACCGAGTTTGTTGTGTGTCTCAGGTTGCTATGGGTGACACCGTCCTCCCGTTTCCATGCCACCTGCCATCTCAGATGAGCTACATCTGGACATTTTCCATAACTCTGAGTCATGTGACCATGTTCTCCTTCCACCCAGAAAAAGAGAGGCACATTCTGTGACTTTGATTTAATTAGATGCTGGGAACTGACACAAATCTCCCCTTTGGTCAGGCGTGTTCTCTTGTTGGTTGCTTTCTGCTTCATTCCTTAGGTTACAATTCAGTTTACATGCAGTACCAACAAGCCCTGGTTCTGCTGCATACAGTTTCAGAACTTTAATCCTGCAGTCCCCAAAGCATGCTGATCCATTATGCAGCTTCATGGGAGGTTCCTACAAGGAGTCATTTCCTAAGCATTTCCCAAAGGAGCGTTAAAACGATGTCAATGAACAGCAGCGGGGGGGGGGGGGGGGGGGGGGGGGGGGGGGGGGGGGGGGG
>JABJVR010000016.1:6941905-6956331 GCA_025773905.1 Chitala chitala | reverse complement strand
GAGTGTGTTCAATTCCCTAAATGATTTGCATAAAATAGTAAAATACACACGAGCATAATTTGTTCCGGAAAAGTGCTGGTAATCCAAAAGGCTAGTATAGCAAAGCGAATTTTCACATATGGAAATAATGTAAAGTCGGAATCTCGGAAGTTCTTTCTCTTGAACGACTTTCAATAACTACTGATTACTTAATTTACGCTTTTTGCATTCGCTGTCATCTTTTGACTCGCTGGAATGTCAATTCTTTTCGTTCGTATTTAACACGAACCTATCCACTGACGCTCGCTTTTACCTCTGTTTGAGAATTTCGTGGAAATGTGACGTTATTTGTTTTGTCGTTAAACAAATTCGTCGTTCGCGCTGCTACAGCCTTATTCGGGTGGTGCTTTAATACAAAATTTTGTACTGCTTCCCACATTTTGCACACCTCCCTACCCAGATAGCAAACGTTGTTAATTCAACATTGAGTTTTAGTCATACAGATTGTTTTATGGTTGAGGTTGATTAAAATCTGGGTAATCTCATTTCAAATATGATATGACATGAATATGATCATCTCGCAAAGCACTCGTAAACTACATTACTTCCATAGTTCCACTGTACTGGGTGAGCGTTTCTGCTATTTGAACTGCCCGTGGATTGTCTCTGGACATTTTCTCACGCTTCTCCAGAGTTTGATACAGTGTTGGTTGCTGCTGTCTCCCGCTGCTACAGCTAGCATTAGCAAACTCGTTGTACTGTGCAGTATGTTGATTCTTTAGATGTTTTATCAAATTGCTCGTGTTAAAAGAACTGTTTTTCACCCCCCCCCCTTGACAATTTAGCAGAGCAAACTTTACAGTCGGCTTTACTTTTGTCATTCTCACTTATCTTAAAATACCTCCACACCGCTGACATTTTCCATATTCGCCTACCTGCTAGGTACTCACTACTACGAGATTAATGTTCTGCTGCGAAAACGGTATCGGATGCGGTATCGGATGCGGTTTTACGAGTAAGAGTACGAGTACACAAGGGCGGTATCGGACCCGATACACGATACTGGTATCGGAATCGGGATCATCCCTAATATCAGGTGCCCCCAGATGGAGCTGTGACCCTAAAGTTGGGAACCAATGAATTATTATTTTTTTAACGCTATGATAAAAGGCATCTATGACATAGAGGACCGCCAATGAATGCAGTAACAGTGCTGGGAGCCTCACCTTGTTTGAGGTGTAGGTATAAATTGTAGTTCACTGGGACCAAAACAACCAGCTATGACTCATGTCTTGGTGGTCATTCCATTGCATGTCACAAGTGGCCACTCATGACAAAGTGAATATAATGCAACAGCAGGCCATGCAATCAGACCGTGGTTGCTGAACAGGGCTCATATTTTGCTGTATTGTATATATAGGAAACCATATTTATTAAGAAAATCATACAGCATAGCCCTGTTTGTTTCAAAAAGGGCAACCATAGGCGCATTCTCCCATGTAAGTAGTGTTTCTGTGTAAGAGCTGAAAGTCTTCTTTTGTTATTCTGTGATCCTCTGCTGTTCAGGCTACGTGCGTTTCAGAAAGCAATATCCCGAGCTGTTTGAGAACCTGAGCGCCGAGGCTGTGCGCAGCACCATTGAGGCTGGCTACCCGGGCATCCTGAACACTCGGGACAAGTACGGCCGTGTGGTGCTGCTCTTCAATGTGGAGAACTGGGACTATGAGGAGGTCACCTTTGATGAGGTGACTGATTTTGTATGGTTTCGTCAGAGTGTCCCAGTGTGGGTTTATATACTTGTATGTTTGTGTGTGAAACCAAAAAGGTTGCGAGAGAGAGAGAAAGTGAGGGTGAAAGAAAGGGAGAGAGAACAGAGAGAGAGAACAGAGAGAGAGAGAGAGAGAGGGTGAGAGAGAGAGAGAGACAGAGAGAGAACAGAGAGAGAGTGAGGGTGAGAGAGAGAGAGAGAGAATCTTCAAAGAGATTAAATTACTACTATTGGAGTTACAAATTTTAATTCTTAAATCTTGGTGAACTTCAGAATTATTAGGATTTATTTAAAATCACAGAATCATATAAACTAAAAAAATAGCACATAATTGTATTATTAAATTGTAATTATTTTCATGTTAATAATAATAATAATTACTATTTCATGACGGGTAAAAAAAGGGAATATTTTCTTGAATGTTAACTAAGTACTTACTGAAGCCAAGCAGCCCAGCTGACCTCAGACTCTGCATTCCTGTGTGTGTGTGTTTGTGTGTGTGTGTGTGTGTGTGTGCTCAGATACTACAGGCATACTGCGTCATCCTTGAGAAGTTGTTGGAAAATGAGGAGACCCAGATCAATGGCTTCTGCATGATTGAGAATTTCAAAGGCTTCACTGTGCAGCAGGCATCTGGCATCAAGGCCACAGATCTGAAGAAGATGGTGGACATGCTGCAGGTAGGTGCCCAGGAGCCTCCTAGAGTCATGGCCGTGGATGCAAGTGTTAGCTCTTGATTAACATTCCTTTGTTCGTGACGTGAGCAGGACTCGTTCCCGGCCCGCTTCAAGGCTGTGCATTTCATTCACCAGCCGTGGTACTTCACCACCACATATAACAGTGCCAAGCCCCTGATAAAGAGCAAGCTGCTGGACAGGGTAAGTAGGGTTAGTGCCCACTGGACCAGGGCCTCAGAGGCTCTCTTCTGTTTGGACTCGCTCTGATCTGAACTGCACTTTCTCACCTGCCTGTCTCCAGATCCATATCCACGGCGATGATTTGGAGGGCTACTTTAAGGAG
The DNA here is from genome assembly GCA_025773905.1 of Chitala chitala. Classification (NCBI taxonomy): domain Eukaryota; kingdom Metazoa; phylum Chordata; class Actinopteri; order Osteoglossiformes; family Notopteridae; genus Chitala; species Chitala chitala. The sequence continues at coordinate 6,953,564 of JABJVR010000016.1, read as the reverse complement.
TTTGATGCCAACATATTGCCTGCAGAGTTTGGCGGGAAGGCACCTGGCTACGATGGCAAGGTCACAGCAGCCATGCTGTTTGGATCTGAAAATACTACACTCTGATTGGCTTATGAGCTCTGGGTCTGAACACGCAGCTGGTAAATGAAAGGAGCACACAAAGCCACACGCTGGATAATCATACCAGATATATACAAGAAAATGTGAGCCAATAAAAGAAAAACTTGAGCAAAACAGACAGAAAATTATCCAAAATGTAGCCTCCAGTTTCATATCGCCCGCAAATCCACACAACTATCGCTTCAACTCGCACACACTGCACAGAAATGTCACCAATTTCCCCATAATATCACATTTGCTGTCCACAAAAGTGTCCTTCTCAGGCATAACGCCTGTGAAAATTATGTCAGAAGCCTACAAGCACTGGCTAAATTTAGAGCAAAGTAAACCTACAAGTAAGTTCTGCCAGTACCATAGTGACTGCGTTTACAAGGGTCGTTTAGCTGTACATAGCAAATACCGTATAACAATCGCATCTATCAGCATCTGTGATAATGTTTATATATTCATGCATCGGTTTATACAATGTGCCTAATATTAGTTATATACTTAAATATAAACCCTTGGAATTAGGTGCCACTGAAATATTGCACTTTGTAGATTAATTAAAGCCAAATGTTCTACCTACTAATTATTTTGTCTATGTATCTATGAAAAACAGTTAAAACATCTTTCCTTTTTTCGAATGTTGAATCTGAAATATCTGTGGTTTTCTACCTGGCGCTTTGCAAACGTCATCATAAAATAAGCCTAGAATTTTTTTTAAATAGTGCAAGCTGTTTCTATTTTTTGAAGAGGTCTGCTACCTAGCTGCAATGCACCTGCTGAAGTCTGCTGGAGTTTGATTGCAGTGAAGCATCCATCTCTATGCTTTGTTTGAAAGTCTAGCTATAGTACTGATTCTTGTATTTTAAGTAACTATTTTAAAATCACTTTTATTATAGTTTTACACGAATATGTGATGTCTCCGTTATGGTGTATTTATCATATTTAACTATTTTTTATTACAACTGCTTTGACTGGCCATTAGATTGGCTACATAGAGGTGGGGGTTAAACTGGACTCCCTTAATACAGCAGCAGAGGAGCAATATAAAAATCCAAGATTCATTTGACAATTATGGCCTACTTAATTAACAAAACACAATATTTTACAAGAAAATAATTTATTTTGGAACAGAACTGTACTTTTAATACTTACATCACACATACACTTGATAAAAAAAACACCACACACACATACACGCAAGCAAGTGATCTTAATTCATACTGTGATGCACTTACACCAGAACATCAAATTACACTGCTGTGACAACCAATAAAATTATTATACACTTACAGCGACTACAAGAGTGGGATTGGTCAGAGTGATTGCAGAAAGCATAAACATGGGGCAGACTCTCAGTTGATGGTCCCCGCACCTCCTTAAAAGCAGGTGTTCAGTCCCTCTACCGGCAAAACGACACAACATTCACACAATGTATATATCATCACAATGACAAATGGCGATACACTTACAACCCCAGAGAACAGCAGTGAGGAGCTGTGATACATCCCATGTGTAACAGTTGGGGCAGAGAAGCCTTTCCACACATACTATCAATGGACAGTACAACAACAAAGAGACTCTACTGTCAGATTCACAGGTGACTGTCAGTCATACTTTATTTGTTACACCCCTGATATGTTCTGCATTAGAGCCTTTTCACAGTGTTGCCTGTTTTCCCCCGTTACCCACTTTAATGTGTTCCGTAGCTGTCAAAACGGTGAGACGCCAAATGTCATGTCTTGATTTGTTCACCTGAAGACTGAAGACGTGATCTGAACCAAAATGAAGTACATATTCAGTCACACACTCTAAAAATCAGAAGCTGAGCCTAACATAATAAAAGCAGTAAACGGCATTGTGTGGTAAAGTTTTGCGCTTTGTGACACAATGACATGAACCCAGAACATGCACCGGAGTGGAAGGTCGCTAGAGGAAGCAGATCCGAGTGTCTGCAGCACTTCTGTTTTGCTTCCCTGTACAGTTTAGTCTTCTGCGTAGGTTCAATTTGTTGTGCCAGTCATTCAACTAAACATTAAAGACAATTTCTTCTTAAACTCCAATAATGTTTGGCATTTGAGAAGCATTTTATAATATAAATGACACTTTGGTGTGAAGCCCTTTAATGGGCCAGCAAGAGCTGCATGTATGTCCAATAGTGTACTCAGCCAAGTTATCTTTGTAAGTACAAAAATGTTGCCTCATTTTTGTGAGGCTCTTGGCCAGCAGAGGGAGCTCTTGTACTGCGGCAAATTTGTTCTTATTTGGTTTGCAGAGGAAGCAGTCACTACTCCAGTGAGAATTAGAATTAGGAGTATAGATACTGTAGATTAGCCATGCAAGAGGTCTGTCTCAAAGAGATGGCTTTCACTCTGGCTGAATACATCCCAAGACAGGTGGAGTCCACACCTGGATCTTGTGCCTAACTAGTTCCACAGTATTATATACAACAATAAACACATAAAGATATTTTCGATCCTGACAGTTGTCGTGTCTAATTAAAGCACAAATGTTACAGATTGAGGACAGTGTGATGCTGTTAACAGAGTGGCAGCAGCTGTGCTGAAAGCCTGAGCTGTTCCAGCCCCTCAGCATGTGGGGTCTCTCTGAGTGAAGCAGCTGTTCCACATTTCACAGACTAACCAAGGAGCTCTTTCATTTACTATAATTTCACTTAACACAAAAGCAATGTCTACGAGAGATACAGCCAGCATACAGACCAGAGCAATGCAGAGGTACCCTTCTTCATTTCATTAGAACAATGTTATATCATTTAAAAACAAGCTGTTGTCATGTTTTCTCTGCACGGCCACGCAGCTGTTTGGCTGCTGAGCCCTCTTACAGAGGACAACACACACCACAGGGCCCCTTAGCAGCACGGCAGCAAACCACACACAGAGCTGGAGCACAGGCACACAACACACAGGTACTGCACAGTCAGTATGGCGGAAGGATAGCAGGAAACAGAGGAACAAAAGCACACATCAAGATACACAAACATTTTGTGCACTCATTATGATATGCAGCATAGAATGAGAAGGTTTACATCAAAGTGTCCTCTTGGCTAACAACATCCAGAGTTAAAAGGTTCTATGGTTGTAGGACTGTATTCGGTGACAAGCCTAGAGCTTGGTTCCATCACAGACAAAAAAGTAACATGAAGAGAAAAAGAAATAGGCCAGCATTTCCTGCGAGGTAGGAATGACCATCTAAACCTTAAGACAATGACAGTATTTCTCAAGCTACAATATTACAACTGCTTTTTACTGTCTCTGCCTAAACACTCTTATTGAAGCCACCCAGCATCCCCTTTTAACTTTCAGGTGACATTGTGTGCCAAATGTCACAAGGAATCATCACAATGCAACAGAGAATGGAGATCTGCAATCAGACGGTAAGGCTCGGTGCCAGTCAGAGACCCACAGTCAGTCAGAGGTCAGTGCCAGTCAGAGACCCGCAGTCACTCACAGCTCGGTGCCAGTCAGAGACCTGCAGTCACTTAGAGTTCGGTGCCAGTCAGAGACCTGCAGTCACTCAGAAGTCAGTGCCAGTCAGAGACTTGCAGTCACTCAGAGGTCAGTGCCAGTCAGAGACCTGCAGTCACTCAGAGCTCAGTGTCAGTCAGAGACCCGCAGTCACTCAGAGCTCCGTGCCAGTCAGAGACCCGCAGTCACTCAGAGATCAGTGCCAGTCAGAGACCCGCAGTCACTCACAGCTCAGTGCCAGTCAGAGGCCTGCAGTCACTCAGACCTCAGTGGCAGTCAGAGACCTGCAGTCAGTCAGAGACCTGCAGTCACTCAGAGGTCAGTGGCAGTCAGAGACCTGCAGTCACTCAGAGGTCAGTGGCAGTCAGAGACCTGCAGTCACTCAGAGCTCGGTGCCAGTCAGAGACCTGCAGTCACTCAGAGGTCAGTGGCAGTCAGAGACCTGCAGTCACTCAGAGGTCGGTGCCAGTCAGAGACCTACAGTTACTCAGAGGTCGGTGCCAGTCAGAGACCTGCAGTCGCTCAGAGCTCTGTAGGGTGTCACAGATCGAAAACCAAAAGCCAACAGGAGCTTGTAACAATGTACAGCAGAAGAAACTCTGCAGAGGCAGACTCTGAGCTGAGGTCCAGCGGTCCTCATGGTGTCAGCACAGCTTTGTAGCCACAGACAGTATTCATGGGCTCCCTAGTCATCAGAAGAAGAGATAACTCTCGCACTTCTGCCCACCTGTCCAGCTGTAGAGGACTTACGCTGGCTTCACTGAAAAATGGCTTCCAAATCAACAATGGCTGTTACTACAAGAACAAAAGAAGAACTACTATAGTGGTAAGTGCTGATGTATATCGCAAATACGCTGTGATCTGGAAAAGGGACACCCATAGGATGTTGCTGTATCCAAGCACAAGGGATCTTAGTGAACCACAATTGTTATTGGTCATCTGGACTTGTCAGCTACACATTGGAATGAACGGAGGAAAAAAACATACGTGTACAACAACAACAGGAAACGCTAGGAACTGAACCGTCACCTGAAGTACTTCCTATCTACTAGCCAGCAAAAATGTTCTCATCAGTAATGAGCATGTCCTTCAATGTTTTAACACACAGATGCGACAGTGACGTTTGCTGTGTGTAGGCGTTATTCACAATGTGAAGAGTCCGTGTAGCGTGTTTTCAGTCCTGCGGGCGAAGGCAGGAATGGGACAGACCAGGAGTCTGACAGGGCCGCTCGCTGTCTTCTTACCCTGATCGCCCCAATTTATATATTTTTTTTATATCTTCAAGAAAAAAGGATAAAAGTAGACCCTTGGGTCACTCCTCATATCAAATGAACAACTGAACATGTTTATCTTCACGTGCACGCCTGTCTCTGGAGTGACCAGCAATGCTAGCAGGTGTATGTCAGGTGGAGCTGACGGCCGCTGGCGAGGTGGAACCGCTGAACTGTCGCACAGGCCTAGCACTCATGGTTGGTGAGAGGCTGGAGGAGTGTAAGGCCTTGTTCCCTGTCCCCGGGGTTAAGCGGAGCAGTGGGGGTGGGAGCATACGTGCCAGGCTTTAAGCCTGCTCCTCGGGGCACTCGGCTCCGCTCCGGCATGGTGTTTTGTGTCGTTCCCACTGGCAGATGGCGTTGGCATAACCCACAATGACCTTGTCCATCCAGGTAAGAGGCTGGGGGAACAGCACGGCTCCCTCAAAAAAGCCAAGGTGGCCCCCGTGCAGCGTTAGGATGAACATTACATTGGGCTTCTTCTCTGTGAAGGTGAAAAAAAACCCACCAGGCTTAGCATGGGGGGGGGGAGAGAATATGACAGAAATTCTACGCACACCGGACAGCAAAAACGGGCTTTGTTTTTGGGTTGGCGTTAAAGTAAAAAATTATGATGTAGGAATTGTTGTCGAGCAGCTGGGAGACAGGAAAAGGGCTCAGCTGAGACTCAGGACAGCTCCCACATGGAGCCCCAGAGCTAAGCACCGCAACCAAGCGGGAATAGAGCATTACCTGCAAGCGTGTGAGGAATGGTCAGCAACGACGCGTGGACCAAGGGGTCATCTGCAGAGTTCACCAGCAGCAGAGGCACGTTTATCTAAGATAGGTAAAGGGTGGGGAGGGAGGGGGGGTCAGAGGTGGCAACAAAACACCCAGATAACTGACACAGAAATACTAAAATATCTACCACAGTAACTACAATTAAAAATTCCAAATAATATTATAATAACAATTGTTATATATTATCTTGAAAGTATAAAAACTGTGGAGTCTATGTGTGCTGCATGGTGTGTGTGAGTAAGAAGATGTACTTACATTGTGAATGTAATGCACACAGCTCTCCTTCTCATAGTACTCCTTCAGGGAGCTGTGCCCATGGAACTTCCTACCACACCAAAGCATTGAGAGGACATCATACACACATTACAAACCTGGACCAACTGTATAACTAGAGGAAAACACGAGATGTCTCATGGCCACAGAAAATCTGGGGTACCTCATGATGTTGTCATCGATCTGCATGAGGGAGGTGGCCGTGAAGAGCCGGCTCAGTTCCACGTCCACCATCTTACTGGAATTCCCTCCGAACAACATTGCCCTGGCGGACATGTTCAGTTACAAGTTATTCTGAAGAAGTCACTATGTGGGATCATGTGATTAACTACCTCAGTAACAAGCACCTCCATTTTCAGCACTATGTGTTTCACTGCTCATATGGATTACTCATCTCCCTAGTTTTTTAATTAATTATCACTGGCATTATGTGGAGATTTTTAAATTAATTATCACTGCCATTATGTGGACAAATCCCCATGCCTGTAGCCTCGTCATCTATGGATAGGGAAGTCTCCATGGCAACAGTACCTGTGTGACAGAATGATCTTCTTCATGTTGTCTGCCATGAGGAAGTTGTAAAACCGTCGGAATTGGTCCCATTGGAGAAAAGTTTCCTGGGCCCTGGGATAAGAGAACAGACAAGAAGCAGGTGAGATGGGTGAAGCAAGTCAGACCCCACCCCAAAGTCAGAGAGCCTCCAAACTGTGTACGAAGAGGTGCTGACAGACTCACATCCACTGATCAGTAGTTGCTTTTTTTAATTAAACTGAAAAGCTGTGTAAAACGATCAGCTATAAATATCTATTTGAATTCATTCGTTAACAGGTTGACTAATGGCACTGATGACTATACTGTGGTTAATGCAGAAAATCCTGCAGATGTGCCATCTGAATGCTACTCTAAGTGAGCTTGGTAATGTATGCGCTCTCCTGGCAGCACACCTGAGCACAGTGCAGCTCACCTAAGGGCACTGTAGCCCTGGCACACGCTGACACAGCACAGCACCCTCTCCTGGTTGATTGGGTTCTCTCCCAGGAACTTGCAGACGATATTGCCGCCCAGGCTGAAGCCCACCACTATGAGGCGAGTCTGAGGATAGGTCTTCTTAATGTAGCCCACCATGGCTGCAAACTCCCAGGTACAGCCTGAAAATGCAGCTTGCTGTTATACATCTATCGCTATGAGCTGTCTGAAACCGGTTTGGAAACGCCGGCCTACCATTTTACTTGTACACATGCTATATATTTGCTATAGATAAATCTCTTTAGATCATTACGTACAGGGCCTTGACTGTGTCTTTGTTTCTAACCACTTCCCACTACTGTGTCATCAAAGGAAAAATCTGTTTTGTTGTACAATTTTGATGTCTGCAAGTATTGCCCTGTTGCTATTGATGAGGTCCCCTGTACCACTTTTAAAGCACATAATGATTTACAGATGTCTATCAGTCACGTTTATTTTCAGCTCTTACCAACAGGTAGGCTACATAACAGCAACAGTAAAATACAAAAAAAGTCCATGGTGAAAATGCACGGACGCATACACTTTCAGTATTACTGCACACGATGAATGACCTTACTGCTAACTACTGTCTTAAAAGGACAATCCACGTTCAGTACAATGTACACACCCTTACCATAGGTGAACATACGAGGGGAGGTGAGCTCAATGTTGGGCAGCGCTCCTAGGTGGTTTAGAACTGCACACCTGTAGCCATGCTTCTGTGAGTTATCCACAAAGGTGCGAATGTAATGTTTCTCACTGTGGTTTCCAATTCCTGGACATATTACCATGGTGACATCGTCTGGAGAGGTAAATTAGGTAGTTTAGCATGGCATGCAATTCTAAAGCAACTAATCACTTAAAACACACGATTTGGTAGAATAAAAAAACCTCCGTACCTCCGGTTTGGTGATCTGCTAATGGCTCAAAAAGGTCAAAGGTCGATGTGGCTCCATCCTGCATGGGTAAATATTTCCGTTGCCCATTGGGGTGTGGTGAACTGACCCGACCTAACTTTCCATACAGAGCTGTCTGTAAATGCCCGCTCTTGCCCCAGAGAAGGGGGGGAATGTACCTAAGACACAAAAAAACAGCTAAAGTCCACGGCTTTGGAAAGGTTATTTTTTACAGACAGTAAAAACATTTTCAACAAATTTTTAAGATTCTGATGTGACAACTTAAGCGGCATCAAAAATAAATAAACATAACAGCAAACTGCACATTCACTGTCTGAGTTACTGTATGTATTCACAAACACAGAACTGTTCCACGTTTTTGTTTTTTTGGAAGTGCCTTGGAAGGGGGTCTTTAACACAGACTTATATACTCTCCCCCAAATATCCATCATTAGCAGTATAACAGTTTGCTGCTGTTTGTTATGTGTGTCTGCTTGTTACTCCATACCTTTTCTTACATGGCTGCTGAGAGACAATGCCATCATTACTCTTCAGCATTCGTGAGGTACAAACACCTTCTCAGCACCGGCTAGAACAAGGCTAATGGAATAAGGCTAATGGAACATTCTGGATGCCACAAGCACACATATGGCCACCCACTGTGCTGTGCTGAGCTTGAAGCATTACCACCCTTCAGCCATGAGGTAAGAGCTGTCCAGCTGGTGTAGATGTGCCCTTCGGGCCTGGTCTGCCCTTATAAACCACCTGCCATAGAGACTTCACTGGCTGGCTGACAACACACTTTATTTTTTTTTTCCCGCTACACAGCTCATCACCGCCCTCACTAATCTGTGCTTTGTGCTCTTTGTCTGGCCTATGCCGATCTGACTGAACAGACCAAGCAGGAGAGCATTTAAGGACATATCCTAGAGAGAGAAGCTTAACCTAAATTGCTTAATTGCAAACACAAATTGGTGAAAATGTAAAACTGTTGGCTGTTTTAGAGGTTTAGACCAGACTGTGCGCCAAACTGCTGAGTGACGTCCGACAGCGCGACCCTGAGTGTGTTGCTCTGCCCATGTGCCTGTGTTCAGAGGGGTGAAATGAGGCGCTAACCATTTGCAGGCTGCATTGCCTGGTATGCACTTTGAGTGACTAAAGTTGATTTGTCATGAGCTGCACTTTATCTCCAGATGGGGCCCACGTACCTCCCATTTCCCCACTCAGTAAAAGGCAGCACACTCTTTGGGATAATAATGTCGCAATGTTGGTTATCAATGTTATTATGAAAAATCTGTCCTCACACACCTCAATTTTGCCAGCTGAAGGACATTACAGATATGAGATTCTTTCCTCTGTGCAAGTGAGAAAAAATTACCAAAAAGTTTATGTTAATACTGGTATAACCTTTACTCTATATTCTTGTTCAAATTTAACAGAGCTGTGTTGTTCAAATCTAATAGAGCCGTATTCTGCATGAGATTAGGGGTAATGTCAGCATTACTGAGGGACCTTGGGAGAAGAAACTCACTGGTTTCTGTGAGAGGAGGGCAACTGCATAGTTACAGGGAAATGTGGAGTTATTATGATATGCTTTTTTTACATCCAAATGGGCATGCATTATTGATTTTGAAACATATGAAACTGAACTGAAAAAAATGTATGAACCAATGTATGAACCAATGTAGGCAAAGAATGGTTCAAGGTAAGGCTGTTGTGGTGGAAGAACACAAGTATGGGGGGGACATAGTGAGCAAACTCTGGGGTGTTCAGGGTGAATCTGTCTGAAACCAGCAGATATTTTGGATGAAGGACGGCGAGATAGGAACCTCCCGTAGATAAGCAGAAACAATAAAGCATTTTCCTGACAGACAGAAAACACAAAGCCAACCGTATGACATCTAGACAAGCATGTATGTGCGACTGTATAAAATCTTGTTACATACTTAGTTCAAGGAGACACTCTGCTCAGAACACCTTGAGCCTCTCCCCCTTGGATTTTGTAATAAACCAGCAAAGCGTTCGAAACTGTGATCTGCTTTATTTGTGTTAATTGCGAGTATTTCACTTGTGAATGCTGAATTTTATCTTCCACACCTCCAGAGATTGAACAGTAGCAGAACAATGCATCCAGAAACAGGCTGGTCTCAGACACCTAAGTGCCAGCTGAACTAAAAAGGACCAGGCTAATTTAACAGATGATATGGTTCTCAATAAATCACCCTACTGTCAAACTGAGTGTGAACAACGCCAAACTATACAAATCTGAGAAATGCTTACGTCCTTCATTTTGTTAGATTGGACTACAGCAACATGGACCCTGGGAGACTGTTCAAACCCTTCACACACATTACACTGCCAGATTAAGCTCACAGTCTAACCACTTAGGTAAGAGTGACATAATCGCAGCTAGAACATGAGTCATGAACCAAATTAAGGATCAGCTTTAAGTGCACTAGGAACCAATCACATTCTAATTTCATTTCAGAAAAGATCTGATGACAATTTAAGAATATATTTAAAGATAATCTTAATTGGTTCACATGCGGGAATCCTTATTTCCATTGTTTTCCAAGAGAGGAAATTCAGACAGAATGATAAGGACAGCAGACAAACACAGATTTTACTCGTTACACTAACTGGGTGTGCAAGCTGCACCGTTTCCCAGGGGAAGAGAGCACGGTAACCACGAAGAGCAGCTTACTATGACAGGACCTCTAATCCTGGCTCTAATGGCTCAGTATGGTGCCTTTCATTCTGTCACAGCACTCAAACACTCAACCGAACTAATAATAGACCTAAATAAACTAATTTAGCTTTTCCATTACTGCATTAGAGAGTAAAGAGACTTTGTGGCAACCCCAAGACCATGCCCAAGACTCATCTGATTGCTGGGGTCAGAGTAAGGCTGCCGTTTTAGGCGTGTCTTGCTTGAAAAAACATCACTCACACAACAGTGCTAATCAAAGTGTGAACCGCCAAGCAAACCTAACAACTGCTAGTGTTGAGAGCACGGCTTGGTTATCCCCAAGGGCTAAGTGTGCACTTCTCACCTGCAGTCCCAAGAGAAACATACGTTGCATAACATAGCTGCATGACTCTCAGAACAAAGTCACAGTGCTGTGTCGGATCTATCCCACAGATCCCACACAGCACTGTGACTCGGCCGCCGCACAGAAGCCAGTGGACTCATCAGTATAATTATTGTACTATTATTTCCTATTTGGTAGACAGCTTTAGAAGAAATTACAGCTATATCACTGTATTTCTCAGATACCAGTGGATAGCAGTAATTCTGGAGTTTGTACAACGCTTTGCTGGATGCTCTGTCAGAAGTGACCAGGAAGAACAAAGGGGCTAGCCACAGGCTAACCAAAACACAATGTGCTACAGTGCTAAACTGTGGACTGTAAGAACCCATATAGACCTAAAACAGAAAACTCTCAAGGTTAATTATCTTGCAAGTGGAGGTACCTAAAGAACACTTCTGTGTAAGTATTTAGAGTAAATGAATCCAAACAATATAACAGTAGTAGCTGCAGTTACAGAACCCACAAGAGATGTACCTTAAACTAAGGGTAGATGTGCCCACACAATACTACAATAACACTGACGGTTAGAATGTGTCCACACAATACTACAGCCCTAATACTGAGAGTAGATGTGCCCACACAATACTACGATAACCCTGATGGTTAGAATATGCCCACACAATACTACAGCCCTAATACTGAGAGTAGATGTGCCCACACAATACTACAATAACACTGATGGTTAGAATATGCCCACACAATACTACAGCCCTAATACTGAGAGTAGATGTGCCCACACAATACTACAATAA
>JABJVR010000016.1:6883298-6932705 GCA_025773905.1 Chitala chitala | reverse complement strand
ATGTGCTCTGGGATGGGCTCCAGGCTTCCCCGCAACCCTCACCAGGAATAAGCGGTTAAGATAATGGATGGATGGATCAACCAACCATGTGCCTTACATTAATATGTAATTCAGGGGACGGTAAAGGTTAGATTTACATTAGATCTCAGCTGGGGCTTGTGACCCTGTCATATGTGCCCCTATAGCCCCACCCCTAGACTCACCCATGTTAGATTTTGTAATGGAGTGCTTTAATGACGCAGCTCCCTCACAGCAGTGGGTGATATGCATTCAGTAGGCCTGGCTGATGAGGACACATGACATTTCTGCTGAGACCTCTTTCAAGCATGTTTGTCCAATTACTTTTTGCAAAGTTCTGTATATTCATCCCCAGTCTGATACCAAGAGACCCACAACGCATGGTCATATGTTAATATAATTCGCTCTTTTATGTTTTGTATATGTAGTGCTAACTCATGGAGGAAATTGCTAATATGCTCCTATAAAAGATGACATTCACTTTTTAATGTTATAGTTATATTTGGTAGTTGTAGGGAGGGACCTGTAAGTCATCACAGAGACATTGGTGTAAGAGCACATAATCCTTTGTAAAACTTGATTAGCATAAATCCATGTCAGGCAAAAAACTTCACATCTGTGTAAAGTCTGATACCTTGTTGATTTACAGCCTCATAGCACCTCCTTGTGGATGTTAAATTTAATATTTAATCTGATTGTTTTCAATTTTGATCATTTTTCTGAGGGTAACATTCCACCCACCCATTCATAAGTAAGACAATAGAAAATTAAGGAGGAGTTTGTCCTAGTTCATAATTCTGGGCCCTTTGTCATTTTAGGCCAGTGGTCACAAACCTGAAAGAATGGCCTCTGTCCCTCTGCCATTAGTTGCTCTCTCTCTCTCTGCTGCCTTCCTCTTCCTTACATTGCTTTACTTTTTTTGGTCTGTTATTCTATTCCTCCTTTTGTCTAGTATTCCACAGAGAACACCAGTTGGTGTGAGGAGACCAGACTGTGGCTCACCTGTTTGTACTTGACAGTGCTGACCCAGAACCACAGCAGTGGCTGTGAGGAACATGTAACTGTAGTCACTCTTTGTGACTGACGTATGAAACCATATAAAGTAAACAGCCTTACAGGAATGGTGAAACACTTGCAGCGGTCTCAAAGTATATTCTTGTGTACTTATGGATATGTGTGTGTAACCTGTGTACAGATGTGAGCATGGGGACAGGACTGGCTTTCTTCATGAGGAACACACATGTAAACACATACCAGACTTAAGAATGTCTTTCCTATACACCCTGTCCCTGTTTGTCTGTTACAGGGTTTGATGGCAGCTCAGTGGTGCCCTCTATCTACCCACTGGAAACACTGCACAACTCGCTGTCACTCAAAAAGATGGATGAGTTCCTGACTGCCGTGTGTGAGAGTAGCGGAGAGTCTCATTCTGGAGCCAGCAAAGGTGCTCCCACTGAGAAGCGTGTGCACACATTCAGATATAAACATCTGTGTATCTACAGGCATCTTTCCTGTGCACACACACACATTTGTGATTCTTGGTCATATGCACGGACGTTAACATATACACACTGTGTGTGTTTGCATAAGCTGTTGCTGTATTCTGATCATCTTTCGGCTACCTCTTTCAGCCCTGTCAGCCATACTGGAGTGCCAGAACCGGTCTGCTGTGGACTCTTACGTCCCACAGATAGGACTGCCGTGTTCAGCCTCGCTGCACTGTGAGTGTGGCACGCCTTTACTGGTGCCTACTGTGACAGAGCAATAACATAACCTGCCTTACACTCTATTAGATAACAGAGAACCACGCAATGGATGTTACACTACAACTATAATCTCTTACTCAAAGTGATTTACAATCTTAAGGATATAATAATGCCTTTGATTTTAAACTGTTGTTATAATGTATTATGTATTTTGTTTTACTTTTCTATGTGTTTAGCCAATAGCGGCCCCCCCAGTACAGCATCCAGTGCTGGGCCTTCCTCCCCGACAGCCAGTGAGGGTGTCCATTTCTTCAGCTCTGTGAGCAGGCTCCCTGTGGCACTCCAGACAAATGAAGAGAAGACCCAATTAGCTGCTGTTCCAAGTGCTAAGCCAATCGAAGAACAGCCAGATGTGCTGTGCACCACTGGCAGTGTGCCAATGAGCTCAGAGCAGTCAGTCTGCCCCTCCTCCCAGCTTTACAAACACAGGTGTCAAGGGACAGGAGACACTTCTGGCACAAGTGTGAGCAAGGCTGAACCAAGCAGTGATGTTATAGGTTCACTTCTGGACCTGCTGGAGCTGCAGGAGGGTGGCCCCGAAGCAGCACCCAGCACCCAGACACTCATCGGCCTGGGGGAGCCGGACGACATGCAGACTGAGTGCAGGGACTTGTGAGGGTCCTGATGTGACTAATAGTAACTATAGCTTCAGCCTTTCTAAGCTGCTTGACTGTAACCTTAATGGTGGTGAAATTTAGATGGAGAAAACAATGTCTTCTGGTTTGACATGACAGTAAAACACAGAATGCAGTCTGTTTAAAGGGGCCATTTGGACATGCGAGCAATGAGGGTAGAATATCACAAACACAAACTATATTGCACATATTCAGATTCCTATAGCTATTAATCAATTAAACCCAGACAATGTGATTAAGTTATGTTCATATCAGGATTGTTTTTGGTGGAGCTTTCATGTTTTGCTGTTCATATACTGTGAAGTTTGTACCATTGTTGGGGTTGCTTTTCTACTAGGTGTGTGTGTGTGTGTGTGTGTGTGTGTGTGTGTGTGTGTGTGTGTGTGTGTGTGTGTGTGTGTGTGTGTGTGTGTGTACACTTCCGTAACCATGAGAGAAATTCAACGTTTTCAAATGGGGATATCTGTTTGTGTATCAAATGTCATTTAAGTGACACACAGTAGATTAAGCTTACAGGCCATTAATGAAAAGACTGTCTGTAGTTTGCTGTCTAAAGAGTCATAATACTGGATAATAAAAATTAAAGCACAAACAAAATAAAAGATTTTGCATTTTACATCTACCTGGTGTACATGTTGCATGATGATGCATTAAATCTTGAGTTAGTGAAAGTGCTCTGTGCTGGTCTTGTGGATGCAGGGCCTTAGAGGGGTGGCAGATGGATGGCAGCTTGAATACATGTCCTTGTTGAATGTCAGCTAGTGAAGAACATCATGAATTTCACAAAGCTTGTTATAAGGGCTCACCTAGACATAAAACATATAAATAACATATAAACCTGGACATTTGTCAAGAGCAGTTCTGAATGCGACTGTAAATTCTGATTTTAGGTTTAGTTTACTGACAGTAAGTAATTTAGCAGATTTGTCAACTTATATGTGTAGGCTATGGCTTACGCATTTTTAATGTTTTATTAACTCCATTCACATTGGATGGGTGTAGTGGAATTTGCCACTTTATCCATTCAAAAGGTGGGGGTAAGGGTTGTCTGCTGAAAAGTGCAATGGCCGTTCTTTGGAAAATATTCAACAGGTAGCAAAATCCTCTCTGATAATTATTATGAGTCACTGATAATTATGTTTATTATATTGACAATTATTGTGTTTAACAGAAATCTGTCAGTTTAAAATAGTGCAGAGATACTGTTCCACATTCTGTTTGCATTATAATGATGAGTCATTCCTCATCACCAGTATCAGTCTGTTGTCATGGATGCATTTACCTTTGGACCTTAGCAGGCATATTTGAAATGGGTGAAAGAGTGGAGGAAGAGGAAAGGAGGGAGCTGTTTAATGTGTTAGCACACTGTTGGCTCCTGATTCAAATCCCCTCTCAGCCACGTGTATCCTAGGGCAACACACTCGAATGCCAGCTCGCTGGGTGCTGCATGTGGCTTGCTGCTCACTGCTGCCCCCAGGGGGATGGCTTACATGCAGAGAAGTAATTTCCCTCTGGGATTGATTAAGTACAGTGGAATCATTCCTTCCGGAAAAGTGCTCGTAATCCAATAAACTCGAAAAGCAAAGCGAATTTTCCCATATGCACTTTACCTTTGAAAAGAGTCATGGCTGGCGTGAGGGAGACGAGAGGGAGGAGAGGAGGAGGAGGAAGGTTATTGCTTGGAAGGAGAATCATGAGAACATCTGGAACTTGAATCTCGGGCGTTCTTTCTCTTGAACGACTTTCACTAACACCACCGGTTTCACTTTATGCTTTTTGGATCCACTGTCATCTTTTGACTCACTGGAATGTCTTTCCTTTTGTGTTAAAACCAATGTCACTTGCTTTTGCGTCTGTTTGAGGATTTCACGGAAATGTGACACCGCATTGTCGTTAAACAGATTCGCCGTTCGCGCTGCTACAGCCTCATGTGGGTGGTGCTTTTCTACAAAATGTATTGTTTCCCACATTTTGCACACCTCCCTAATCTCATTTGAAGTATGATATGGAAATCATATCATACTTGATATGAAAATGCTCGTCTTGCAAGTTACTGCTCATTAACCAAGTTAAAAATCCTTAATTTTTTTTGCTCATTTTGCAAAGCACTCATAAAGCACGTTACTCACAATCCAGGGTTCCGGTGTAATATAAAATTACAGGAAGCCCAAACTGCTATTTTTTCTGATAAAAGAATTCTTCCTACATCTTTTTAAAATCTGCCCTTTCTGGTCCATCTCTTGTCCATAAAAAAAAAAAAAAACATTTTAATAGATTTCGTGTGCTCCTTTGCAGAGATATGACTATTGTTACCCTTAATCAAGCAATGCTGGATTAGAGTTAATAGAAGATCTGAATTCAGAAAGACAGGTGGGACCTTTTAGTTGGACAAAACTTGCCAATCCTTTCTTAGTCAGTAATTACACTACTGAAAAATGTCAGTGGTGTCTCAAAAGTGAAAACCAAGAACATGGAACAGGAAGAGTTCAGCAAATGTACTTTATTTCTTTTTTAACAGATTTTGCAATAAGTAGTTATATTCTTATTGTATATTTAAAGATATTTTCCACACAAAAGAAGAGATAAACTAAGATGTACTTGGTTATACAGCGCAGGACAGATGGGCTATCACAGTGCCTCTTTGACTATATCATAGACTTGGAAACAGATGCACAGTAAGGTCACATGTGCCATTTTGGTAACATTAAGTCCATTTAAAAATATATGTAGCTGACCTTCTTTAACTATTGCATACAGGATTATAACTCACAAAATCACATGCATACAGAAGCAGAACCCTTCAGTTGAAAAAGATTAGACAAATCAGGGTGAGGCTTTTCCATGTAAAGCCAGCTTAGCTCAATTATCCACTGTTGTGCTGTTTTTTATTAATTACAAGATAGTTTAAAGATTGTAAAATGAGCACGTCTGGCAGTCGTATGTATTGTTTTAATATAACTTACATTTGTATAATTTAAAGATAAACTGATATGGCTATGGAAGTTACCAATATATGTGGTAAGGGCAATTAATATATATTTGCAGTCTGTTCCATTTATGCCTTTTTTGGACACTGTGGAAAACCTTTCCCAACCACATAACAAGCATCATCTCTGCAAACACTCATGGTTCCCAAATGTACCATCAAGGTGAGTTACATGATGCACATCTCCACACACACACACTTTGGGTCACATGACCATTACTCCCACGCACACAACTAAAGCTCTTACTCACAGTGTGGGTCATGCCTTATTTACGTGTCACGGGGGAAAAAAAGGAGTCGCCTGACTCATTCTCCCTTTATGCTTTGCTACATTCAAAAATGATATTTCAAGTTTGAAGCTTTGCCTTGAAATGGCATAAAAGTTTAGTTTTAACTAAGCTGTGTGAAAGTCTATGAGCGTATAGTTGCATTTTGGGATCGAGTGCCAGGTGCAAAATGAGTGACTTGGGGATCCAGTAGGAAGTCTAGTAGTGCTAATTTTAGGGATCTAGCAGCAAGTAAGAACAGCCTGTTTTTGGCATGTTATGTATGGAGCATGTGCTTTTTGTATTTTTGTATAGTGCCAGGTGTAATTAATGTTTTGTCATCATGCTTTCTGGTGACACTACACAACTTGTGTCATTTCCTAGTGGATAAAAAAGGAAAGCAAACAGTTTGCTTCAGGAAAGCAATACCGGAAGCCAGGAAAAACAAACATGGCTATTAGCAGAGAGGCAATTTAGGAGTGAGGACATCATGGTGGAGTAACGGGATGGCCGCTGTGGCTCCAGCACGCTTATCTTTTTGCATTACGCTGCTGTAGTCTGATCCTCCACACTCAAACCACATCCATGCACATCTTGGGGCAGAATTAGTGATAGTCTAACCCAAGGGAGCTAGCAGTGTGTGAACCGCTTTGTGGTGTTGAAGGAGCAGATAAAAACAGGGAGAGCCCACAGTAAACACCAGCCCAGCCTTTGCAGTGCTCACCCCCCACCCCCTACTCTTATTTTATGTGTTGCATCAGCAGTGAAAGAACTTAGTTTTGTACAACATTCATTTGAATTCACACAGAGGTTTGTGAGAACACTCTCTCTCAACGAGGCACATTGATGTGTCCTGGTGCACAGCATAAAGCCTGAGTGCAAACAGAACACAATCCAACACCATCAGGAATGCTGGGAAAACAACATTTGAAATGATATACATTAGTAATAAAAAAACACACACTAGTGTCATCTAGTAACATGGATTCTTCCATACAAATGAATAAATGATACAAGAAGCCCTTAACATGAATATGTAACAACTTATTAACAGTACCTTATGAGTATTATGAATAGCTGTTGCCTCAACTGACCATGAACAGCCCATAAAAAATCATATCCATTTACCCTCAGGGATAGCAATGACTGTGCTGAATAAATGGAAAACCTATTTACATTTATTATATTGGCAGTAATATTTTGACAGATTCACCTTGTGTGCACTTAAAACAGTTTAAATGCTTACACTTCACCACAAAAGCAGTTGTGTTGATCACTACAATTTGTGCTTCTTGTTTGCTACACATTCAGCCTTCCATTGTTGGCATCTGATCAGCCTCAGCTAAGAAAAACACAGTCTATATTTGATGATGTGTATTGTTTGCAATAAACTAGCCTTATGTAACAGTTGTCACCACCTTTGGCCTCTCCTATGTGACTCCTTGTTCAAAGTGCCCCCTTGGTTGCCACAAATAAAGCTTACTTTTCATGTCACACCAAACTCAGCTCCATCCTAGAACTGGTTCATTCTCAGTTCTGCCTAAAAGAAGTCTTTCAGCAGTCAGGAAGGTAACGGTTACACAGGTCTTACTGTCCAAGCAAAAATTCCCATGGATTAAGTCCCGCTACCTTCTGTATGAAGGACAACAGCCACACTTTATTTAATACAAGTGAATCTGCTAACTCAACTTGATGAGATGTGTGCTGGGTGGTACTTTCCACACAAGGTTTCCAGCACACCAGACAGAGGATTTCTGTAAATATGTTCTAAAAAGCATTATGTTCACTATAACCACAAAAAATCCTTATCTAAGGAATTAACGTCAACAAGGGCAACATTATACAATGCTTAAATTTAGCCAGTGCGACTGATAATATTAAAGAGCCTTGTTGAGTATTGTCCACTGTTCTGAGTGTGAGAACATCCAGTGATGGCCCGTGGCATTCAGTCAGTGAGCCAGCCTCAGTGCTTAGGCCATAGACAATGTGATGTCTACCCTATCACTCAAAAAACACCAATGTACCTCTGGTTGTCTTTTGTATTGACTGCCGTAACTCATATAACACATGATTGGACAGCAGGTAACCTTGTTGAAGAGAACAGGGAGCTCATTAAGTCTGCAGTGATTTTGTTCAGTGTAATTACAGTTGATTGGGTAAAATTACCCATGCACAGAGTGCTTTCATGTCTATCCTTTATTTTATACCTATACTTAAAAATCAGCTCCAACTACCTGCCTAAAACTACAGTACACTACATATGTAAGAACCAAACTGCAGCTTCTAATCATCTACAGTATTTGTATAATAATTATTATATCCATAATAGATATTAAATCACAAATCCAGACTAAACATTAAATGAAAATTTGTTAAACTTTAAATACATGGCATAGATTCAGAGAACACAAGTTTTCATGTAACACTCCAGCTAAGAAAGCACTTCTAGGAGTGTTACGTAAATCCTGTCTCAGTTTACCATTAAGTTACTCTATAAAGTTGTATGTGTATGTTACTGAAAACAATCGCCCCAGAGCCTACTTGTCTCCTGGTTGTGTTAAAAAGACAAACTCAAATCGATATGTCTTGGTACACCTTCACAGCAAGAAAATTATGCATAGGAAACAGTGTTCAGCAGTGGCACAAAGAATGTACAACGTAATTTTTGTTACACAATCCAGCTCGATATATGCTTTGGTAAAAATGCATGGATAACAGCAAGGTTATTTTGACATGTTTTGTCCCTCACCTTCTCGTGATGGTCTCTGTCCCTCAGGATGAGATATAATGTCCACCTCTATTTATTGTATTGTCCTTATCATTCATGTTGTCTAGATCATGTCTATAGCTTTGAAAAGCTAACTCAAGAACATATCAATAAATAAAAAGAGACTAAGTGGTTACATTATTAAAGTTACACAATCCTTCAGATGAGTATGAAGATGAAACTGAAATGCTTTTGGTTTGTAAGTGATGAGTGATGTACATAATGCACACAACATGGACACCTCAAAACAGAGAAGTTGCATGAAGTTCAGAATTCAATCTTGCAGGCAGGGAATGACTCATCCTGCATGACCACTGTGCTGCTGCTGGCCAGAACCATGATGTTAAGGTTCTGTTGTCTCTCATGGGTCTGCTGGTACCATTCACGGGTCACCTCTGTGTCATGGGTAGGAATCAGCGTCACCTGTGTGTACAGGTTGTGAGTCATCCACAAGAATTTTCTTGCCATTCATATAGAAAGAAAATTTAACAATAAAAGTAAAAAAAATTACAGTCTCTTAAAATTCCACAGCTATTTGTTCATGTTATTTGATGAGGAGGTGTTAGTCCAAACATGCCGAGTGTAGGTGAGGTGGCTGTCTGTTATTGGTGAAGTAAGGTGCCTGGAGTCACCATGGTGCTTTATAAATAAGCGTGACTTGTCTTGACTTACCTGGAGGTTGGAGCCCCACTGGGCTTTTCCATCCAGTAGTGCATCAAGAACGGTGCGACTCGGTTCTCCGCTGGCTCCATCATTCCCGCTCACTACATAATAAGCTGCACGCACCCGCTTAAAGAATTCCTGGTCTACATTTTTGGCACTGCAGTGATTAGGGATGTAGGCCAGGTCCACATAAATTGGGGACCCTGAGGACAATCCTGAACCTGATTTCTGAGAACTTGACCCTAGGGTACAAGGAACAGATTTTAGGAAAAGAACTTTGGTAATTGCTGTTGTTCTACAGTATTTTCCTTTACTACACAGGTGCAGACTTTATATAGCTAGTGACTGTACAATATATGTTGCTCTCACCTGTATTACTCTTCACACCATTGGCAAGTCCTTTTCCTGGGTTGTAGCTTGACCTGTATGTCTCATCCTTGTCTTCTCGTAACCTTTGGCTATCATATATTTTAGATGGTTTTGTTTTCTTTTCCGAGTCTTGTTTTTTCAGTGAAGAAGAATGTGGCAAAGAGTCCTTAGAAGCTTGTTTTACAGGGGTGATTGATCTCTTGCCTCTGCTCTCAGCTTTACGAACTGGTGAAGCTGACTTTGGTTTTCCAAGGGACTTCCTTACTCCTTTGTTAGTCTTGAGGTCCTTTTTAAGTAGTTTGTCTGGATGGTTCTGGTGGCTGGACAAAATCTCGGGATCTACCATGCACACATCAGGATGTGGGGAATGTGGAAAAGGGTCCTTCAGTGGGGCAGGTGGAGGATCCTGAGCCCTTTGAGAAGATCTGGGTGAGGCTGAATGGTGATTTCCTCCACTGGCTAAAGAAAGTTTATCCACTGGTAGGTGCTCAGCATCTTCGTCTGAGTCCAGATTACCTTCAGCAGTGATAGATGGACACTCCTCAGTCTCAGGTGGCACATCAGAATCAGATTGTGAGGGCAGTGACTCACTTACAGAAGTGGGCGGAGTCTCTTCTCCAGCTAACCCTAGGCCAGGTGCCATCATGCTATGGAAATGCTGAGATCCACTGGCATCATGAATCTGGCCAGTAATGTCATGGCTTTCCAAGTTATGTAAAGTCGTTCTTGATGTGTATTCTTGGTCTCTGTTTGCTTGCAAGTGGCAATTCCCTGGGTTCTCCTGCTCATCATCACTTGACAACCTGTGTGAACTTGTATTAATAAACGATGGGGATACATCCCCTTTGCTATGTATATAGTCACAGGAAGAATGAGGAGAAGAGGCTGAGTAACTGCAAGAAGAGGTTCCAATACAAACATCTATGTCATCTGCATTTTTTGATGCTTCAGGATAGAAAGAGGCATGAAAAGTTTGATCAATTGACAAAGGACAAGCTGGACGATCAGGATCTTGCCTTTTGTCTTCAGCATCACCCTCCTCTTTATTACACAAAGATGTAACTGGAGATGTTCTTGAGGAATGGTGCACTTCTGGTTTAAATGTACTGCTCATTTCCATCTCTACCTTTTTATTTTCCTCCACATTCCACTCCACTACATTCAGACTTGAGTTTGTAGTGTAGGGGCCTTTGCCTGTTACACAGGACAGTCCAGGTGGACTTAAACTGACCTCAGTGGGTCCATTTGCTGCTGCTGCTTGCACGGAATGTGAAGAGGGAGACGATGCGAGTACATCATGGTGAGAGCTTGTCATGCAAGAAGAGGATCCTATTTTTTCAGACAAAAACAGCACTGTCTCCATTTGGTCAATGTTGCTGGTGATTGGAGAACCTTTGCATTGATTTGGATACAGATCAGTAAATTGTTCTTTTTCATAAGTATAAACCTTTTCATCACTCTCAGCCGCTTCCAAAATATGTTCATTGTCTAAATATGATGGTTTTAGTACAGAAGTGTCATGCTGTATGTGTCCAGTAGATTCCATCTCAGAAGACAGAAATAAGCTAGAGTAAGGTGCTCCACTGCTAGCAAATAATTTGGAATCATGACCTAATTGATGGAACATCTCAGTCTCAGAATTTGTCCTGTTGTCCTTCATGGCACCAACAAAGCTTTCTTTCTTATCATCCATTGAAGCAGTGGGAGGTGGGAAGGGTTTAACCTCCTCAAAAGGACTGAGTGGTGAAAACCTGGCAAGGCTAGAGGAGGATTCTGCAGTTGTAGTAGCCATTGTCAACTTTTCAGATACCTCCAGATACTCATCTTTGAGTAGTCCTCCTGAACTTGAAAATGGAGAATCCATAACAAGGGAGTGCTCATCTTTGAAAGAAGAATAGTCAAAACCAGCACAATCAGAATCCAGCTTGAAAAAAGAGTCTGAGGCAGCAGCAGGTGTCTCTAGTTCCTCTCCAAAGTGACGACTAGTCGAGACAGATGCAGGTGTGGAGGATGAATAACTGTAAGATGATGAGGAAGAATATGAAGTAGCAAAGCTCGTGGTGTAAGTGAAACCCAAGGGTTCCATATCAGATGTTTTTCTACTTTCAGGTGTCCTCTGTTTTTCAAACTCAAGGTCCTTCTCGCTGTAGTTGTACTTTTCTTCACATGGTTTACTTACACATTCAGTATTACCCTTTTCTTGAGCTTTACCTAACTGACAGCTAAGAAAAGATTCTTTGCCATCTCCATAATAGGAATGCTCAAGCCCAGGAAATGTTTGATCAGATCCTAAGAGTCCTAAATCAGAGTACAGGGCAGAAGAACCAACTATAACTTTCTCTGTGGAATGCTCAGTTTCTGTGTGTTGTGTACTGTCACAAGCCATTGATGTGGAAGCCTTCCCCTGGACATCTAAGAGGTATTCATTTCCGTAATTCTCCCGCATATCTTGTTCTGCTTTTACCTCTGGAAGTATTAACTCAGCATTTTCACCACATAAATTTCTTGACTCCTTTTCAGACCTCTCTTTGGAGCCTTTTTCCAAATCTGAATCACTGCCATCATCATATTCTTCTCCTGTCCCCTCTTCTTCATTTTCATCCTCATCTTCATCATCCTCCCCCATTACTAATCTGACATCTGGTGTATTTACAGGTTCTTCTTTCTCACAGTAGTGCATCATGGAATGGCATGCAACAGAACCTCTTTGGAAAAGGTCCTCAGAAGCAACAGTGCTGTCATTTAAGTTCTGGCCTGAAGTTTCAGGGCAGGACACTTTACTGGCCTGACAGTCAGAGAGACCCTCTGAGGAAAATATATGTTTTTGGTCTGGTGAATGGTGACTAGAAGACAAACCCAAATGTTCAGTCTCGTAATGGTATTGTTTCTCATTCCATGAGTGAGCTGATTCTTTCTCTTTTTCTGTTTCTTTTTCTTTGAACCGATTCTCACCAACCTCAAAAATGTGTGAATCCCCTGTATAAGACTCAGCCTCCTGAAACTGCTCCCACGACGACGAACACAAATTTTTTTCACTAGAGATTAATTTGTCTTCCTCAACGAACATCCCATATCTGTGCCTTTCGTCTTCTTGTGGATATGGTGAGACATCTGATTTTTTCATTTTATCCATATTTGAGCAAAAAGAGTTGTCAGAATGTTCCTGCTTGTAAGGTAAAGCACATGAATATGGTTCTGTAGTCACAAGTGTTTTGTTGTCATGAATATCAGCATATGTAAAGCTCTTTGCATCTGTGTATGGGATATCTTGTTCAACTTCCCTTTTGAGCTCTTTGTGTTGGTCTTTCTCATAATCTTCCTGTTCAGTGAACAAATCAGAACGCATATGAACACCTTTCTCAGTATCTGGTAATGCCATTGAATGTAAATAATCTCCACCAAATGATACTGTTTCTTTTTCATATTCTAGAGAGTGAGCAGCAGAATTTTCACTTAGGTGGAGTTTTTCCTTTGTGTTTGACTCATGATGCTGTGCGACAGGCTTTTCATCATGACTGTATTTTAGCACAGTATAACCCTCATTATTTTCAGAAATCTGTAAATCTGTACGATTCAAAACTATTTCGGGAGGTTTTCCTGTCATTTTCTTCTCAAGAAAGAAGTATGAGGAAGGTTGTATGGCCTCCTGCTCTCCCTCAGGTTCCTGCTTTACCTCTTTCCTCATTTTTTCAACTGTAATTGCCTCACTCTCCATCTCTTTCATTTGCCCCCCCTCGTTCTTTGAAATTAGTTCTTTATCATGAAAAGAATCCATTGTACTACCTTTGCCTTCCACATGGGAATACACAAAATCCCCAGATGTCTTTTCACATATGGCTGAAGAAGAGACTGACTGGTTGGATGTCATGTCTGATGATGTTGTCACTGTTTGCTTGAGAAATGTGCTGTCCTGCTTTGGTTGGGCTAAAATTCCTTGCTGGAAAATCTCTTGTTCCTTTGTATCACCATGCTGTAGGCTTTCTTTAGGTAATGCATATACATACTCTTCACTGTGTTGCTGCAGATCTGTTATCGAATTCTGGGACAAAAGAATGGAAGAAGTCTCATCTGTAAAGAGATCTGATTTGTTAGGCTCTAATGACAATGGTCTGGAACCTCCTCTGCCTGAGTAGAGGGCCTCCTCCTCCTCCCCATCTTCATCAGAGTACAAAATTTGTTTTTTATCAATTATAGTGGTATCACATGTTTCATCAGAGGAATCAGTTGTGGTTCTCATGTATGCAACACCAAAGGTTTTGTCTTCCTGTTTCTTTCTTATTCCTTCTTCTTGGTATTCAAGGAAGTCTTTGGTTTCATACTTTTCTTCCTCATCTAAAAACTGACTCTCTTTTTCCTCAAAAAATTTAGCTTTTGTGCACACCCTGAGACTTTCATGTTCTTCAATTTCTGCCTCATCATCACTTTCTTCAAATTTTACCCTGTCCTTAGTAAAGGTTTTTGGTACATAATCATCTTTATTTTCTATCCCACCTTCAGGCATATCTCTCTTGTCTGATACTTCAGACTTTGTGCCTGGTTTTACCACAGTTTCTTTAGCAGTAGGGATCTCATTGTCCTCTGCTTCCTGTGTAATAATCATATGTTTTGTGTCTTTTTCAAATGCCAGAAATTTGTCTGCATGAGGACCAGCGTCTTTCTTATTTTGGTTTAAATCCTGTAGATTGTGGTCTGCTGTTGGAGTTTGGTCTATTTTCTCATGTTTTTTAATAGCTATTTGCTGACTTTCTGTCTCTTGTTTTCCATGCTCTGGTTCTAGACATGGTGGAGATGTCTCCTTCTTAGGTGACTCATGGGACAGGGTGTGACCTGCACTTATTAGTCTCGACTGTGTTAGGAAGCCCACTTCTACTGTAATATCTTCTGGTCTGAAGCTTTCCTTTTCCTCCTGGAAAGCACTAGAATCCTGTTCTAAACACAGAGAGTAGGAAGGTGGAGGAAATGGTTTTGTATATAGTCCAAGTGTGTTGTCTTTGGAAACAGAAACCTGGACTTTATCACCGACTGGTTCCACATTTGTACATGTGAAATTTAGTGGAGATGTGGAAGTTGGGGAGATGTCATAGTCTGTCTCTTTTTTGTGGAACATTGAGTGGGATGCATAGCCTTCTTGGAGCTTGCTAAGTGGAATGTCTACATTGGGAGTTTGGTCTTCATCATCTTCTTCTTCATCATCTTCTTCATTATTTGCTGGTATGACCTTTCCACCAATCTCTGTTTCTACCACAATGGACTGATATTCTTCAGTTGGAGGTGATTTGAAACATTTGTCTTCCTCCAAGGAAGAAGTTGGAGAAATAGTTCCTGCAGAGTGTATGTAGTCCTTGCCTTGAGTGGCTTCAGTGCGAAGAGATGACGGGATACTGTTGACTGTGTCCAATATTGATGATGAACTTTTTCCTGTTTCTGTTTCAGTTTCAGTTTGAGGTGCTGTGACAGATGCTATAGACTGATCCTCCGCAACAGAGGTGGCAAAAGACAATTTATCACATTCTGTAATGGAAGTGGCTGAAGAGATGTGCTCCTCTTCTGCCAGAGGTGCTGAAACAATATTGGTGGAGTACACTGCTAATGCAGGCTCTTGGCCTCCTATAAAGCTCTTTGCTGTTAAATCTGTCTCAGACAAAACTGATGGATTGATCCCTTTTATGCCATGTATGGAGTCAAAAGAGCCTGGCTCATCAGGGACGGAAATATCATAAGTGCTAACTTCATAGTGTAGGTGTGGTGTCCTGTCGTCTGTCTCCTCATGGATTTCCTCATCAGAAATGGTCTGCTCGGTTTCAGAGTATCCAGGAATGGTCTCATCCTGAATGTATGAGACATGGTCTGCTGCACATGTAGCACCACCCATTTTGGAAAGGTATACTCCCTCATACTCCTCTCTGGCTGCAAAGAGCTCCTCTGTTTGAGGAGGAGGTATGTTCCAGTTGTTGGCAACTTTTTCTGTATCTTTAGCTATTTTAACTGTAAACTCTTTGTTGCTTATGTACTGATCTTTGTATTCTTCAGAACTTTCTTTTCCAATTTTGTTCTGCTCATACTTGAATTCATTATCTTGAAAAGTACAGGTTTTTGAAACCTCTGTCTTTTCCATTTGTGTAACTGTGTAATTTTCACATCCGATATTCATTGGTTCACCCACTGTATCAACATCTTTTAATTCCTTCTGGTTTTTCTCCTCATATTTTTTCTGTATTCCTTTATTTTCCTCTGTCCCTGTTATGTTCTCCTCAGTTGTCTCAGTTTCCATTATGCCACACTCTTCACCATATTTCTCTGCACTTGGAGGTAGTTCAATATCGTGTTTTGTTTTGGGATGCTTAGTCTCACATGGCTTTGTGTGTAAGGTTATTTCCTCATCTTGGGCATCTAGTGGTTCAAGTTTTCTATCAGTACTCTTTTGAGACACAATGTTCTGCTCTTTTTGGTCCTCAAGAGAAAGACTAGATCTTATACCTTCCTTTGCAAAGTCTTCAGGTGCTATTCCATTTTCACTTGAGCCTTGTGGAATTAGTTCAGTTTCCTGCTGCTGTGACATTTCATCCCTCTTCAGCTCTTCAAAATCTCTGGTCAGATCTTCAGGAGATGACACAATAGACCTGCTTTCAACTGCGCCTGCTAAATCGTTCACTGGTGGAGTTTCTTCAGTAGACAAAGCTGCAGTTGACTTTTGGTCAGTGGATTGTTTCTTTGCTGTTTTAGCTTTTGTTTTGTCTGTCTTTGGTTTCGTATGGACTTTAGCTTTATGCAGGGTTTTTCTGACCTCTGGAGTAAAAGGCTTCAGATCAGGTTTAGTGATTTTTCTGACCTCAGACTTAACATCTTTCTTTTTATCCTCTTTTAGGCTGATGTCTTTTTTCTCATCTTTTTTGGCTGTGTTCACTTCACGTCTTTCTTTTTTTACCTCCTTTTTTTCTTTGTCTTTTTTCTCATCTGTTTTGGACACCCTTTCCTTGGCTGGTTTTTTAAGTGATTTTTCCTTTAAAAATTTCCTTTTTTCCAGCTTTGCTGGATCAGAAGTTTTCAGGGGTTTTGTAATTTTTTCAGTATCTTTTGTTTTCTTTTCCTTCTTCTCAAATTTGTTTTCCTTAGCAGAGTCACTCTTGGTATCTGCTCCTGATATTTCATCTTCTGCTTCTTTCTTAGTGCCTTTTGTATGTATCTTAGGAGAAGATTTAAGACTCTCTTTACTATTGGTTCTTTGCTTTACTTTGGTCTGTTTAATTATGGGCATTGGAGCCCCAGAAGATGTGTCTTTCTGAGTGACTACTGGGTATCTCAAGAAGTCCAGGTGCCTTAGCTTTTCAAGTCCCTCTAAAATTTTGTTTTGTGGTGCATTGCCAGGAAATAAGACTCTAACAATCTTTTCTGCTGGAGAGGCAGGAAGCCATACCACAAGAGCAGTGACAGATGTCAAATATGGAACAGATATTTCTGCTTCCTTTCCATTTGAAAGCGAAATGCCAGTCTTAGCCTTGCTGTTCCCCGCCCATTTTTGCATGAAGAACTGCATCTCTTTGCTGTCCTTTACAGGGTTTAAAATGTACATGTCTAACCTACCCACTCCCATTTTGTGGAAGAGTGTAATGGGCTCAATGGCATTGCTGACCACTCTGATGAGAGGTTCAGGTCTGATTCCAAGCTTACTGAGGTACTGAAGCGTAAGGGATGCCTCTTCTATACTACGTTTCACTTTTAGTGTTGACTCAGGCATTTTTAACTTCTCAGGCACATTGAAGAACACAACACCTAACTCTGGTGAGATCAAGTTCTTCATCCAGTCGCTATAGGTAGTACAGCCTTGTGACTGCTCCTCGTCTTGCTCTGCTAATTTCCTCTGGAGGAGTCCGTTGATTCCTGGTAGATTGTCTGCCCCAATATGGGTGAGAAGAATGGAGTCAATGCGGTCCAAGTGCCTAACAAGTTTCCAGAAGCATGACTTGCGTTCGGATCCTCCGTCTATGAGAATGTTAAAACCGTTCACCGCAAATAGTGCAGAGTCTCCCCGTCCTCCAGGAAAGATGTAACAGCATGGTTTGGATAGCTTGAGGAAGCCCCCTGACGTGGGTGGCTCAAGAAGGTCGAATGGTGATGGGACATCCACCGTTTCTGAGATATACTCCGTGAACTCAGTAATTCCCTCCATCTCTGGAAGCAATGGCTCAGGGTTTGACCTGTACTCCAGGAACTCCTGGATAAGCGGGCTCTGCTGCCTCAGTGAGCCCCACCTCCCCTCTCCCTGGAAGGACAGCGTGAGTTGGGCTCGTGTCTCTGGATTTGCACTAGTCAGCAGGTCACAAACCTTCAGGTTAAAATTAAGAAAAACACAATACAGTTTTCAGCTCTGTTCAAATGCATAACAGTATGGCATAAGAGTCACTGCTGCACTCAGCCGTGTAATTGAGATTATATCTATTTTAGTTTTCTTCGAATGAACCAGGTTCTAGCTCATTAGCAAAATTGTATTGGAAAGCGCTTTGAGGCATGCTGTTGCGAAAGGCGCTATATAAAAATAAATTGAATTGAATTGAATTGAATTGTTACTTCTTACATTTAGAGAGAAACAATGTAATGTGTCAACCAGTGGCAAAAGTTACATAGGATAATGAATTCACCATTAGGTTCACCTGCAACTACCAGTTGAGAATCTTTTTTTTCTTACCTCAGGATCCGTAAATATTTGAGAGAAGCATTGGAAGGTGAATAACCCACTTTGCAAGATGAGGTCACCACTGGACTCTAAGCTCTGGCCACTCAGAATCAGTAATTTACTTGCAGCTGAGTCAAAGATCAAAGACTGAACCTGGAGTGACGAAAAACACATGCTGGAGTGACAAGACAGAGAAATTCTGTGCTGCACCAAACAATGAGGTCTACCTTTATGTTCATGAAAATAACTGTGCATTTTAATGAATGCCCATAATCTATATAGAATTAAATATAGCACACCTGTGATACAACTGTATCTTCTGATGGATTTACTAACACAACTGTCCGAAGGGCATCGCCGTTATGGTGTAGAATTCTTTCACCTGCCAGAAACATAAAGCAAGTAAAAAAGCAATGCATAATTATTAAAAAAACTGCATGTGCAAAATGTACAGCTATTCTCGGATTTCCAGGAGGAAGAAACAAATGCAGGTGTTTTTTTCTGATTAAAAAAAATGCAGCACAGCGTAGACTCAAGACTGGACAGATGAAAAATTCAAATGTGCGGAATTAGCAAACTGTAAAATAAGAGCAGTCCCTCCTGTGCTCTGGGGAAAAAAAACTGTAAATTTAGCAGTTTACATGCAAATGTCAAAATATTGACCAAGCTATACTGCTATCTTGTTGCCTTGCAGTCTTACTGAAGAACTTGAATTGTATGTCAAAATTAAGCATGGCTACAAGAACAATCAACAGCAGGAATATACAGCATTTACTTGTAGCCATGTTTTGTTTCAGCTTGTGACTACATTGCCAAAGGTGATGGAAACATAGCACTTCTCCATGGTTACAAATTGTCATTCATTTATTTTCACAAACCTCTTGTTCAGTGCTAGGCCACAAGGGTCTGACTCAGGTAACACAGGATGCAAAGAAGGATGTACACAAAATGGAGTGGTAACACAAGGCAGTGAGTCCTGAACATGTCCAGATACACACCAGGGTTAACTCAGCTTGGCCCATTCTCCTGAACAACATGTCTTTTGCACAGTAGGAGGAAACTGGACCACGTAGAAAAGATTCAGACACGGGGATAGTATATCATCTCCATGCACCCAGCGCTGAGGGTAAATTTCAAATCCAAGACTCTGGAGGTGTTAGGTCATACCACTAGCTACTGAATCATCATGCCATCATGGCTGTTTGTATTGTTTAATTTATTGCATATCACAGTTTAGTGAGTGGCTTACTAAGAAAATAAAGTAATTCTGGACTACAACCAGAGTCATATGTAACAATCTGTTTATGACTCAAATTTAAGATTCACGATTGGTTCAGAAAATAGCACAGCACTCCCACAGAGATGACAGCATCAGCATCTGTTAATGAGAACAGCTGCCAAATGAAATGAAGGCAACACATGTATCAACCAAATGGTGTGTGAAGACAACTTTTAATGGAACTGATGGCAACACTGTATCTGGTGGTGATTAAACACTGTAACTGGTGGTACATGAGGCTGAATCTGGGAGTGGTCCCTGTGATTGCATTTGGCTGCCATAGTGTTTACGCATTCTGTGTGATACTCATCTTCAGTGAGTTCACAGTTGACACACACCTATACCTCACACAGCTGGTGTAAGTGAAGAAGGCCACAAAAAAATGGCTTATGGGATATCAGGCATTACAAGTGGTTGATCATGAATGAAGACTAGTTCTGGAAACAAGAAATTAAGATTATTAAAAGAATGTAAACATGCTAATAAAATGCATGCTTTGCTCATTCTGCTACTATATTTACAGTACAGTATACGACATGTCTGGCACACGTCAGTGTTTATGTAAGAAGACGGTATTATTTTCTAACACATTTAAATAATTTATTATGGAACAGGACCAAGTCATTACCCTCTACTATGTCTCTAAAAATGGCTTTAGTAATGGCCATGTTAGTGTGCACACTGGATGAACCCAAAAGGGGGCTCTCTGTGTGCCGTGCAAAGCAGCAATGACACTTTGTACTGCATCTGCTATCAGCTGCCCTGATGATACTCTATCCCTCTTCTACTCAATATTACCATAGGACAAGGTAACAGAAATAAATTTCACTCACATATTTCTCAAACAGTAAAGGTACATGTCTTTTATTAAAAGTGTAGCATGTAGAAAACTGGGCATTGACAGGAATAGCAACTTCAGAATGTGACCTAAAGTACAGGCAATATTCATGTTGACATTCATGCAAAATTCCCACATATACTTACCAGTCTCCCGTAACAGAAGTTTATTGTCCAGAGGGGATGCATTGCAAAGATTAACAACTAATTTGAGTAAAATATAGAAAAATACTCAGCAAATCTACTTGACAAGCTCACTGCAGACCGACCCTAAACCCCCATGACATAATGAGAAGCTGCTGTCCAGCATCCCTCTGGCTAATTTCCTGGTCTGTATGCGTTAGTCGATCACCTTCTGGTGCTCGAACAGCGTGCTCCTTCACAGATTGAACCAACACATTCACCTCAGTACACTACTCCTGCAACATCACTGATTCTTCCATTACATTAATGGAGCTCTTCCCCATTGGCGGTTGCCATAGGGATGGCCACCGCCACTCTTATTACACTGACCCAATCTCTAGGCTGTCAGACGCATTGCAGCATTTCTGTACAGGCAAAAATCAACTGCCTCTGTGCCCATGGAGATGCAGCTCTTGTTCAGGACAGCTGATGACTGGCCAGTGGCACTCAGATTCCAATCAGATTATATTAAGCACAATAATGCCTATGAACTATGTTTAACTGTAGAAAGCAGAGCCGTCCAGACTGAAGGGAGTGGATCATTTTTTCCTGCAGCCTGCAGGATATCTGACTAGTTAAGGCAGGAGGAGATGCATCAAAGCAAGAACAGAAAAGAGAATGAAGCTTTCTGCAGTGGACTCATCATCCGTTAGCTCAGCTGAAACTCTCCTGATGCTGGAATGTGGTTCTGTTTTGCACTTTTCCATTGGCACGACTGTGACATGCTGGGTTGTGCCACACCATTCTGTACCACACTATGCTGTACCATGCTGACAGGGCACTGCACAGAATGAGTTGCTTTCTGTTGAGCAAGAACAGCTCAACAGAAAATGGCACTGCTTAACTTGGTGATGAGGAATTACGTACTGACCCATAACAAAAACAGACAGTGACACGACTACACACGATAGCTTGTTAACACAGGCTCTGATCATTTATCTGAAGACGTATGCTGTTGTGTCATATAATGGTATACCTAATATTGTCATTGTTTTGCCATATGTTTGATAATTTAGTGTATGTAACCCAAAACATCCTTTCGTTTTTGACTTACACTTTGAAATCATAGTGTTTTTTCTCCTCAGGCCAAACTGCTAAAAGTACCTGCACCTCTTCATTGTACCAGGTGTACATGGTAAATAACAAGGTGAAGGTGTATACAAATTTAATAAGTTTTAATATTAAAAAATGAAACATCAGCAGTTAACTCAATTCTCTCCTTGTACTCTTACTAACATCAAATATTCTAGTGCACTCCTAATAAAACTGAACTGTTATAAGACACCAGTTTTGCATTTTGTCTGTCTTCAAATTAAGTACATTTAAAACAAAAACTACACCATCTTCACTTGATAACAACAAATGGCACTTGCAGTCTGGCAAAGATGCTCCTTAGCCAATCACATCACGTTGACATAATCAAGCATGGGTGGTTGGTACACTCAACTCTTCCTTACTGAGACTCCACCCACTTGTACCACAGTGCCACTGACAGCCAGGCACACACATTAATGAAAGCAGGAGGTCTGTAGAACACTACAACATGGTTAAGCACTGCTTTTGTTCTGCCCATTCCCGTAAAAGTTCTGTTTTAGGTTAACAAAATAAAGCACTGAAGCACCAGAAATGATGCATTTATAGTAACACCATATGTTTTTGATGTGCTAGATTCTATCTGCACTTTACTAGGAGACCAACAGAAAACTTTAACTCTAAGCTGGGCTGATGAAGCTTTGTGTTTGTTCTCTATGTGGTGTTGTGAGACTAGTGATCCAACACTGGTCTCACTACACAGCGTGCTGTTATGCACCACAGAGATAGTGAGAGCAGTTTCCACAGCTACACAATCATTAACACTCACCTGTTTTCAAATCGTAAACCCCTGAGACAGAAAGTACTCACTGAGGTGTCGCTTTGATGGGATCTCTGTTTTGTAGAAATCCTCGGGGAGTTTTGTTCACTCTAGTTTTATAATGTTTCTTTAACTTTGTCCTGTCTATAGGTGCACTATGACTGAATGCTGTTGTAATATTTATCACTTAGATCACACACAATACTAACCATAAAGCATCCCCTTTTGGATTTTCAAACACAACTGTTTAACGTTTTTAGCAAAACTTGCCTTGGAGACTGCTGTGTAGAAGACTAAATCAATTGGTTTATTACTACGCCGTAAAATCAGGTGAGATATACCTGTTAGTTCTGTCAATATATTAAAATATTTTATTAATTAAAATTATAAATTTAGTAATTTATTAATTAGTAATGACACGACTGTCCATAGTTACATCCCAAATTAATTTAAAATTATTATACATATTATATAATTGTTATATAAATTGCATTTTGTTATCTGATCAAAATTCACCATGGGGACATTTTAGAAGCGTTAATATTGTTTTGAACACGTGAGTTGCCAAGAGATGATTGCTTTATGCAAATCTATGCATTTATTATTGATAATCAATTGTTACAAACCTTCAGAAGTAAAGCATTTAGCTTTTTAAAATTATTCTCAAATTATAACCTTTGGTAAACTCCAGCCCAATAACAGAGTGATACATCAGCCTGCTAAATATTCCATTAATTAGTCACATGACTATGTAAGTATAGATCAGAGATCACACCTAGGCCCTGACATTTCTACGGTATCACACACAATGTAGTGCATCCAGCCTTACATAGGGTAAAAATAAAGTTTCATTCAAATATCCCCAGTCTTTTTAAGTAATTAAAATAAAATAATAAGTTAAATATTCCAGGACCCCACACAGGTCCAGCATTTACCAATATGCTCCTATCATATTCACATCTCAAGCCCACAAAATGATACACCTCTCAACAATAAATACAGCAGATACAATGGCTAGCAAAATTTTTCAATACTTCAGTAAAGAACTCCCTGGATCCCTCACAGTTATAAAGCAAATCAGAACAGAACTGTGCCCAACCTCATGAGGAAAAATTCAGAAGAAATATTGCTGTCCAACCACTGCTATATACAAAACGTGTGTTACTAAAGCTGTTACATTTTTTATGGAAATGTACAAATCTGAATCTAACTGATCTTACTACGGTTCCCTTTTTACTAAGGAGCCAACATGGTGTTACATTATTGAATAAAGGTAGTGCATACATGTGCCATAGAATAATATTTTTAAATTAGTATTTATGTCTAAAGGAAACACATTTTATTGTTTTTGTAGGTTCCGTTCAATCTTTTCAATTACTTCACAACAAACATGACTCACTGCACAATTAGGCTTGGAAATAATTAGATTTGAAAGCAAGATATAGAGCATGTCTAATCATAAACTTGCCAGCAGACACTCTGATGTTACTCCCTGCAAATGAACTGACAGATTGAGAAATATCTGTTTATAAAATCTAGAATTGGGTGGAAGTGTGGAACGAAAGACTAAAAAGAGGCCCTAACACTAGATGTAATTCAGTGGTAACTCAGATGACATCGACAGTAACTGTAAACAACTTGTCGACAGACCCGTCTGACAGGGCTGTGAAGCTGAATTTGCCATTTAAAACACCTTTTTCATTACTTAATGTTCCTTGCAAGTTGCCAGCAGACTCGATGTTAGATGATTGCTAAACGACAGGTGAAGCAAGGAGTCGTCATAACAGAACCTGCTTTAACGGCATGAAAAAGAAACGTGACATTATAACAAATTTCTGTTAACGTGTTTTTATTGTATTAAACAAAATTAATTTAGTCATTATGACTTTTTTTATGACCTCCTGGAGCCCTGAAGCTACACAAAAAATGTGTTTTATTAGCTGAAGTGCACTCTTTCTCTGCCGGCATTAAACAGCCAACACTCAGCAACTACACATCAGAGTCACCTCCTACAACACCTGGGACCACACCCATGTCTGTCACAAGCTGCACCCTACCCCCGTCAGCATCACAAGCTGCACCCTACCCCAGCCAGCATCACAAGCTGCACCCTACCCCAGCCAGCATCAAAAGGTGCAACCTACCCCTGTCAGCATCACAAACTACACCCTACCCCTGTCAGCATCACAAGCTGCACCCTTCCCCAGCCAGCTTCACAAGGTGCAACCTACCCCCATCAGCATCACAAGCTGCACCCTACCCCCGTCAGCATCACAAGCTGCACCCTACCCCAGTCAGCATCACAAGGTGCACCCTACCCCAATGAGAATCACTGATGCTACTGTACATCCATACAAAGGCTGCTGAATGATCAGAATGATATACAGGACATTCAGGTCATTTCTCTGAGGGCATTCTCAGTCCAGAAGCAGCTGCCTGTATATCAGCAGTACAAAAAAAATCCTAGTATTGCTTTGCAATAATGTAATTTTATCACTTGCTGCCATCATATACAAAGGCAAAAAAATATATTTTATACATGATCAAACATCCTGCTTACTGCAGAAAGGAGCACAGACATTCACAGCTGAATGACCTTCATAATCCTTATCCTCAAATTGGTATGCATTGTATCTCATTACAAGTCAACTAACCTTTTCTGATATTTATTCTACTTCCACAGCGAGCCCCATTCATGTGCATGAGCTTTAGGGTAGTTTTTAACCACCTCAATACAATCTAGACTTTATGAGATGGAGTCTGATATTAATTGGGGGAAAGGAGTGTGATTCCTGAGAAAACTGTTGTGTTTACACTATCTGTGTTTTAAAAGAATGCAACCTAGTTATAAAAACATTCAGTCATTTATTCTCCCAGCATCCACTGTTACATCCCTGCCTTTTTACAGTACCCAAACATATACAGTATCTATGTTCATTGCCAATGTGTCTTTCTGTTCCTGTACATCCTTTATCATAAAAAAACACACTGGCCCATCACTATCTCATCCACTTCCCCCACTGTTTATCCTGTTCAGGATCACAGGGGAGCATGGTGCCTACTCCAGGTGGCTAAGGGCACTAGGTGAAGGACACCCTGGATATGTGGTCAACCTATCGCAGGGCATAATTACACACATTCACACACCCAGTCACACATTATTGCCAATTTGGATACACCAGTCAGCCTAAAGCACTTGTCTTTGGACTGTGGGAGGAAACCCTCAAAGCAGAGGATCCCAGCACAGAGTGGAGGTTGGATTTCAACCCCCAACCCTGAAGGTGTGAACTATCATGCATGCCTCCACCACCCCACCCCAACATATCACCATAACACATTAAAAAATTTGATGGATTGTAAAAATTTTTATATGATTTACACGACATAAGTCATAAAAAGATCAAGTCCAATTAAATGAAATCCCTCTTTCTGTAACGGGTTCTCCACTGTGATACTTGATTTAAACAGAAGAGCAGCACGTGGAAACCTGTTTTCTCTCTCTAGTGGGTGGTAAATATTCTTACATTTCTGAAACATAATCACACAGATTCACACCAGCTACGTGTTTCCATTTTCTGGACAGTCACTTAATTTTCAGACCTTTTCTTTTTGTCTGACGAGTCAGAGGGAAAGTGAGGACATCAGTCAATCAAAGCGCTTAATCAGTATCCTCTGTGCTCTGTAAAATATCTCATTGTTTACCAAGGAAAAAGAATCCTGTTATAAAACAACAGGGAAACTACCTGATGGTCTTTTTACACCATGTCTTCACTAAGAGGCTGTAACAATATAAAATCATGCTGTCAAGGCCAGAACCTCTTTATGCAACAGCAGGATGAATGAGGCAGTTTAAAACATCACACTCTTGGGGTTCTTCCTCATAGCTAGACAGTATACAGGCAAGAATGTGTCTAACAGCCACCCAGTATACAGGCAAGGATGTGTCTAACAGCCACCCAGTATACAGGCAGGATGTGTCTAACAGCCACCCAGTATACAGGCAGGATGTGTCTAACAGCCACCCAATATACAGGCAGGATGTGTCTAACAGCCACCCAGTATACAAGCAGGATGTGTCTAACAGCCACCCAGTATACAGGCAAGGATGTTGCTAACAGCCACCCAGTATACAGGCAAAATGTCCTTCAATGTGACAGACTCAAAAACAAAAACAAAGACTAGCTTGTCAACTGTACTAGACTGCATATTGGATTGTCTATGCTATATAACCCTGACAAATCCTTATCAATATTTTTCCTATTTTAATTTACTGCTGCTTACATGTCATTAGTATTGTCCTAAACTGAACTATGATAGTTACATACCTGTCTAGTTATGTAGACTTTAATGACCTTGTCTTATTCAGAACATGCATTACTGAGTAGACCTCCTCTTTTGGAGAAAAAATACATAATGGATTTGCAAATGAATATGCAAAACCATAGTGGATGTTTATGCATTAAAAAAATACATTTTCTTCTAAATTTCAAACAAATCTTACTTGTTTCAACAGCATACATAACTATGAATGTATTTCTGCTACCCCCTCCCTACCTGCTTCTGCTCTTCTCCCTCCAGACCCACATCTTTTCACAAAGTTGGTGTCCCATATATTTAGTGTAATCAAGGTCATGTGATTTGGTAAAGGACTGTAAGCTTCCGTTGCTAATCTCATTAAAGACTTGACACTAACTGCAGCCACACAAGAGCACCTAAGGTTACTGTCTCAGCTGACGCCTAGTTACCTCCTGCTCCTCCTTGGTTCACCTGGAACTTGTAGGCTATGGCACACCTGAAGGTACAGCCTGAAACGTCACTCAGTGATCAGACACTCAGGTTTTCTAGGGTACAGACATGACTCAGGGAACATCCTTCTGCAGTTTATTCTCATTCTCACTCTAAAACACTAAGAAGCTAAAAACAAGCTAACCATACAGATGTTTTGTCTGTTAAAGTCTATTGTACGCAGCCATAAAGCCATAAAGGATTTAACACAAACTTACTGATGAGAGGCATCGCCTGCATACATGAAGGAACTGTCTGAATAAATGGTCACAAGACAAAAGGCGTGTAGGTGTGTGCTGTAGCTGCAGTGCATAGCTGCCTCTAAAGAGACAGAGATGAGGTGAGAGCCTCCCTGCTGCAGGCTGTACAGGGGGGTGAACTGTGGCCAGATGACCAGTCTTCTTGGTGATGCTTGTATTTCTTACATTTTTGAGTTTAATTAGGGAGGATTCAGTATTACCAGTGGACTTTCAAAGAGCAGAAGGAAGTATGGAAGTGTAAAACGAGGAATGGGGGTCTTGCTTAAATTTACGGCACAAAAGGAAATAAAGAACTGAATATCTCACAGCAGTAGCACCGGGCACTTCTCATTCTCAGTGGGTGTGGCTGGAAAAAAGCAGCTAGGTGGTGGTGGAGTAGTAGTGGGAGGCTGATGACTGGAGAATCCCTGATTGGCATCATATTGCATGTCCAAAGGCATAGTGGTCACAGCTTGTGGGCCCAGGGCCCCATCTGCAATTTATTCCCAGAGGTCAGCTAAGCTATTTAATGGGTAAGCTGCAGTGTAATTAGCAGGATGCTGTTACTGCTTAATCAATGACAGCCAGCACCTAATTCGTCAGCATGTCAAAGCTGCAAGTCTCTGGTGCGTTAGGGTTAAAGGGGAAATGGCACTAGGCACAAAAAAAAAATTTAAGCAATGTCACTGCATACTCTAATTAAAAATAGTAAATATTTGAAAATGCACATTAATATGTGTTATTGTAGCACACGTGTTACTGTAGCACAAACATGAATCTCTGTTATTTGCGCATAAGGATACAAAAGCAGTGACCTTGAGAAACTAAAATTTCACTTAAAAGTAACTCCTGAATTAAACTGGTTTTCAACTGACTGAAAAAAACCCACGTTAGTCCAATATTTTGCACATCAAAAAATTCAAAGAACACTGTGAAAAGATTTCTATTCCCAAGTGTGTCTTTATGAATGACATGCATTACAGTGGATACAACATGAAGACAGTAAACTCACATATACAACTATATACAACAGTATCATTTAAAAATTTTATAATTGAAGAGCATTATTGCCAAATTTATATACAATTTTCTTAGCATAAGCCACAGTGAAATAATCAGGTTCCTTTGGACAAAACAAATCATGCATGAAATGAATGGATTACACATCCTGTGTTTTGAACACTAGCACAACACAGGTAACTCTCGACAGACTCTACTCAGCAGTGATATTTATCTCTAGCAAGAAGCAAAACCAATCAGGTAAATGACTGTTGGTCACACAGCTCAGCTCAGCACACACTCTGTTAAATGACTCCTAGCTGCACACGTTACACAATATTATAGGACACAATGTGTATGGGTTATTGTATTCATACAGTAAGTAGGTCTATAATACGATGTCTTAGACCATATACAGGTCCCACGTGTCAGACTTCCTCTTCGTTCTTACTCAGTCCTGTAACTCTGCTCTGCAACTCAACCATGGCTTCCAATCTCTTGCTGAATTTGACAAAGCGCCTGAGCCATGCTCTGTAATGCCACCCTCACTATGTCCCAAAGCGCAGTTGTGCCAATAGCACAACTTACAAATAAGAGCAGCCGACAGCCAGTGAACCATGGCAAACACCCCTGACCCCACTAATGATACACACCTGCTTACTTTCTACAGGCTTTACATGAAATCAGGCAACTGCAATTTTACATACACCTGAAACATGGTTTGTGCTTTTTTGTATATATATATATATATATATATATATATATATATATATATGATAAAACATACATTTAGTACAATGAATCAACTGTAAATAAATATCCTGTTACAAAATCACTAACACTATAACTTAAACTGCATTAGTTTGAGATAGACCTTTAAATTCCAAATAGGTTAATTAACAAACCATCACAACAGTGATAAATCTTACGCTTATGCTTATCTTTGCTAGATAATAAGGGATTGGATTTTCCTAACTAGCATTTTAATAATACAAAGTCACAAAAAAGAATGCGAATCTGAGAACTAGGTCCTACCTTTCGAATCGTAACGAGGAGAAGCAAAATATAGCTCCTAATCAATGCACAGCAAACACATCATCGGTCAGTCCGTTGTCAGCCTTCATTAACATTTTATACACGTACTACTATTGACCGAAAGCCATTATACAATATTTTACCGATGTCAGCCTGTACAACCCCTCCATTCTGGCTTCTCGTATTTAAAACGAGGTCACATAACTAAGACCAATTTTACTGACACTTGGCTACGACAGAAGAAGCCTTTTCGCACAGACGGTGTCATATAACAGTCTGCACGTTGAGAATATTTTTGATTTGCATCTACTCACTTCCAGCAGATCACCAGCGGTTCTGTAAAAGGCTGCAGTCACTTCTGCGCTGTTTTCCGTAGCGGTCATATGCCGTCTCGTACGTTTTATCAAAATAGCACTCATCAGCATCTCCACCTATGGCATTAAACTACTTCATTTAAAGTAAGGAAACAAACGACCTAAATCCAACCTAAGTACATTATTTGCCAGATGTCTAGATAGGTTCGGTCAGGCTATGATGCAAGTCGATCATCTCCTGGATTAAACATGTTAACCCACTGCACCGTACATTTTAAAAGCTGTGACTGTAAAATGCATAAGAAGTATAAAGTATTATATGCTGCAAACGGCAGAGCAGACCTGATTTTCCGATTGGGATTAAGACAAACACTGAATTTTGAAGCTGTACCTGATGTCACTGTAAGCATCTCACTATCAATGATCAAAGAGCAGCAAAGGAGCCCGGCGTACAGACATGAACGTGTAATTATATTTCAAGACCGTCATGACAACGACCAATTTCAATACAATTTTTACGGATTAATACGTACCGTGACTGATGCTAAAACGTGTTTGCAACTGGCGCTTTCTCTTGCGGTCGGAGAAGGCTTAGTGCCTAGTCTGGCGTCGGTCCCGTACAGAGAGGGAGGGGCCCAGAATGGGAGTAAGATGCAACAGAAACACCGTCTGCAGTTACAACACAGTTGGTCTCCAGTTGCGGTCCAGGGAGGGGCCGTACTCTGACTGCGCCAGTTAACCCCCTCAATCACGAATTCAATTTACTTGTATGTACAATAACGCTGTAAGGGTGAGAAAAAAATAACACCACAGTCCAGAGCCAAAAATGTTATCTGGAGGTGGACAAATGTGGCTACCTAAAGGTAAAAACATAAAATTGTAATTTCGTGTTTGAAATTTGCCGGCATAATCACTCCTTCTCTGCTGAACTTATTGTTTATATTTGCAGCACATCAGTGCAAGTCCAGAGCTGGAGCTTTAGTGCAGTAATTGTGCAGTAAGTCATTTTTGGCATCCTAAGTGAAAAATACAAGCAATAACTCTGTGGGTGTATTAGTGATAAACAATTCACTCTTTACCTTTCTAAATACATCAAATATGTTGGTAAATTCAATGTATTAACCAGGGCTGAAACCTATACCCTTTTGTGGGTGCTTAATCCCCCCTATGTACAATACAACGGTTACAATTTTACCCTCTAAAAATAGCCAGTGTTACCCCAGTCAATCTGCCACTGGAATATTTCACCAAAGTGAGTGAGAATAATACATCCACAATTACACTGTGCACATAAGGCATAAATAGTGAGGGGTACA
The DNA here is from genome assembly GCA_025773905.1 of Chitala chitala. Lineage (NCBI taxonomy): Eukaryota > Metazoa > Chordata > Actinopteri > Osteoglossiformes > Notopteridae > Chitala > Chitala chitala. The sequence goes on along the minus strand of JABJVR010000016.1, from coordinate 6,901,725 downwards.
AGAGGTAACTCTGGCATTTTCCGGTAGATACAAAAAATGCAGACAGACACAAAGCTCACAAAACTGAAAACAACAAACTATTGTTAAAACCACCTTTCAGGTGCTTGTAAACAAACTAATATAAAGTGCACATTCTGTATTTGTTATATTTGTGGGATGGGTGGAGGGGGTGGATAATGTGCATCTGCCATATAACTATGACATAGGTGTAAAGCCCTGTTTAGCCCCACAATTTGTGCAAGTGGAAACCCACCATTAGTTTCACTCTTTAATTGGAGAGGAAAAAGAGGCATCAGACACCCTGTCATGTACTGTCAGCGCACAGATGCAACAGCTATTTATTGTATTATCTGCATAGCTTATGGAGTTATAAACTATATTTTTGTCTAACTAACTTGTCAACTTATTACTTACCAGTTAGCAAAGTGATTTACCCCCCTCATCAACCCCACTTCAACCTTGTCTTATCTTGGCTGGTGGGATTTTATCCCACTTCTAACACCGATGTAACACTGAGGGAGCTGGAGAATTTTAGATCTGAACTGCTGCCACCCAAGCAGCATAGCAGACAACAAGATAAGGTCACTGAGCTAAACACCTGAATCTCCCACTCTGGGAACCAAACAAAGTCTTGTGCTCACTGTCATTGCAGTTAACCCACTACCACACTTAGTGGTCGCTACACTGACAACCAAATAAAATGAGCTATTACTCAAATTTAGAACAATATATTTTTGTGATTTTAATGAACATGGAGTCACTGTGTAACTTATATTCTGCTACATGTGAATTTTGACAGAAGGGTATATTTAATGCATTTTATTTCTTATGAAAACTATTGCATCATTTTATATGGGAAGGAGGTAATACTAAATGTCCTGGACTAATATGCAATATTTACTTCTATTTCTAGCACTTGAGTTTCTTGCCAGAAGTACAGCCTTCCACTGCTGAAGCGTTTACGTCTTTTTTTGATGCCACTGTCTCAAAGTTAATCGAAATAATTGTTACAACAGATCAAGGAAGTTCCTAAATTTTAAACCGTTGCAGTGCTGAACTGATTTACATGGATTAAAAGCACCTGAAGACATTGTAACTTTCAATTACCCCTTTTCCACCATCTTTTTGCCAGATAAATACTCAATATTTATATTTAAACACATTCAGCATATTCATGCATCTCAAAAACATCACCATAGACAGCAACATACACTTTTATTTAGCAAAATTATTCACCAATCAAAGGCCTGTTAAAGCAAATGTAATTTTGCTTTTCCTTTCATTCAACAGTGAGAATAGCAATATAATCAGATGACCATGTTACTAATTTTTCCAGGCATTTTTCAAAATGTTGCTATATGTATAAAAAATAGTTCATCTAAGTTTTGTTCTTTATACCGATGTACATGTCTGTAATCAGTTGTGTAACTAAATGCTATATGAAGTAGTCTTGGACTGTAAACTATAAAATATTGAATTAGCAGCATACAACTTAATTTCCTGACATGTTGTTCATTTTGAGGGTAAGAGCACAACAGTGTCTATGTTTAAAAGACTGGCCACAATGCTAGTAGTGTTTCCTAATGGAGAACAGTTTGTGTGGTTTGTCTGACCCATGACTAATATACTGTAATCACAGGTTTCTGGTTCCAGACCAGTTAAGTTTTGGAAGGCACTGACACCAGTTGTTTCTGGGTGGAATCACCTAGAATGCATCACGTTTTGGAGACTGAGACTGCCAACCATGTTTTTGTCATTGTTGGGGAGATGGTGAGTGGCATTTATAAAGGAACGTATGGTATAACATTATCCTAAAATTTGTGTTCGCCCATCTATCCATAGAAGGATATCAGAATGTTTATTAGAATTTCTAATGTTGACCAGAGAAAACAGGCAGGTTAGAATGTTTCAGGGACAAATTCTGATTACATGTAGTCTACACTAACATGTAGCCTATGCCAAAATCTGGACTGTTGTGTTAATGCTTTAAAGATTCATCTTAACATTACTTTAAATAATCCTTTACCAAAAGACTAGTTAGAAGTTAGATTTTTTTGCCCACATTCTTTAATACTACTTAGCAACATATGCATTTATACACAGACAGACCATTACCTGCTTTTTGACTCCAACCATCCACTGCAATACAAACTAGGTGTCATCAGGACTCTACACCATAGGGTGGAAAACATCCCAATCTCTGTGGAAGCTAAGAGTAAGGAAAACAGAGACCTGAGGACAACTCTTAAGGCCGGTGGATATCCAAAGTGGTCCTTAATCAAGTGAATGTTCAGTTCCAACAGAAGAACCACAGACAGAGCTGGCACTCGGAGTCAATGGAATACCCTTGTAGTTCCTAACATTGCTGGTGTGCCTAAGAAGGTGAAAATTATATTTGAAAATTCCACATACCTGTGTACTTGAAACTTGTAAATTCCCTGAGACAGAGACTCATCCACCCAAAAGACTGGGCAACAAAATAAAGGAACAACATAATGTATGCAGTCCAATGCAGTGAAGAGTGTTCAGAGCTCTACATGGGAGAGAACAAACAGCCTGTAGACAGGAGGATGGCTCAACACCTCAGGACCAGAATCACCACTGTACCTGCATCTGAACGACTAATTTTGGACAGAAAAAATAGATATTTTGAGATGAAAGTAAAAGAAGCCATCTATGCTAAAGTGGAAAATCCTTCCCTCGACAGAGGCGAAGGTCTCAGACACAATTTATCTCCCATCTTCTATGCTGCCCTTTCAGAGATACGCTATATGGACAAAATTGGCCATGCAGTCTCCATTTGCAAACATTTATGATACAAAATGGGTCGTTCTGAAGAGCTCAGTCAATTCAAGCGTGGTACTGATAGGATGCCATCTTTGCAAAAAGATGGTTCGTGAAAAATCAGCCCTGCTAGATATTTCACAATCAACTGTTAGTGACATTATTAGAAAGTGGAAGTGTTTAGGAATAACAGCAACTCAGCCATGACATGGAAGATCACGTAAAATCACAGAGTAGGGTCATCGACTGCTAAGGCACATGGTGCGTAAAGGTCGCCAACACTCTGCTGATTCCATAGCTGAAGAGTTCTGAACAGCCACTGGCATTCATGTAAGCACAAAAACTGTGCAGTGGGAGCTTCATGGAATGGGTTTCCATGGCTGAGCAGCTGCATGCAAGCCTCACATCACCAAGTCCAGTGCCAAGTGTCGGATGGAGGGGTGTAAAGCACACCGACACTGGACTGTGGAGCCGTGGAAATGTGTTCTGTGGAGTGACGAATCACACTTCACTGTGTGGCATTCAGATGGGCGACTCTGGGTTTGGTGGATGCTGGGAGAATGTTACCTGGCTGACTGCATTGGCCCAACTGTGAAGTTTGGTGGAGGAGGGATAATGGTATGGGGCTGTTTTTCAGGGTTTGGGTAGGCTCCTTACCTCCAGTGAAGGGCAATCTTAATGCTTTGGCATACCAAGACATTTTGGACAATGGTATGCATCCAACTTTGTGGCAATAGTTTGGGGAAGGCCCTTTTCTATTCCAACATGACTGTGCCTCAGTGCACAAAACAAGAACTATAAAGACATGGTTTGATGAGTTCGATGTGGACGAACTTGACTGACCTGCACAGAGCCCTGACCTCAACCCCATCGAGCACCTTTGGGATGAACTGGAACAGAGATTGTGAGCCAGGCTTTCTCGTACAACATCAGTGCCTGACCTCATGAATGCTGTACAGAATGAATGGGAACAAATTCCCACAGAAACTCTCCAAAATCGTGCAGCCAGCCTTCCAAGAAGAGCGGAAGCTGTTATAGCTGCTCAAAAGGGCTTTGAAGTATTGTATATGTATCTGAATATCATATAATTTCAGTCCCTGTTGGTGTAATGGTCAGGTGGTCGAATACTTTTGTTCATATAGTGTACTCATTATAAGGTCACTTCACACGTCTATGATGGAGGCCACATCTAATTACCCTTTGTGTGGATAAGAGGGTTTGTAGGAGCCATGTGTCATTAGATCCGCTCCTGTTACAACACTGTTTCTATAGTCCACCTAACCTAGTTTTTGTTTTTTTAATAACAGAACAGTTGGGTTCAGGGTAAAGTGGGTGAGACAGTTATTCCTACAGTTTCTCTGCTGATTACCAGACATAAAACAATAAACATTTTGTCTTTATCGCAAAAATCTTGATAACAAGAAAACTACTAAATACAAATGATTTACACAGTAATAGTAAAGTGTATTTTCTCAATAGGGTTGAGCCCCCAAAAGGCCAAATCACCCCTGATATAAACCCAGAATACTTTAAATAACAACAAAAGCTTTATCACAGGGAAATGGGGACTGCATGGACTGAAGATCATGACAGATGGTAGAGAAACCCTTTCAATACTGTTACAAAACTACATACTGACTATCATCGTGTGAATCTAACATCATAAATAGTCCTTGGTTGTGTAAAGTCAGTCATTTAAGTGAAAATCCCTTTGAGCCCTTCTTGTATTTCACATGATTTTTATGATTTGTATGATTGTGTATTCATGAAAAAATAAGGCAGAAAGGCCACTTCAGACTACAGATATTTTTTTTCCATTTTGCTTAGTATTGAAACTATTGGTACTAAACTAAACTCTTTGTTCTTCAATGCATCAGAAATCCTTTACAAAACAGGCTGTTTTTAGAATTTTTAAAGCTATAATTGGTACTTAACTCTGAATGGACTAATGAACTAAATAACATTGTGTGATTGACCATCACAGAATGACAGAACCTTTGAAGTGTAAAATAGAGAGGATAGACAAGGAGGTCAGGAAGCTTCAAAGATCTATTCCTCCTTCATTCAGCTTCAGCTGCTCCTTGGAGAGGAAAATGGCCAAGAGAGACAACTTCAGAGAGAAGCCAGCAGAAAGCTGAAACTACGATCAATACTGGGGGTCACCTCACAGGTTACCACTGATCATCAGATTCCTTAGTTGATCTGTGTCTCAGGTGTTTAACTTAACACTGTAATGTCCTGCTCTCCTAAAGCGGAACCAATTCCTGTTTGAATTTTGATATGCCGGAAAATAAAAATTCTTTTAGTGTTCTGTTGGTGGTGGACAGCTGAAACACTTTCATTTATAAATTTGCAGCTTTTTCATTTCCATTTTTCCTGAAAATCATTTTGGTGTTTTAAATTCCAATCCCATAATTAGAAATGTCTTCATTCAAAAATGGTGTGTTCACATGTAATATGGATAGGGGTGAAAAATGTCCAAACTTATCATTGCCCTGAAAAACAAATTTCTTAACTTGTGGCATGTAAATAAAAAGATCTGAGTAAACAGTGACATGATTGCATATGATAACTTGAGAAAATGGAGTTTGCAAAATTTGCAGATATGTCCTAAAACACATTTTGTTTGGTCTACAGGTAAAAGTGTCTGCAGCTCTTCAGTGTGCCAGTTGTATTGTTTCATGTTAAACAATAACTCAGATATGAGATCAAATAAAGTAAAAAAAAACAATGTAAAATCACCAGCAATTAAATCAATTAAGCAGCACAGTCAGTGACAGGTCTACCCCAATATAAACAGTGACACGGCTGTACACAGTAGCTTTTCACAATGGAGTTTGCATTATTCACCTTTAGCTGAGTTAGTGTTTTGTGATAAAATTTAAATGTATTAATAAAATGGTAGAGAGCAACATTGTTTTCTTGTGTGCCTACTAAATATGTAGAGATATCCCCAAAGGTTGTGGTGTATTAACGAATTTCCCCATTGTGGGACTAAAAAGGGATCGGTAAAATAAATAAATAAAATAAATTTAAATTTAAATTTCTGTTCAAACCAAGCAGACACTACCATGTTAGTGTGCAAGTTGTAGTGTTATTTTGTTAATAATTTGAAGGCATATACAGGACATATACAATAGAATACATATAAATACTTTGAGTTTTATTAAATTCTGTGGTGACCCAGTAGTTAGCCCCATGGACTTGTACCGCTGTGGGCAGGTGTCTGGTCCCAAGCCCAGATAAAATGGAATGGCAGAGTCAGAAAGGGCGTCTGGTGTTAACCTGTGATGACTTGGTATGTGGATTGTTAACTGGATGCGAGATGATCTGCTGTGGTGACCACTCACAGGAAGCAGCCGAAAGGGGAAAAGCAACGCAAAAAAAAAACACCAACAAATGAACGCACTGAACTGTACTGTTACCAACAACACTGCCTGTTCTCACACTCCTCCTCTCAGCAAGTACTGCTGCACTCTTCCAGTTATATAGTGCTGTTACAACACAAGTTTTGCATACTTTACATTTTGAATTGAATGTAACATAAAATGAAAAATTACATGATTTTCATACAGGTATTAAACATGCCACTTGCACACCAGAAGCTAAAACGCCCTAGCCAGTCACACCTCTGTGATGTAGTGTAGCTCCGTGGAGGGCATGGGGCCCACTCCAGACCAGGGCCGCTCTTGCCCTGTTTGTGTACCGCAGTTGCTGTGTGGGGATGCTCATATTGCAGGTCAGCTCCACAATTTGTGCAGATGGGAACATAGCAAAAGTGACCTCAGCCTTCAATTACAGGTAGGAAAGGCTAATGAATGTCACAAGACACGTCTGGAATCTTTAAGAAGTCGTGCGCAACTCAGAACTGCATATAGTTGATCGTGTGAAGGAGATGGCCTACACTTTTTTAGGTGTCTGCCAACAAACATGGTGGCAAATTAAAACGTTTACAAAGTAAGAAAGATTGTAGATGGAAGGTGGACGTATGGAAAGAAGGGCTGGAGGAATGAGTGTAGGGTAACAGAGGCCCTTGGGCCCAGTTGTCCCCATCCTAGCAGCTGTGGGGTGGGGCCCACATCAAAAATAGCAACTTAAATTAGACATGTTTTACTTGGCAGTGAGGTATGTAAGGGTGAACAGTGGAGCAGCCTGACTACATGGATGTGTTCTCATGTCTGTCAGTATTATCATAAAGAATTTTTAGCAAAACGCAACTTAATCCAGTGATTCCTTAACTCTCATTTCAGAAGCTATGGGGATTCCAGGATGTTCTGTTTGTTTCTACTAAATGTAACAGTATTAAAATAGAATTTAAAATGTATTTTCCATTGTAGTCAGCATTTCCCACACTTACGTGATTCTTTTTATCTTGTGTGGCAGATTTTCAAAGATATTTGAACTCAGCTGTTTCACACATCTTCAGGCCATAATGAAATAATAATAAACAAATACAAAAGTAATTCTGAGCTGTGGGCAGCTGCATGGTCTGTCCCTCTAGATGAATCTGCCCCTCACCCACATTCAAAACCATCCCAGCTATTTCAGCCTAGATCTCTCCTCCAGTTTTAGCCACTCCCAAACAGCAGGTGGTGCTGGTCTTATGACCAAACCAAAGCGGGGGCTTGTGTTTCTCACTCTATTGGCATATGCCATGTGTCTAGCCTTGCAGGAAATTTTTGCTTTTGGCAACCTGGTTGCTGACTTTTACCCTCTGAGCACCTAGAAAATTTAACCAACACGTCCCCAAGCCACACTTTGACACATGGACAGCACACACATGAGGGCATACAGACAGTCAACATTGGACCTGTGGGCAGGTTGTTTGTCCACGCTGAGGAGTTTTCGTTCCTCTCCTCCATTGTTATCTATCTTTAATGTTATCGGTATGTTGGTTTTTTGTATTCACTCCAGTTAGGTGCCTTGGGGTAGCTCTATTGTGAAAGGTGTTACATAAAAATAAATTGAATTGAAATTAAATTAATATGCTCCAGGTCCTTCCTACTATGCTGCACAGTCAAACACCTGTTCTCCTTTTTCCCCAAGACCTCACAAGGAGTCAGTTTATCCAAAAACACAGCCTAAACACAGAATAATAGGCCAGCAGGATACTGAGGAAGCAAGACTCCATTAAAGATGCTGTTTCAGTTCACTGATTGGATTTGCCCTGCATGATGAAGCTCAATGTCTTCAGATGTCTAACAGCTTTGTTGCAGATTATTTTCCCAGTCAATAATCTCACTGAACAACCTCCCTTAAAAGTCAAAGAAAAGATGGAGTGTATATTGACTCACAACTCCCATTTTAGGCTCTAGTGTTAAATTTATGGGCCCGTGTGTAATGAAATGTCTGAATGGCTGAAGGTTTGTGCTGACAGCACTGCATATCCTGTGTAAATCTGGAAAACCTTTCAGCGGTAGACTGGCTCCAGAGTATGCCAGCCTAGCTTTCTCAGGCACATACATACCCACACACACACTTACACAGGCAGTCACATACACTCTCATGTGTGTATAGTGGCGTACCAAGCATCTGTATTTCTGTCTGTTGGGTCTCTGTAATGGTTCCCTGTTGTCCAGTTATACATTTTGTTCCCTAACCCAAAAAAAAAAGATTATTAAAAGGAATTAATTAATTTCCCGATTGCATATACTGGTCAGGGACATGAGGCACAGACTCTATCACAAGCAGCATAAGAGACAAAGCAGGGTGCGCTGTCCTGAATTCTCACTGCAAACCATGTGATTGCAGAAGACATCTGTCTCATTGTCCATAGGTTTAATAACTTTGAAGGGATGGAACAGAAAATTTGAAAAGTAAACCCTAAAATTAATTATCTAAAAACAGTCTGAAAACCTTTTGTCTTTTCAGCAAAATTACTATTAAACAGCATGATTTATGATTCAATCTAAACTGACTTCTCTAATTTTATTCACATAAGCCAATCAATTGAAATGCTATGATGAATATAAAATTACAAATGAAATACATATTTCCATTATGGGATTAATATATGGGGACAATGCTTCAGAATGACAAGATGTAACAGAAATTGGCAGCTAAATCACGTTAAGGGACACTATTCTTTCATTAAACTTTGAAATGGTAACTGTCAGCTCTTAAGTGAACTAGTCAAAAGGCATTTAGTTGTAAAGGCATATCATTTCAGACAAGGAAATTTATGTTGCGGCAATTGATACCATTTTACAAATACATTTTAAAAACAACTAAATGTAACAGAATATAGGGTATACTTTGGATTGCATGCTAAACTATTGTAACGCCTCACACGGCACAGTCCGCAACCCATGTGAGCTTTGCGTGTTTGGGTTGTGGGAGAAATTTGGAGAAAACTCACCTGGGCACAGGGAGAACGTGCAACGTGGACATGACACACACCTGCAGTGTCAACGGCCAGGTGTGATCAGACGAACTACAAGATGTGAGACAATGTGACTCACTCAACATTCTGAAACCTTTGCTCTTTTTAAATAACAAATTTGAAGGTTATTTTATTGAGACGCCTTATTTTTTTTAAGCCAACTGTATTTATGAAAATGTTTAATACATTTTTTGCACTAAAATAGCAGGACCTATTAAAATGGACACATAGATGCGCACTGCTCTTTCACATGTAACTCTCACATACAGTGAAACATAGCTGCCTCTAAGTGCTGGAGGTCAGAATCGATAACACGCACTTAATTATTAATACAGCTCAATAATGCATGAAAGTCACTCCTCTCACACAGATAATGTCTGTCCTTGGTGATTGGCCTCTGATAGACCTGTCTGTTTTCTACAGAGCAGCTACCTTTAATAGAAGCAGTTGTGTGTCCTGGTTCCTTAGATCAGTCCTTAGACACTTCAAGTACTTTTAAATAGGGCCAGTCATTTTGAGGCCCACAGAAGCTGTTCTAGATGCACATGTTAAATATATTTAATAAATAAATTTTAATACTGGGTGTTGTCAGAAACACTTATGACAGACTGCTCTTCTTTTTCCTTAAAATTTAAAACTTAAAATTTTTAATGAGCTCATTTTTTATACTCGGTTAATTGAACTTTCTGATAGTTTAAAAATTTCATCTAAGTGTCTCTGCTAAAGTAAGTAGTGAAAGGGACTACTTTCTGTGAAAGGTATTTTATGTGTAATGTCCAATCGAGTCCTCTACTCAGAAGGAAATCCTGGATCACTACAATTGTCTGATGGTTTAAATTAGTTGGTTTAAATTTCAGACTTTCTCTCAAGTGGAACTGCAATCAGTCGGCTGCACAAAAGAGAGTCATTCATCAACACGACTCACAAGGTCTGAGTGGCTATTGCTCATTGTATATCTGGGGCCCAGATGGAACTCCTTGTCCTCAAACCGAGCCCTCTTATACCTTGCTGGTGAAGAGGGATGTGGCAGAAAACTACTGGCATGTCCTGGTAAGTGAACCTCAGGGTCAAGATGGTCTGAGAGCAGGACAGAGGCAATAGCTATCACATAGAGGTCATGTGAGGGATGAACAGCAAAGCACATCTAACCTCTGCTTGTCACCTGGCTGTCAGCCAGGCACCAGTGACATGCTTCTAAGAGAATGACCTTCTTAATGCTTCCTCCCATTTCTATGGCAACAGCTTTTAATGCATCCATGGCAGCATGAAAAACATTAGGGTGCAGACTGGGAGCTTTTGTCTGACATACACAAAAAAAATTTGCTTTCACGCAGAGTAAGTTGAGAGCAGATTTGATCGAAACGTGAAGAAAAACCACCGGACCCAGCTGTGACCTGACACAACTGACAGACACTACTTACAATCTTAACTATTCTTGCTTCAGATATGTGAGTTTATCTTCATCATTTATAATAAGATTTTACAACAATACTCATCCAAGTCTATGACAATGACCTCTGACCTTTAACCCTGGAACCCATATGTTATCCAACAATAGCTAATTTTCTTGCCAGTGGCAGCTTTCCCCACACTCCAGCTGGCTGTCAATCAGGATTTTTTTTTTTAAAGGAATCAGTTGCTTTCTAACGAGCAGGCAGTGATTAATGTAAACCTTCACTGACAAAGAGAGATGTTTAGTTGTTCATGTAATTCACCAGAGGGTGCTATGCTGTTTGATGAAGGCAAACTTCACTTCTCTATAAATGGTTTATTACCATATTATTATGTGTGACTTTAATTCTGTTTTAAACCTGCTTATCAATCCATAAAGCCCTAAATATTAGCTCAGAAATTATACAAAACAGACAATGATGACAATCCTAAATGACAAATTTTTTAAATTCCGCTGCATTATAGAGTACAATAAGGTGTCATAGCAGGTTAAAAAGAACTTCATTTTTTCAAGGGACTGTTCATGCTTCAGAGTAATTCTGTCACTGAATGTGCAGGTTTTTTTAGGTTGGTTCTTAGCACAAAATCTTCACTGCCCACACCTCAAGCTTCGCCAAGCCTGTGAAACTGTGTGAGAGAACAGGCACAGCAAAGTTCTGTGTCCCGCAGAGGTGGAGTCCAAAGCAGCAAAGCATTTAAGTTCCTCAGTTCAAATTTCTCTTTATATCTGAGGGCTCCTGTGAATAATTTTAATACTACATTCTAGCGCTAAGCAACATTTATGTAAAAACAGCAACAGATTCAAGCAGGGTGGCCGACCACAGTCCTGGAGAGCCTCAGTGATTTTAATTCAATCATAATGACAATTAAACATTGACATTTTGTGTAATTACTGAGTCAATACAGTAATTATCAAGAAGGTTTATTAATTTTAAATAAGAATTTTAAAAGCATGGCAAAAACGTACTGATGTTGCTTCATTTTAAAATGTTTTTAACAGATATGGTATATTTTAATCAATTTCTTGTACTTAAGTCACTGCTTAAGCATTCGTTGTTTTTGGCACCTGTTCCTGCTATTCATTAATTATTACAATTCAAATACAATTAATAATTTCAGGTTGGAATTAAACAACATGCTGACTTATCTGCTACAATCACACGTTAGAGACACATCGCACTGTGTGCTTTATCATTATGTTACTGATCATAAAGCACAAAAGTCTCATTTGTGTTTCTTCATTTCTTCATCTTTCCTTCTAATAATTTAAAATGACTATGACAAAGAAATTATCATGGAGAAAGAGGATAAGCAGTGATGTAATTGATATTTAATTAAGACAGTGGTCAAATTAAATTGACTCACTTGGCTGAAACATAAAGCTGCTCCCACAGAGGCTGTCCAGGACTGTGGTTGGCCAGCCCTGCTTTAAGGGTTATATTGTTTTTAGTCTATATTATACTTATTATAAAACGCATTAATAGGTACAGGGGGACACATAACCCTCCAATTATATAGACTATTAATTATATATAACTATATAATTATATATGTTTATATAGACAGTCCCCACGTTTGAGGGGAAAACAGCATCCTTGAGGGGTCGTAATGTTTTTTTACTTTTTGGCTCAAACTAATTTACATTGTTTTAAATCCTTATTTTGGTGTTGAGTTTCTGCCTTTGACCCCAAAGTCAGCTAAATTCCTCTGGTTAATAAGTAGCTGAATGGTCCACGACCACGTGAGCTAGACGTGTTAATGATGACACCTTGGCTCCTTACATTAAGGCTTTTTAAAAGACAGTCACAAAGAAAGTAGTGTTAAAAAAAGGTTGAATAAGGTCAAATAGGATCACCCTTTTTTTGTTTAGGGTGTGAGTGGGTACACATGGTACAAACTATAAAGCATTATAGTTTTTAAAATAGTAAGAGTTAAGGTGTCTGTCTTGGCAGGGGTTATTCACGAGATTTTGGAGGCCTTAGACAAAATGCTTCAAGGGGATTTCTGCAAAACAGTTGTTGCAATATGTACTGTGCAATCAACTACCGTCAAAGGCCCCTCCCAGCCGTTACTATCCTTGCCGGTCCTATCACAGAGCCTCTGCACAGTCTTGGCAAAACTATGACATACTTTGGATTCATGACTGCATGATAAATGATGTATAACCTTCAGTATGAATCAGTAATGAACCCTGATACACTTGACTATGTATTTTGACTGTGCCGTGTTTGGCCTGCCTATGACCCACTCCTATGTGGTTCCTGGCTCTTTATCTCCTAGTACGGACGTGGCTTGTGTGCACAGTCGTAGTTAAAATGCAGAAGGTGCAGTGAGACTATTCTATCTCCAAGCTGCTGCAGGACTCACTACCTCCATTGATGTTTCAGAGAGCTTCACCTGACCTCTGCTAATGCAGTGAAACATGGGGTGAGTGAGATGTTGGAGGTGGCGAGAAACAATATGGGATATTCTGTTCTTGCTAAGTTATTCTGGGGAAGGGGTGTGGGAATGTGTGATAGAGATTCAGGCTGTCTGGAAGTGGGATGCACGTCATTGACTGAGCTTTGGGGAGGAATAATAATTTGTCTTGCAGGGTGCAATGTAGGTCTGAAGCAGCAGGGTTGGATACCCTTTTGCAGCTTTTTGTCTTAATGCAGCAATAAAACTGGCAGAAATCAACTGGCCAAACCGACTGGTTTCATCTCAGTGTAGTACTGGCAGATGGCAGGCTTGTCACCTCCAACAATCCCTAAAACACCCTGTTTAAAATAGCTGACATATACTCCTGACAACAGGAAACACTGAAGGTCAAACACATGTATTTTACATCTCAATCTGTTTTTAACTTCACATTTTTTATAGGTTTGCACATGTAGACACCAGTGGTAAATTAGAATGTATAGCATGTGTTCTATGCACAGACAGAAATAATTTTTTTATGGCAGAACATAATTCAGAGAGACAAAGGCATGTGACAGTAGTAAGATTGGACATATTTTTCAGTCCTAATGACCACAGACTGTGTACCAGCATGGACATTGCTTAGGGCCATGACAACATCACGCTGTACACTGAGAGAAGAGGTCAATGTTTCATCTTATTTTAATATACATGGCTGCAATGGTTACACAGATACCTAATCTGATTTAACTTAAACACCTCAACTACTTAACAATTATGGAGCTAATTAAAATATCCTATTTACGTCCAATATTTCAGAAAAAATTGTTGCAAGACAGCTTTAGTCATGTTTACATGAAAACAATTTACTAGATAAGTTTCAGTCTGGCTCCTATCAATACCACAGCACCAGATCAGTTTTGACTATTGTTGTAAATTATATAATGATTTAAACTGATGCAGGGAACACGAGTGCTTGTTTTTCTAGTTCTTAATGATGCATTTGACACAGCTGATCATTATATTTTAGCGAACAGGTTCCAAACTGTAGTTGGAATTTGGGAAATAGTTCTTAAGTGTTTTACGTCTTTGCACTGTTCTCCCTTTACACGCTGTCTTTTGGGAATACGTGAGTATAAACTGTGAAACCTACGCTGATTACATTCCGTTATACTTTTACATTAGAACTAATTATAATCTATTGACTGACACCTTAAGGATGGATGAACAAAAACTACTTGTCACCAAACACCAATAAAAATCCAATAGTCATGTTGTTTAGGGGTAATGGTACTGCAAGGAGCACGTTCAGGTCAGCCCTGAACACTTCAGGCCTGAGTTTTTTCATTGATGATTAAACATGTAATCTAGGTTTCATTTTAGATTCAAGACCCTCCTTTAGCTTGCATGTTAGTGCAGTCTCACAGAGAGGTTTTTTTCTCCACAATGGAGGTTTTCATTTCCTCTCCTCTGTTGTTGTCTGGGTTTAATTTAACTTTAATTATACAGGATGTTCAAAAATAATTCATTCAAACTGTATATTGAATTATCATAAACCAAATGAAAGAGGCATGCAGATTGTGAGAAAATGGAGCAGCAGAAAGTGTTTTGTGTGCTGCGGTTTGCATAGTGTGCATCGGTATTGATGGTGCAGTCATTTTCGTTGACGCTATGGAATGGTTCTACTGGGCAAGCAGAGTATCTATTGGTGGTATAGGAAGCTCGAAGAAACAGGATGTTTGATTCCAGTGACTACATTTTCTAACAAGATAGAAGCACCACCTAGTTGGCATGGGGATGTTCACCATTACCACAACAAAATCCACCCTCGCTGTTAGATTGGTTGCAGCAGATGGCATGATTTGGTGCTCTACAGGTGGCCCCTTAGGTCACCTGATCTATAACACCATGCGATTTTTTTTCCTCTGGGGATACATTAATGGTGCTGTTTACATGGCAGCATTACCACAACACTGGATGAACTGAAAACCCACATCGTTACTGCCCTGAGATCAGTGACAACAGACATGCTGGAGCGAGTGTGGCAGGAATTAGATTATGGCCTTGATGTTGTTCGTGCCACAAAAGGACATCACGAAAGGACACCTTTAGCTGAATAACATACATTTGGTCTTTGTTTAAACTAATGTGCAAATAATCACTCTGTTTCTGTAAACATCACACACAGACATTTGAAAACCCATGAATCATTTTTGAACCCTCTGTATTTTTTGCTTTTATTCTAATAGTTGCAATTCTTTTCTAATAACTGTAATTTGTTTCCAATTATTGTAAAGCACTTTGAACCATTTCTGTTGTAAAAGGCAGTATAAAAAATAAATGGAGTGGTATTGAATAAATGTCCATTGTATTTTTCACTTAATTCTTTACACAGAGTGGACTGTTAGCATGTCTGCTGGTGTGGCGCAGTGCTGAAGACACACACTTCCTTTCCTGTAACCCCTGACATCACTTGACTGTAACTCCTGACATCACTTCTTTCTGTGTAATACACAGTATCACTTTTTCCTATGTAATGTCTGAACACATCTGCACTGAAAAATACTCTACTGTAATATCATTAAAAATATGTACATCAATTACACATTATAAAATTAGGTTCCATAAAATAATTGATTTATAGTCAATGTACTTAATCATAATGTTAAAACAACTCCATCCTCTAACCCTTTACACTGTCAAGCACATTGCAGGTGAAACCAAAGGAAACCCAGGTGTGAATGGAAAGATAATGCAGGCACCTCAGGAAGGACAGAGAGCTGAACCCCTGATCTTGGATGTTTGAGGCAGCGTCGGTACCCAGTGAGCCAGCAACACCATTGGATTATGGAGCTTTAAGATATCGATTCTACTTTATTCATAATTTTTATTGGTAGATTTTTTTTTTTATTGAAAGGATATATTTTGTAATTGAAACAAACCTACATCACAGTCAGTTAATTATAACACAAAGGTAAGCATTTTGAAATATACTAAGAATACTAGCATGATGCTCTGCAAAAATAGTCACAAACCTTCTCAATACCCTCCGACGTTTGTTCTGAGGCCAAGTCCTATTCCAGTCATAGTAAAGAATTACTTTTTTTTTTCCTAAATTTTTGAAAACAATTTACAATTTACAATGTGATTTAATTCAACAATCTACAATCTCTCTTTAATCAGTGTGATATCACTTCACTTCCTCCTAATGCATCCCAGCCAAAGATAACTTACCATTCCTTTGCCCGTCTCTGTGTTCTTGCTTTTTTCCAGTGTACCTGCTGTTACGAGATGAGTATAGCACAGGTGTGTAACCTCCTACACTGTGCTTGGAATGGTGTGAACACTGGCTCTGGCAATGAGTCACCAACACAGTGATTTCACACATAACACTTACCAGGCCTGTAATAAAAATGGCCACACTACACTTAGCTTGCAACAGTCAGCAAATATTTACATTTCACTGCCTTAACTCTGAAAGCTGATACTGTTATTACAAAATCAGCACAAATCTATGTTTTTACAATGGCTATGTGTTCTTTGCTATTATGTCAAGTACACTGATTGGTTATGCTGCAGAACCGTTACACAGTGATCTGATTCACAGGACTGTCCATCTTATGTCATGTGATCTAATGCTATCCCTGCTTCAAGGAGACACCACGGTCCAACGCGCCATTGACTGGGGTGGGGGAAGCCTGAAAGCCTAAAGCTGGAAAGCTGATCTTTTTACAGCATGTCCTTCATATGACCCAGCTGAAAAGGAGATATGTCATACTTTTGTTGGAGACATTATTCTTAAAATAGCTGACACCAAAATGATGGCTGATATAGGCCAGTGGCCCAGACACTTTTGCTAAATCTGCCTCAGTTCTTGTAAGTTTATTCTTTTAAAGCACCAACACATTCAGAGAAACACATATTTCTTAGTGTTTGCAGTATATAGTACAGCCTTATGAAATGCTAACTAACATCATGAGTCATTAGAACAGTTTGGCCTTCACACAGCAGCTCTTATGATGGAGCTTGACCCCTCAGCCTCCACGACAGGCATCCGCGGAGTACTGCTGCTGCTGCAGTCATTCCTCAACACTCCTGCAGTATAATGCAGGGACATGCTGCTGCAGTCCTGCTGTCACAGTGACAAACCAGAACACACTTTCTGCAGCATTGCTGCATGCGTGCATGCATGTGTGCGTGCGTGCATGTGTGTGTATGTGCGTGTGTGTGTGTGTGAGACTGTGGAGTGTGTGTGGGTGTGTATATGCTCATGTGGTAGAGTGTACCTGAAGACATATTTCACATCATTATGTGTATGTGCACACACACACATACACACACACACACACACAGAGGTTTTCATTGCTGTCCCACACTAATTCCTTTTTGAAACACAAAGACACAAATGCTATATTCTTAACAACACAAGCTTACAAACTGAAAGCGCTGAACAACCAGGAAAGAACTACAGTTACCAAGGTCCTCTGCTTAAAAATACAATGAAGTTTTAATGTAAAATAATAATGGAATACCAAGAGTACCAATATAAAATGTAGCTGAAAGTCACTTAATCAAGAAACTGACAAGCACCACAATAGTCAAAGCTCAGCACAAAGTAGGTGTGCAGATGGAAGGTGGTGGGGGGGTGACTGGGGAAAAATCTTCTTGGTTGTCAGCATTACTGTGTAAGAATGTTTCAATTCGTTTTGGACAAATGTGAATTTTTCTTTCATTGTAAACTGCTTTCTTAGCACTTGTGTTTCAATAAAAAAACGTTTTACAGTTTTTCCACAGTTGTTTACAAGCTGCCAACAAAGTTGCAAAGCAAGCCCAAGCAATTAAACATAGTCATCACAAATTAGACAGTTGTGAATTTCAGAAGTTCAATCTTTAATCTGAAGGCTAGGTCCAATTAATGGGCTACAGGTTAATGTTCTTGTACAATCCAAGAAAACGGTGGCCAATGTTACCCCACAAGAGTAAAGACAAGCTGAGGAACAGCTGAGAGAAGGATGAGGTAGTTTAACATTTGCTAATCCACCTCATAGTCCATTTCTTGCAGGAAACTCAAAGCCAGAAAAAACTCACCAACATGGAGGCAGAACATAAAACCTCCCAAGACCCAGGATCAGATCCACAACCCTGGTGGTTTGCAGCAACAGCACCACCCCCTGAGCTACAATAGCTCCATTTAACAACTAAAGGATAGTCCCTTCACTGCTTGTCCAGGGAACCCATGTATTATGCACGCGTACATAAATGTATTGGAGCTAGAGCTTTTAGCTACAGAGCCCCTAATCTATGGAATAGTCTGCCTGGATACATACGGGAAGCCGAATCTGTCTCAGTCTTTAAATCCCGACTGAAGACATACTTTTTTGATTTAGCCTTCCCACAACAGTCTCTGTA
>JABJVR010000016.1:6871558-6883198 GCA_025773905.1 Chitala chitala | reverse complement strand
GTTGGTGCCAGATGGGCTGGTCTGAATATTTCAAAAACTGCTGATCTACTGGGATTTTCACGCACAACCATCTCTAGAGTTTACAGAGAATGGTCCGAAAAAGAGAAAATATCCAGTGAGCGGCAGTTGTGTGGACAAAAATGCCTTGCTGATGTCAGAGGAGAATGGGCAGACTGGTTAGAGATGATAGAAAGGCAACAGTAACTCAAATAACCAAATAACCACTCGTTAATCTGCAGCAACTGTCAATTGACTATCATGTCAATATGGACCAAAATCTCTGAGGAATGTTTCCAACACCTTGATGACTCTATGCCACAAAGAATTAAGGCAGTTCTTAAGTCAAAAGGGGGTCCATCCCAGTATTAGCAAGGTGTACCTAATAAAGTGGCCAGTGAGTGTATACTCAATGACAATAAAAGTTTCTGCTGCTTCTTATAGTCACACACACAGATATGCTCACATCACGAGGACTTGGACAGCAGTGTCCTGACCTTTGTTTCCTGGAGTATCTTGTGTTGGTCTGGGATGGTGAGCTCTGGGGCAGAAACCAGCTCCACTTCATAGAAGGGCTCTTCCAGAGACCCCAGGGGGACCTTGAAAGGAATCTCGTCCAAAATGTTCATTCTTTTCACTGGAGGGGGAAGAAGGGGCCTCATTAAAATCAGAATGTGGTGAATGATGAGAAGCGAGACATACTACAGCTAATTCACCACATCTATCGCCTTGTGCTACCTTCTTTAAATAGGAAGAATTTAATTAGGCACATTAGGAGGATTCAAATCTTCAAGCAATAATCAGCATTGGATCTTTTTCCATGACTTTCCAGTAAGCTGCTGACTTGTTTATGCAGCCATACTGGTCTCCTGCATCACACAATATGGCAGCATCCTAAAATGGAATGGATTAGGGATTATACCCCTCACGTAAGTGGCTGCCACCAGAAGGAAGGGCAGTGAGCCAACATTCAACCTACTGGAACCAATTCAACGTTTTCTTTTGTCTGCCACAAACGGTTTAATTCCAATGCTGCTAATTTTTGGTAATCCCCATTTCAGTAGTTGTTCAGTGTTTGTGACACACTGAACAGAATCTACAAATGCTATGTGAATACACTTAAGAACCAGTCTGTCAACAGCTTCATGTATTTCATAGCAAGCAGTATCACTACGCTGGAAACAGTTTTAGTGGAAGAAGAGCAGAGAACGGACCTCTCTGAAATGCGCTCAGCCCGAATGTCCACTTGCGTGTCCTGCCGCTCGTGTGTCCTGGCCGCTAGCGTGTTCTTGCAGCCTTCTCTGACAGGTCTCGTGATACAGGAAGTTGAGTCACTTACACACAGGTGACATTTGGCAACTGCTTGGTCTGGTTCAAATACAAATGCAGACACAAGTTTCTGGGAAATGTGCTGAGAGCCTTTGCTGCAGGCTGCCCAGATAGGATCTCCCTTCAGTGGTCTGCAGCTATGCCATGTGTAGTGGAATGATGGGTACAAGGCTGTACCCCCCCGATCTCCTCCTGCGTGTGAATCCTTCACTCTTCTGACTGGACCATTCTGCTAGAGAGGCTAATTAGGCATGTTAATTCCCTTTGAAACTTTAAGCCACTGATGTAACTGTCTGACATCACTTTACTCACCATTGTACATAGTGACTGTTAAGTATGCATATGGCTGTATGGAAAAGGTTCTATTTAGATAAACGAATTGTGACTCCTTTTTTTCTGGGTGAGAAATCATGGAGAACCACAGGTTGGTGATCACTTTAGGCAGATCACAATTAGAAAATCCTGAGCTGATATATAGTTCAGTCCAAAAGGAAATCAGGGATCACTTCTGAGTTTATAATATAAATATAAAACACTATTTTTAACAGAAAACCTAATTAAACTGGGTTATAATTAGGGTTTTTGGCCAATTAATGTTCAGTTCCATTCAGTTCTTCTATACAGCCCTTTTCACAGCAGTTGCTCCAAAGCACTTTACAAGGATAAGTGTGCAGTTCAAGTGGTCTGCATCAGTGCCTGGATAAGAGAAATCAGTCACTGGTAAATAAGCTGTGATTAGTACAGAAAATACAGCACTAAGCATGTTCCTGTAGTTTAAGCCAAAACCTATAAATGTGTTAGGGAAAAGTATGGAATCTGTGAAGTTTAAATACAAAATACAAATGTAATGGAATTTCATGTGGCATATCATACTGTAGTCTCTGGTACAGTTGAATTAGTCATTTATCTTTCAGCACAAAACTACCAAAATTCACGATTGAGCTACTGAGTTTATTCCACAAATTAAGTATTGACTCACACAGCGAATCAGATGCCTTAAAATAGCCTACTATAGTCGACTGCACGTTACATGCAGCTTGTGTGTGACTATAATGCAGAAAGAACATTATTTTTATACATTTCAAGGTATATGTAACACAAGTACATGTGTTCCTGGCTTCGTATACTTTGTTGTTGAGATATTTTGATCATCTTGCAGGGAGCATCATGTGTCTCGGTGGACAAACAGAAGAGAGATTAGAAAGAGCTGAGCTCAAGGGAAACAAATGGGATTTATGCACAAGCACACAGATTACACACTCACAGATGCACGTAGGACTGAGACACCGCACATCTGGAGTGTCTGTTCCTGCCCCCTCTATAGGCAGCTTGGGCTCTGACAAAAATGTGTTCACTCACTCACAAGAAATTATTTATATTGTCACCTGATCAATCATTTTAAAAGAGCCTTATTTACTTTTGTTAAAAAATTACATTTATGATTTTCACTGGAAATGTGGGAGTAAATGTATAATGGTCACAAGCGCACTGTATTATAACAATCTTTGCTGCAGGCTGCCCAGATAGGATCTCCCTTCAGTGGTCTGGAGCTGTGGACATCTAAAGTGTAAAACACCCCACCATAAAAAGGTTCATATTTGCTTTGATAGGTGCAAAAGGTATAACAAGAAGCTGACTGGTAAACAACAGGATTAACACTTTTGTCCAAAAAGGAAAACATATCTAACCCTGATGACCAGTCAATACAGAAATGGTTAGCAACAGACTGAGTGAAATATCAGTGCTTTTGTACAGAAACACAATAATCACCTGACAGATGGGCCTGGATGTTTTGGTACAGCTGATAATAAATTAGCATACCAAGACCAGCGAATGAGAAACAGAGAAAACATCTCCCTCTACTGTCCTACATTAGGGAATGTCTACTCTCTCGCTAGTGAACAAGGCTCAGCAACACTCCCACGACCAGCCCTAATGCAAACACGGCTGTCTTTCATGAGCTGTTTGTACTGTAACCCATTCCCACAAACCATATGTCAGACTAAATACTGCTTTACTGTAGGGATGAGTGTCCCACGTTTCTCAGTGTATCTGCTACTGTGCTAAATCCCCACACCACTCTCAGACAGTACTGAAAATCTTGGCTGTCAAGTGCTTTTTTTTAACTGACCCCTCCCTTTCTAAAACCAAGATGTATACGAGGTTTAAATTGATTTCAACTTCTGTTCAATTACCAGTTTCTCAGAATTAAGGACATCTTTGTCTTACAAATTAAAGAAAAAAATGTGAAATTTGACAGCCCTTTGATACATTTTACTGATGCAGTCAAACATCAAAGTGACCACACTGTTATAGGACAATAGGCCATTTGTTATGATTGGGGACAGGGCTGTCCAGCCTGGATCCTGGATCCAAAGTTTTTGTGGATACTATCTTACAAGCAGATTACACATCTTAAATTCCCCGTAAAACATTCTCCACCATAAAAAAAGGATTTTGTGCACTTCATGGCTGAAAACACATTCAAGATATTAAGCTTGACCTATTAAACCAAACCCCAAAAAACAGTCAATATTCCATAAAGTACTGGACATGGTCAAAAACAGCCACACCCACACGGTTTTGAAGAAGAGGTACCTGTAGCATGAGTTTCTTCTCAATTACCACCTTCTATGGGATTTTTTGGTTTAATATTAAATATCTTACGTGTACATAAAAAATCAAGTGTTTATTTACATATTGTTTTTATTTATATTAAACAGTCACATTACAAATTTGTGAGTGACATTCCAAAATGTTTCAGGGAGAACAAAAAAAAAAAAAAAAAAAAACCCTTTCAATTTTACAGCAAATGGTACTAAAGGCTTGCTTACTAACTTAGTCCATTCATATGGATTTTCTTTTATAGCTTTGGGGCAATAGTAGTGCCATTGCTGGTTGTACGCACAGATACACACACCTCCACATGTTTCACAAGGAACCATTAGAGGACCAAAACAGAACATATTTCAGCTCTAACAATTCCAGGAGGTAAAAGTGTGCTTCACCGCTCGATTCTCTACCCAGCAAAACTGTTAGACTTTGTTGTGTTGTTCTCCCCAATTAAGTATATACTGCACACAACTTTTCCAGCTTTATTACATCAAGAAAACAATTTAAAAAAACCCAACCAACTTCGATATTCTCTAAAAGATGCTGGTCTGAATGGTTTTAATGATAATCTTTGAAAATACTTGCTGTTGTGTGGTGCTTATAAAAAGCCACAGGACCTTTGGGCTCCATCTGTGGCAGAGAAGTACTTTGCGTTGAACATTAGCATTATTAACATGGAAACACAGTAATAAACTGCCCATGTGCTGAGGAAAGGAACAACAATATACAATTTAAGATTAAAAACTGATGCTCGGTACCAGACATAGTGAAGTTATACAAGTTCTCAGCACCAGTTATTTGGTTCCTAAACCATTTGCATGAAATAAAATTGGAAAAAAGTGTTCTTTAAAAAAAAAAAAAAAAAAAACTCTTACAGAATGAACCAGCCGTATGTAAAATAGATTTGGGTTTGGTAACGGCCTATGATGACAGACAGCCCCCCCCACCAGGATATGGGCCTATGCTCTTTCATCCAGCATTATGACTGTACATATTCCGGTGTTGGAATCAGCTGTGCCTTACGATTCAGTCTTAAGTTCTTGAAGATGAGATTGTGTCAATTGTTGGCAGCGTCTGCCTGTCGAGGCCAGCTGTCCTCGTCAATGCCGGAATCGAAGTCCTCTTCAGCGGGCTCCTTTGCAGGTGCTCTGAGGACCAGACAACAAGCTACATTTAACCTCAGGTCACCACTGAGCCAAAGCGTTAAGGAGGAAAGCTAACAGGAAAAGTCTGGTAATTAAGGTCCTCACACCACCACAGGGAGCCCTGACGCAGCTCCAGTGGCCTGCACCCACCTTATGTACCGAGGTTCACATTTCCCTTCAACTACGTCCTTGTTCAGCTCCACGGACATGATGTCAGAATTGGGCACTTCAAACATGGGATCCAGCAACAGTTTCTCCTGGATGGTAACGTATAGGTCACACACATGGAAACTGAAGAAAACACACACACACACACACACCTATAGCCATTTGTGCGCTCTTTCTTACCATGATCGATCGAAGCCCACGAGCCCCAGTCTTCCTCTCTAGAGCCAGTCTGGCTATGGCTCGCAAAGCATCCGAGGTCACGGTGAGCTCACACTGAAACGGGAGACGACACAAGGGTTCACTAGCTGACACTCACGCCACAGGAAAACCTCGCCAGCAAAATGGGGTGTGTGCGCACAAACACTCACAAAGGAGGAGAGAAAAACTACCACAATTCCTATCCTACCGGTCCAATAATTGGCCAGTGTGACTCTCATCTATTGCTCTTACCTTTCATTTAAAAGTCAGAAAATAAATGACAACTAGCGTAAACAGAAGTGTTTTCCCCATTTACAATAATGTAATCTATTCAACAGTGTTGGATACCAACTAACTGCCCTGCAGCTATGGAGCCCCCACTTCTCCCTGAACCTGCAGGCGTCAGGTTGGTACCTTATCCATGCTGAAGAGCGCCTGGTACTGGGGCACCACGGCGTTGCGAGGCTCCGTCAAGATGCGCACCAGCGTGTCCTCGTCCAGGCTGTGGAGAGGCACGACGACGGGCAGGCGCCCCACGAACTCAGGGATCATGCCGAACTCAATGAGGTCGCGCGCCTCCACGTGCTGAAGCAGACGGTCTCGCTCCTCCATCTCCTGCACCGCGTCCACCTCGCCGCTGCTGTTGGCCAGGTCGGCCGCTGCTGCCGCCCGCCGGCCCCGGCCCATGTTGGCTGGACTACCGAACCCCAGGTACTGCACCGTGCCGTAGGGAAGGGGGTGGAAAGAGCCCGTCACTGATCTGTGCTTGCAAATGCTTGTCCTGTCATTGAAAAAGAGCAACAGAAGCAGCGAACTGCAGACCCACCTTTTCATTCTTCCTCCGGCTGATTATCCGGTCAAGGCCGTTGAAAGCACCAGAGGCTACAAAGAGGATGTTGGTTGTGTCCACCTGAACTGTCTCGCCCCTCAGCTTCCTTGAGTTCTTTTCAGGGACGTTAACTATAGTGCCTTCCAGTAATTTGAGCAAACCCTAGAGTAAATGGAAAAAACCATATTGACTCTACGTGTCAGCAAAACCCCCTTGAGTTCTCCATAAGACAGTGAAGACTGGCCATCAGAGCCGTCATATTCAGACTAACACCATGCCACTGCAATAATGGAGCCCACCACAGTGACATGTCTACAACCGCTCTCTCATTACCACTGTTTGTTGTTAGCTATTTTTGTCATTATTTATATTTCAGATGCATGCATTACATTTCTGTCTAGGTTTCACCGCTGTAGTGTGGCAAGAAAGGTGGGCTGCATGGTAGGCTAAAGGCTAGTGCCACACGACTGCCGATACCCAGCCTGCTGACAGCAAAAATTGAAAACAAGCTGGAAGAGCTAAGAAAAAGGATTACATCGGAGCGTGAGATCAGAGAATACTGTGCGCTGCTCTTCAAGGAAACCTGGCTCTCAAGCAACACATCAGACTCGGCGATACACCTCAGAAACTGACCACACTGCAGCCTCAGGAAGCAACAGAGATGGGGGTGTCTGTGTTTATGTTAACATTCCAATGTACAAATTACCAGTAAACGCTGCGCAGTGGACTTGCAAGTGGTAACCGTAAAATGCAGCCAGGGAGTTTAGTGCGGTGCTCATGCTAATCGTTGCAGAGTGAGTGAACTTGGCCACTGCACTAGGGTAACTGCACACCTGGATGCCGTGTTCATCGTAACTGGTGACTTCAAACACTGCAGCCTAAAAACTGTGCTTCCTAAATATCATCAACAAGTGACTTTTCCAACAAGGGAGAACAATATTCTCGACCAAGTCTACAGCAACATAAGGGGCACCTACAGAGACCCCCCATCCCCACTTCAGACACTTAAACCATATATCTGTTCCTTTACCCAACAAATTTATGTAAATTCATCAAAGAGGCCAAAAGACTGTCTAGAGAGAAGCTTGGATACTACACACACCAGGTGCAAGCAGCAAACCCTGGTGACCTGCTTAAATGACCCAATCACATTCACTCCACTTGTGATGACATGCTTTGAAAGGATAGTCATAACACACATACATAACATTCCAGACACCCTAGGCCAGAGGTAGCCAACATGGTGCCCGCGGGCACCTGGTTGCCCACAAGGACCACATGAGTTGCCCGCAGGGCATGTTCTAAAAATAGCACTAGTCACCATGCAGCTTCTTATAAAATTTATATTTAATTGTGTTGCTGTTCAAGTCAATAACACTTGCTTTGATGTAGATTTGAAAATGACAATACTGAAAACAAAGAGTTTTTAAACAAAAATGTTTTATGTAATCATGAAGTCTGATGTTGTCTGGACTCAAAGTTCAATATAGTACACAAGACAAACCGGCAACTGAGACAAACAAGCGGGAGCAGCTATGATAGGGAGCTAGATGCGGAAAAACATGGCAGAAAAGCAAACGAAAACTTACTATTTTCACAATGACTGGGAGGAAGAACTGTATGTTACGACAGTGAAAGAAAAGTGTGTCTCTCAGTTGCGGGGCAACAATGGGGATGGCAAAGCGGCACAATGTGGAGAGACTCTTCAGTATGTGCCATAAAGGCTTCCCTGCCAACTGCCCACCTGGCAGTGCACTACAGGCAGAAAAAGGCAAATTTGGGCAAACAGCAGTTTTTTTAAATAACTGTGATTAATTATTAACATGTGATCACACAATATCTTAACATATATGAATATTTATTTTTATTATTATTATTATTATTAATAATAATATCATTAAAGGTGAACCATGCAACTTTGTTATTTAGGACATTTGTATCAAACAAGTAGCCCTTCATATTACTCAGTACCCTTGAAGTAGCTCTCAATTTCAAAAAGGTTGGTGATCCCAGCTCTAGACACTGCAGTTTATGTACAGCCACAACAAGTCCACACAGTCAGCACTGCCATTCACACAGCCCTCACACACTTGGCAAACAACATGTATGTGAGAACACTGTCACGCCTCATAAACTCTCAGAAAAACCTCTCACTCTTGGACTACTTCCCACCCTCTCCAACTGCGTGCTGAACTTCCTAACAGACAGACGTCAGTATCTCAAAGTGAACAGTCGCACATCCAAGACAAGAACCGTAAGCACCGGGACCCCCCAGGGCTGTGTGTTGAGCCCTCTGCTGTACACTCTCTTCACGCGTAACTGCGTAGCCTCCCAGGAAAACGCCAGGATCATTACGTTCGGAGATGAGACAATCATCAGACTAATCACTGGAGTGGATGAAACTGCATACAGGAGGGAGGTGGACAATTAGGAAGCCTGGTGTCATGACAACAATCTCACTGAATGTTGTCAAGATGATTGTGGAACCCAGGAGAAAAGGGGTGCTGCATACACAGCTTCACTTAAGTGGGACTGAGGAGAGAGGGTGAAAACCTTTAAATTCCTTCGTGTTCAAATCAATTAGGACCTCACCTGGTCACACAACACATCAAAAACGTCCAGAGCCTGTACTTTCTTAGGAGACTGAGGAAATTTGGTATGCCAGGCAAAATCTTCAGTAATTATCAGCACACACGCTATTTACACTTCAGCCATCAGGAAAATGCTACAAGTGTGAAATCAAGGACACACACATCCTATTTGCACAGTTACATCCTGAAACACACATTCTGCTGCTATTTTTTTGTCTTTTCACAGTGCAATGTACATTTCATGCACTATATACTGTACATACTTATGTAATAATGTAAATGTGTATTTCTTTTCTTTCTCACTTTTTAAACCTTTTTTTACTTTATTGGGTTAACTTGCTCCTCAGGGCTCATAGTGTAAGAATTTCATAGTACAGTGAAACTGCTTGCTTTACTGTGCACAAGAAAATAAACCTGATTCCGATTATAAGCTGTAACACATCACCTGCTGAACTCCTTCACCGCCCACATCACGAAGCTGGTGAATGCCAGGAACGCTGCCAATCTTGTCCACCTCATCCAGGAACACTATGCCTGAAATAAGGTTAACAATGGCGTCACCCTTACACCCATTAAGATCTATTAGAGTATGAAATATATAATCTGGCAAGTCTAATGTGCAAACACTATTCCTGTCACTCAGAACAGATGTTGCTCAGCTGTGCTGAGTGCTGTAGGCATGAGTGGAAAAGAAAACCACCAACACGTACCTTGCTGTGCCTTCTCCACCATGTAGTTAGCATCCTGCAGCAGTTTTGCAATAACAGACTCAATATCCTCTCCAACATACCCAGCCTGAGTCAGTGTGGTGCAATCGCAGATGGCAAAGGGAACATCCAGGCATTTCGCAAGAGTCTGAGCCAGTAGCGTTTTACCTGGAAATACATTAAAGCAAAAACATCTCCCCATTAGTATGAGCACAGTGCTAAATGTGCTGTTAGAAACGGCTTTATCACAACCCACCTGATCCAGTAGGACCCAGCAACACAATGTTGCTCTTCTCCAGTTTTATATCACTGTGAGGGGAGTCCAGCACTTCACCCCCTCGCTTCTCCTGAGGGGCTTGCTGGTTCACCTGTTGCTGCATGGAGGCACCCAAAGCATTGCCATGAGGACTGATACCTGCAATTTGCAACAACTCTGAAAAACAAGGGAGAACAGCTGTGATGAAATGAGGTAAAGGGCATTGAAGACTTTAAACTAAGACCAACAGCAGGCCAGTTTAGAAGTTATAAGAACCTCAGGGTTACCATCATTCAATTTTGGTTTGCAGAGGTGAAAACATACTCCAGTCAATATGAATGAATGAGGCAGAGAAAGTAATAAAGGGGGAAAATGGACACATGATGGCCAATTTTTGTCTGATTAAAAAAACCATGCATGATGTGCACTGGACTTTCCCTTGTGACCAACAATGCTGTCAAGCACACAAAGCATGTTTGTCAGATTGGCTCAACACCAAGGCCAGTATCTCCTTCCTGTCCCATTAGTGCTGAAAACAGAGTCGTGCCTTTGGGGCTTACAGTGACAGAAACAAAAGTCACGGACGTCCAACCACAGACGCTCATTATCATTGAGCTCTGTACCCACTGCAGGCAAGGCTTTATACTTTGGTTTCATTCTGCACCCAATCATGTTCAAAAACTACATGAGGATGAATGCACCTTCATATTAATTTGTATTAATTATGGCTGTACTGAATACATTACATATAAAAATTAAGCATATTCAACTTTTTTTAAACAACAAACATTTGAAATAATCACAAGTTTTAAAATGTGGCAAAACATAAGCCAGTCTTTTCCTTCTGAGGTTTACGTGACAGAATCTGCATCTGCCTTTGATTATTTGATACCCTGTTTCCTGACAGATCACTACTGACTGGTAAGACTGGCCTACGGATGCCAACTTAAAAGTCTCAAAAGACCAGGCTTATAGTACAAATTTCAGCTTACAAACATCAAAACCTCTCTCACCTCCAACAATTCAGAATGCAACCCTTACCCTGAATCCCCCCACAATTACTGACATTCCCACCTGGTCTTGTAAATGCCTGTTTCCCACCGCTTCACTAATCATCTGCCAAATCAAAAAGTGCTCTCCAAGCCAAGTACATGTTCCTCATGTACTTAAATTCTCCACTTTTACTCACATTCTTAAATAAATGAAGTCTAAACACTGACATTCCAAACAACGTTGCTGACCTTTATTCAACGTAAATCAAACAAGCTGTCACTACAAAACAGAAAGCCCAGCTCACCTCCACTGGTCTTTAGGATTTACAGCAGCCACTGAAGAATGGTACCTTTCAGACAGAACCCAACCAACACTACACATTTTTACCCAACTGTTACCTTAGTGACGCTGTTCAGCTTGAGCAACGCAGGCAAAAAGCAAAGGTTTCCCAGACGCTAATCAGAAGTGACCTCCATCCATTTCTGGTCCTAGGTACAACTACATTTTACAGGAACTTTTCTTTGCTGGTTAGGAGTGCAGACCTGCCAACATGTTATTCATTTTGCGTAGCGGGCACGCATTTTGACCTCCTTGTATGCTTACATGTTCAAAAGTATGCATATCGTTTTGATCTCACATTTTGTCAATTTTAGTAAAGTTGCTGTCGTTGAAGTTGATTCTGCCGCTGAGCCAGCCACAAGGGTTTAAAAGTATATGTTTATGGAGCACGTAAGACAGCAGCACTGTTCTGATAATAAAACGTGAGTGAAAGTATTTTAATTGCCTCCTCAATCTAGTGGTAGCTATTGCAGTG
>JABJVR010000016.1:6861366-6871458 GCA_025773905.1 Chitala chitala | reverse complement strand
CGATCACTGCTGGGGTATTTCCAGGCACGTCCAACTGGGTGGAGACATCAGGGTAGGCCCAGGATGCACTGGGGAGATTATATATCCAGGCTCTCTCGAGAGTGCCTTGGGATCTCCCAGGAATGACTGGAGACCATTGTGGGTGAATGGGAGGTCTGGTCCAACCAGCTCAGCCAGCTGCCACTGCAACCCTTAAGCAGGTAGAAACTAACTGACTGGCTGGGATAGTTTCCAGACTTTTGAAAACCTGAACCATGCCCAGCAGGGCTAGCCTCCCAGGAGTAACTTATTCAGACTGAATTTCAACATTAAGAAGTAATAAGTGGTTGTGTAAATTCAGAGAAAACTATTGAACTATAAGGATTTAAACATTTGTTTTATTTTGGGCCTGTATTAAGCTAATAATAGCATTACTATACAGAAGTGTTTATATGTTTTACACTACACTAGAGTCAGTGAGTGTGAACCCAAAGACGTGATGAAGTAATAGAGAGCCAGTTAGCTTCTCCAGGTGGATTAGGGAGCCAGAGAGCACCCACATCTGCCACAGTTAGCCACTGTGAAATAAGGAGCCAGTGAGGTTTACAGCATCTCAGTGTGATTGGAGGCCTGCCAGCTCTGATGCTCACTGATGTAACTGCAGGTTCCTACAGTGTTCAGAAGGAGAACCTAAAGTATCCATCATCCCGAGACTGAGCCATTAGCACAACGAAGCATCAATAGGACCATTTCTTTCATTTGGCTCTGCTGTTCAAGGCAAATGAGAAAGGGAGTTCGGGTACTCTTAGAGCCAGAGCTGGCCCTGGGCATAGGCCATATAGGCATGGTAGGGGAGCCATCTGTCCATTGGGATGTCACTGGAACCCCAAATGAGGGAAGAAGAAAAATTAAAAAATTTAAAATAATTAACTAAAATCTTGTCTAGGGCACCAAATTTGTCAGGGCCGTTTTTGCTTAGGGCTGCCTTCAAACTCTTTACTGAAGGGCATGTTAATATACTGTACTGTAGTTTTATTTTACATAGTTATATTTATGGAAGTACAGAATGAAAAGCTTCTATACTAATCTCTTTATGTTAGAAGCACCACTATGCTCGTTTTGTGTTACACGGTCCCATTTGTGTCTCGTTTTAGTTGAACATTTAAGTCCTACTTTGTGTTGTGTTCTTAGTTTTTTTCTTTTTGCGCTGACTTGGTTAGTCTGTTTACTGTGACTCTGTTTGCCCTGTAAGTTTGCCCTGTCTGATTGTATTTTTTTTTCCTGATTGTCTTGGTTCTTGTTTTCTCCCCAGTAAAGTAATGTTGCGTCACTGCAGTCTGTGCTTAAGTTCGTTCCTGTAAACCATGACATGTACACATTATCCTTCTAGAAAGGTTCTATTTTTAAAATGCTGACCATTGTCTTTATGACACCATAATATCCAGGGCTGGATTAAAACTCCAGTGGAGCCCTGGTTGTTCCATTTTGGAGGCACCTTTCTCTAACATTATGCCTTAACTACCACTATAATTATTACTTTCTGTGATGTCCAAAGTGTCCCCTACCTTGTGCCCTAGGCTGTCTGGGATAGGCTCCAGGCCACCCGTTATCATGCACAGCATAAGTGGTTGGGTAATGGATGGAGAAAAAGACTTGGCCAGGCAAAGGGATCATGCTGGAAAGGATGTGCTACAGGTTAGGGTGATAAAGGATGCAGAAGGATGAATGAAGAAAATTGTAGGGAGTGTAGGTTAGATGAGGTAGAGATAGTGAGTGTAACAATTCACGGGCAAAGAGGATCGGAGGCGAGGATTGAGTCTATTGTGCAAAGGGGTTTAACACAAAACAGGCTACAGGGACATGTGTTAAACTCGAAAAATAAACATAATAGACGCTTATGTCGCACACCTATTTTAATCTTGTCACTACCAACAACTCCGAACAAAACCAACAAAACTTTACGGCCTGCAACTCACTGTATATCCCTCCTCACCGAACATTTTAGGCACTTAGTTAACCAATAAAACAAACATACACAAAACAATGCATGTGCATACACACAATACATGTAAATTAACACATGGAATTAAGCAACAATAAAAAGAAAATTGGCAATTAACAAAATACAAGGTCAAGGAACTACACAGATCACAGAGTCTCACAAATCTCAACAACTGGCAAAACACTGACACAAAGGGAGATCTTAAATAGGGACACAAACGAGGCACAACTGGTAAGTAGTAATCTACTTAGACATAGAACACGTGGGTATTCAGGGAGGGAACAGTGACACCTAGCGGACCTAGGGAGCATGACAGGCAGGGTGTGACAGAGTCAGAAAATGAGGTGGATTAGTAAGGATGAAAAATGGAAAGGCATTTGGCCAAATGATATACCAGTGGAGGTGTGGAAATGTTTAGGAGAGGCGGCAGTGGAGTGGTTAACCAGATTGTTTAACATTTTTACAAGTGAGAGGATGCCTGATGAGTGGAGAAAAAGTGTACTGGTTCCAATGTTCCAGAACAAGGGAGATGCACAGAGCTATAGCAACTACAGAGGCATAAAGTTGATCAGTCACACTATGAAGCTATGGGAAAGGGTAGTGGAAGCTAGGCTGAGAAATGAGGTGACAATCAGTGAGCAGTAATATGGGTTCATGCCAAGGAAAAGCACCACAGATGCGGTGTTTGCTTTGAGAATGTTGATGGAGAAGTACAGAGAAGGTCAGAAGGAGTTGCACTGTGTATTTGTAGATTTAGAAAAAGCATATGACAGAGTGCCAAGACAGGAGCTGTGGTACTGTGTGAGGAAGTCGGGAGTAGCAGAGAAGTATGTGAGGGTGGTACAGCACATGTATGAGGACAGGTATGCACTGGAGAGAAGGGGAATGTTAGTCAGTAGGAGCTAGACAGAGTACATTTACATTTACATTTTATTCATTTATCAGATGCCTTTGTCCAAAGCGACTTACAAGGATGTTTTACATGTGTGTAAATGAGAGAGAGGGTGGTGGAATGGTGCAGTTGCAAGGGACAGAAATAGCAAAGGTGAATGAGTTTAAATACTTAGGGTCAACCCTTCAAAGTAATGGGGAGTGTAGTAGAGAAGTGAAGAAGGGAGTACAGGCAGGATGGAGTGGGTGGAGAAAAGTGTCAGGAGTTATTTGTGATAGAAAGATTGCTGCAAGAGTGAAAGGGAAGATTTACAGGACGGTAGTGAGACCAGCTATGTTGTATGGGCTGGAGGCAGTGGCACTGACAAAAAGACAGGAGGCAGAGTTGGAGGTAGCAGAGTTGAAGATGCTGAGGTTTTCATTGGGAGTGATGAGATTGGGCAGGATTAAAAATGAGCACATAACGGGACTGCACAGGTAGGACGGTTCGAAGACAAAGTGAGAGAGGCGAGACTTGGATGGTTTGGACACGTGCAGAGGAGGGATATAGAGTATATAGGGAAAAGAACGCTGAGGATGGAGCTGCCAGACAGGAGGAGAAGAGGAAGGCCAAAGAGGAGGTTTATGGAAGTAGTGAGGGAGGATATGAAAGAGGTTGGGGTGACAGGAAGCTGCAGAGAACAGGTTGGTATGGAAAAGGATGATTGCTGTGGTGCTCTGTGTGCACATCTGTTAACACCCAAATGGATTATATGGAGGGCACTTTAAACAGCAAACAGGTGTGAGCAGTGCAGCCGAGCCACCCTTCCTTTGGCCTGTTCCCACAGGTACATCCAGCCTGACGAGCCACTGTATGTCAGCATGAACAGCACGGGCTGTGCGGAGCAGCCTTACAACTACGTGGGCCACCTTGAGCACGTAGTAGTGAAGGTCACCATCACGCACCCACGCCGAGGGGACTTGCAGATCAGCCTGGTGTCACCATCAGGAACACGCTCCCAGCTGCTGGTCAGGCGGTAAGCTCCTGGATGCTGTGGTCCAGGAAGAATCTGTTTCCAGACGTTCCAATCATTGCTTTGTTGGGGAATATCTGTAACCTGTTGAGCTCTTCTCTTTCCAGTCCATTTAAATCAATGCCTACTAGAGCAACTGAAAATGGACCTCTATTATTTAGTATGTCTCACTCACTCATGGTCCATGAACATGGTCATGAATCCATATTGCTGCTCACCTCCATTTGGCAGGCTTAGCTGCAGAGGTATGATCTTGAACTTAAGGGATGAGAGCTGTTTTATGTTTTGTATGTTTTATATTTTGTATGTTCATGAATAAAACAAAATAGGATCTTTTTACTTTGTCTTTTTTATTAAGGGCCATAAATGAAGTCAAGTTAATAAAATGAATATGACAAATGGTATTTTGTGTCTTAGGGTGTCCCCTTGGCTCCAGTGAAACCATAGTCTGCGTACTCATTTTTTCAGTGTTTTTGTGGCTGCTTTTTGCAGACATGCAGAACTTCTCTATCTCAGAGGTGTCCCGCCCTCTACAGGATGAGACTGAGCTGATGAAGATGTTAAGTCAAGGCAGCAGGTGGCCTCAGGCAGTGTTTCATGTTAATTAGCAACAGGGGAGATAATCAAGACCCCCATAAATACCATGTACCACCAGTAAGACAGGCAACTAGATTTAAAGTTTCATTTTGTTCAGAGTTAAGAGGTAGATGTTCTTTAAAACATAACAGTGTGTGTTTATTACTGTAGGTACAGTGGAACAGTGAACAGAGATAATGTCCATCAAGGGATAGGTACTTAAATAAATTGACAGTGCTTTTGAATCTATTGTCTGGGCATAGCAACAAACAAATGTGTAACTTTGTTTTATATATATATATATACAGTACAAAAGCAGAGCTGATGAAGATAAGGTTTAACTGGTGAGATGTTCCCTGAAGAGATGAGTCTTCAGTTGCTTTCTGAACATGGACAGAGATGATTAAGACCTCAAAGCGAGGGGCAGTTTATTCCACCGTTTAGGCGTCAGGGATGAGAAGAGCCTGGGCCTACCATTCTTCAGCAAGGGGGCAACCAGTCTTTTTCCATTAGGAGAACATAGAGCGTGGGAGGGGACTGGATGTAGCTTGGAGAAGTCGCAATGACAGCCTTCAAAGTAAGCATCAGGGTTTTGTATTTGATGCGAGCCTGGACACCAATGAAGGGAAATGAGAAGCAGAGTAACGTGCATCATTTTGGGAAGGTTGAAGATGAGACGGGCCACAGCGTTCTGAATCCTCTGGAGAGGTCAGAGTCACAGGGGCTGTGAGACCAGCCAGGAGTGAGTTACAGTAGTCTAATCTGGAGACTAATGCTTGGACCAGGAGTTGAGTTGAATGTTCTGTAAAAAATGATCTGAACTTCCTGATATGCAATCCTTGGAGATTCAAATCTGCAAGCCTTGGAGACCTCAGCAATGTGGTTGGAGAACATCAGAGTGTTGTGCATCACTCATCCAAGATTAGAGAAGACAGTTACATAGTACAGGCCATGCTATCAACAGATCCATAAAAATCAGGATTATTTACAGTGAAGTTTTAAACAATTAAAAACGTTTTAATTGATCCAGCAATATTATTATTGCTCCTTGGTCGTAGTAAACTTATAAAGATTGAGGTTTTTAGGTAATGGGCTAAAGAAGCTCATACCAGGATGTGATGAAAGGTTAACATAACATTTTTTACATTCTTGTGTGAATGTGTCCCAAATCCAGGAAGGTTGATTGGTCCAGTGAAGGCTTCAGGAATTGGGAGTTTATGACGGTACACTGCTGGGGGGAGCGGGCAGACGGCCCGTGGACCTTGGAGATCACAGACTCTCCCTCATACCAGCGTAATTCTAAGAATCCGGGTAATGATCCTCATGCAGCTGCAGCCACAAACACTTTGTTTTATTGCTGTATGGTTGCAGAAATTCACCTTAAGTCACATTACGTTAGAATCTCCTCCTGAATTGGTCAGTGACCTTTAAGGTCAGGCTACAGTGACTTTCTGAATCTGTATTTCCATGTGTAGTGGCATAATGATGTTGGGTTATGTGGTAGCATGAGTGGCCAAACTTATGTACCTGTCCACATGCCCAGGTAAACTGAAGGAGTGGACCCTAGTTTTTTATGGCACATTTGAGCACCCCTACCAACACCATATGCCATACCTACGCCCCACTGTGCCAGAAAGAGGCAACTCAGAGCAAAACCTGGAAAATGAAGAAGAGAAAGAGTATGATGGTAGGCCCCAATGTGGTGATGTATAGAAAGGCCATTTGATGTCTTCCTAAACATCTGATCCCTGTATGACCTTCCAAAACATCTGATCCCTGTAATGACTTTCCAAAACATCTGACCCCTGTATAACCTTCCTAGACATCTGATCCCTGTATAACCTTCCTAGACATCTGATCCCTGTATAACCTTCCTAGACATCTGATCCCTGTATGACCTTCCTAAACATCTGATCCCTATATGACCTTCCTAGACATCTGATCCCTGTATGACCTTCCTAGACATCTGATCCCTGTATGGTCTTCCACAGGGCCGTGCCATGAGGAATGTGCAGAGCAGGGCTGCTATGGGCCTTCCGCTGATCATTGTCTCAACTGCGTCCACTTCAGCCTGGTTAGCCTGCAGGATGACAGGTAAAGAAGACTCATGCCAGGGCCTTCTGCCAGCCACAGAAACAATGCTGTTCTAGCTGCACATCCCTTCTGGCTAATCACTGGGGATGCAGATGCTGAGATCATGCTCCAACATTAATGTCGTTTCAAACCTTTGAACAGAAATATTATGAGAGAGTGACCCAAATATGTTTAGGTTTTTGTGTTCCACATAGAGTATCTAGCTGGCTCAGCTCTTTCCAAAGTCATGAATATTCGGGCATTTCTACACACAAAGCAGCAGATTCCTCCACTGCTGTTAACAGGGATGTTGTATGACAACAGTTTTGTGTGAAGAATGGCGCTGATATCTGAAAACATGGTGTTGTGCATTCACTGGTAGAGTGCCCTACTTTGTCAGACTTCCCCTCACCTCCACAACATCACACCTTACCTTTGTCTACAGGATATGTGTCAGCCAGTGCCCCTCGGGCTACTATGAGGACCAGGTAGCACGGCGGTGCCGGCGCTGTTGGCACGGCTGCGAGAGGTGTGAGACAGGAGCAGCCAATGGGTGCCTGTCCTGCTACAAGGGACTTTATCTCAATGCCAACAACCACAGCTGCGAGCCCACCTGTCCTGTTGGCTACTATCACAATGAGGGTCAGTGAACATAGCACAGACCTACATTTCAAGTTGGCAAGTAACAGGCACAAAGGGTTGTAATATCTGACCTTGCCAATAAGTAAAGGAAAAATAACACATAATATCACAGTGGGCATGCTGTCACTCTGGGTTCGCTGTCATGCTGGGCACACTGTCACTCTGGGCATGCTGTCACTCTAGGCACACTGTCATGTTGGGCACACTGTCACTCAGGACAAGCTGTCACTCTAGGCACACTGTCATTCTATGCACACTGTCATGTTGGGCATGCTGTCACGCAGTGTCATACCCCAGACCATGCCCTGTCTAGTTTCTCCAATTTCTATCCTGTCTCGACCCTTTTGCTCTCTCTAGGTTTCTGTTCAAGTCTAGTTTCTGTCTGTCTCTATTTTGTCCAATTACGTCTCTCTCTGCGCCAATCCTTGCTCATGCCTTGCTGGTAATTGCTTCACCAACTACACCAACTACTATTGCTTCCTGTTTGTACCCCTATTTAAAGTCTGCGTTCTTTCAGTCCTACTCTGGTTATTGTAGGTCATTCATTTTGTGTATATCATCTTGTGAACAGTTTCTGTTATTCAGTTCAATTCAATTAAAAGAACTTTATTAATCTCAGGGGGAAATTGCTTTGCTTGCTTACAGTTGCACTCCATGTCACAAAAAGAAAGAAAGGCACAAAGTGAGAGTCACACCAATACCAATACATTACCAATACAACAAATACAGTAAACAAAGGAATACAGTAAATTTATATATTAATACATATACACACACACACACACACACACACACACACACACATATGTATATATGGCATATCATTACACACGGCATATCATTACACACAGGGAATGCTGTCCCTGTAGACACCGCCACACTGAACACACTATCACTCTGGGTACTCTGTCACTCTGATACATTGTTACTCTGGACACACTGTCACTCAGACTCATGTCTGTCAATTTTTTATAGCTTTCTATATCTTTAGCCTGGACTGGAGACTGAAGCTAGTTCTGTGTATACTTGAATATGTCATTTGTTATTTCAAACCCAGCTGACCTTCCCCCTGTTTTCCAGTCCGCAGGCAGTGTGAGAAGTGCCATAACAGCTGTAGGATGTGCCAACTCCAACCAAAAGTGTGCAGTGACTGCAATGATGGCTACAGGTATCAGATATAGTGTGGGCTTGTATCCATATGTTGACATTCAAAGAATGTTTATTAAATTTTACTGGTGTTATGCCCATTGCTTTTGATGTCATAGTGATAGAACAGCCAGGCTTGAAAGCCAATTAAATCAAAGGAATCTACTGTAGATTCAAACTCACTATCTAATACACTGTATTGTTTAACAGTCACTGACCTTATTCTGTGGTGTGTGTGTGTGTGTGTGTGTGTGTGTGTGTGTGTGTGTGTGTGTGTGTGTGTGCGCACGCGCGTGCAGGTTATTAGGCATGACCTGTGTGCCCAGTTGTGTTAATGCAACATTCTTAAACCTGGAGGAGATGAAATGCATTCCTTGTCACGGGTCTTGTTCCACCTGCACAGGTAAGAGCTTCTCTGTCTTTGCCTCACAGTTCCACTTGAACGGAGGTAGATCTGAAAATTTACAAGTGTACAAGGAAAAAAAAATAAATAAAAATGATAACTTCTGAAAGTAAAAACACCAAAATTAGAAACTCTAACCAAGAAACTTAGTAGCTCAGAAGACAGATGACAGAGTGCAGATCAGTTCATGGCTAGGCACTCAGCGTGGGGGGTAGTAGGGTTACAGTCACCGTCAGTAAGCCGCAGGGTACAGATGAAGTCAGCCTCCTTTACTGACAACGAATAACACAAACCACCACATTGACTCGGACAAGAGACATGTCAGCTCCACACTGTCCGCGTGTTCCTGCCCCAGGACCCAGGAAAGAGGACTGCCTCCAGTGTGCCCCTGGGTTCCTGCAGGAGGAGCTCATGTGCGTGCCCTCCTGCAGCCAAGGATACTATGCAGACTCTGAGCCCACAGCCACACCTCTGCCGACCATGTGCCGCAAGTAAGAGTCCTGTGCTCATGGTGTTCGTGTGTTTTTTAAGTACATCAGAAGGAGACTCCTGTCATGTGCATGAAGCAGCTTTGGCAGCTGCAGTAGCGTTTGTAACACTAGTAAAATATCAGATCCACAGATATTGGGATATACTAACTGGACCCAGTTAACTGCCGCCCTTCATAGTACTGAGGCTAATCGCAGTTACCAGCTTCTCAATTGAGAGCCTCTGGGGAAAGTAACAATTACAATGTAATTGACAACAGCAGCAGTCCATTGCTGTGAATCCCCCTGTATGCCACAGCACACTCTACTGCTCCATTGTGAATTTTTTTCAGCATACATTGAACCTTTTCTTTTAATTTCTTGGTCATTTTGCCTATCCAGACATATGAATCTTTTGTTTACCTGCTTTCTTCCCATAATTGCCTATAAATCAGAGCTGTGGTTTCCCACCTGCATTGCGCTTGGTTAATAATTTACGACTGCTTTAAGACACGTTAGATCACCAGAATGGGTGTCATTAAGCCCACAGCTGAACGTAAGCATTCATTTTCTCAGCAGAATTTACGAAGCTGCTTCTTAGACTGCATTCAGAAAGGGTCATTCTAGTATCATGATGCAGAGCCACAGGATTGGCTGGAGAACGCTGTGGGGGCCCTAATTTAAATTTTGTTAGCTGCTATACACCCCCAGATAGCTGTTTGGGGCGGCAGCTAGAGAACGCTGTAGGGGCTATAATGTGTTAGCTGCTGTACACCCCCAGATAGCTGTTTGGGGCGGCAGCTGGAGAACACTGTGGGGGCCTTAATGTGTTAGCTGCTGTACACCCCCAGATAGCTGTTTGGGGCGGCAGCTGGAGAACACTGTGGGGGCCTTAATGTG
>JABJVR010000016.1:6844380-6861096 GCA_025773905.1 Chitala chitala | reverse complement strand
GCTGTACACCCTCAGATAACTGTTTGGGGGGGCAGCTAGAGAACGCTGTAGGGGCCATAATGTGTTAGCTGCTATATACCCTCAGATAACTGTTTGGGGCGGCAGCTGGAGAACACTGTGGGGGCTTTAATGTGTTAGCTGCTATATACCCTCAGATAACTGTTTGGGGGGCAGTTAGAGAACGCTGTGGGGGCCGTAATGTGTTAGCTGCTGTACACCCTCAGATAACTGTTTGGGGGGCAGTTAGAGAACGCTGTGGGGGCCGTAATGTGTTAGCTGCTGTACACTTTACACATTTTGGTTTCATTTAACCAAAAGATTGGAACGTATGTAAATTAAAGATGAAGAATAAAGAAATGTGGAACAGGTAGGACAAATTAGCAATGATGTAGACTAATGAATGAATGTAACCAGTTGAGTGGCTGTAAGCAGCCACAGCATGACCCCACCCACTGTCTCATGTCACAGCTAATTCTTTTTGACAAGCTTGGAATGCAGTTTGGAACTAACAGGTGGCCCAATAGTTTGTGTTCTGCTGACCCTAAAACCTTAAATCACCACCCAGCAGTGTTATGTCCTAAGCACTGCACCACACAATACCCATCAGCACGCTTGTGATTTCCACTTAACAATGCACTGAGTTTTTGCCCTGAAGAGGAAGTCACTACATTAAGATGGGTAAAATCAATGTAGCATTTAGTGATTGACTTGTCTTTGGTTTCCAGGTGTGAAGAGCATTGCTTGAATTGCAAAGGCCCTGGAGGTGCCTGTTCTAAATGCAAAGAAGGTTACAACCTTGTAGCTGGAGCCTGCATTATTAATTACACCTGTAACAATGGTAAGATTAACGTGGTCAAGATCCTTTGGGGAAAAGTGGAGGGAAGACAGGTATGACAGACGAAGGGGAAGGGCCTATAAAGTTTGTGAATTAACCACGGTTGCTCAGTCCCAAGACATTTAGGGAAAGACGTGTTCCACTAGAATGGCTGTACCTCACCATTCTGTAGCATGCTGACACAACATGGTTCTGCATGATATATATCCCACTTGGGTATTTACAAATACTTAATTATAATTTATTTATTTTAAGTATTAATGTCAATAATATTATTTATTTATATTTAATTATATATTTATATTATTATTTTGGCTGATGATCTTAACTGGGGCTTATTTTTGGGTAGGGCTTATATTAGAGCAAGATGTTTCATATATATATATATAACTACCATAAGTAAATGAGAGTTACAGGGCATATGATGAGACTGTCACAGGTGGCAGTGCTGTCCTTGTCCACATCAGCTGGCCTGTGGTCCTCTTCTGCATAGCTAAATGAAGTTTACGCACTCCAGCTGGAGACATGGATTTGTGATGGGGACATTGGTGGGTAAACTCTTCCTTTTTACATTTCTACTTCACTTTTTCTCCTTCCATAACTTTCAGCAGACGAAGTCTTTTGTGAGATGGTGAAATCCAATAGACTTTGTGAGAAGAAGCTCTTTAGACAGTTCTGCTGCAAGACGTGCTACATGACAGGCTGATGAAGAGGAGCAAAGGCCACCACCTGTTATTGTGTTACCTATTGTAAATTTTTGTAACCTTTTATCTTCAATGAAATGTGCCCCACACTGCAGGATGTTCAGCACAGAGCTGATAAACATTATTTGCGTATTGGTGATGGTTCATCTCTGTAACACTTAAACAATTCACAGAAAACTGTGCTGGTAGTAAGGCAGAGTATCTTTGTATGTAAGTATTTGTAACTGGCTGTATCTTTTGGTAAGAATAAGCTAAAATGTTTAGAAGTTACATTTACTAAATAGATTTATGAGACTAGATTTTATATGATTACAAGGGCATAAACTTTAGAAAAACCACATTTTTTAAACTTTTTTTTTGCTTTTAACTACTTCGTAAACTAAGTAAAAGCATATAGGTTATTATAAAAGTAACTGTATATTTGCTGTTTTACAGGTGTACCTTAGACTTGCACTTTTGTTGCTGTTTTCATCATGTTTTTGTCCACAGCGATGCACACATTTCACAGTTACTCTTTCTCAGCATTTGCTGGTGTAATTCAGATTATATTATGTAATTCAAAGGTAAAATGCTGACATCTCCCCTAAACTTCCATAACTCTAACGGCCATATTCCTCGCTCCCACTCTGTGCTGATGGTGGTTAAAATTTAGTTTCTGATTTGTATTGTATAGCTTGTTTGTATTGTATAGCTTGGCACCATATGCACTTTATTTAAAGTGGCTTTGGAAGGAGAATAATTATGTTAAATTGTAGCACTTATTTTTTTAAATTATGTATTAGTTATAATTCGCCATAGCATCACTTACCAACTGTTGTGAGAACTGTTGTTTAGGGTTTAAATCTGTAATTTGGAGTTAGGAAATTGAATCTGTAAATGTGTGTGTGTGTGTGTGTGTGTTTGTAGAGTATAATGAACCATTGCTTTTGTAACCAATAATCAATAAAGGATTTAAGACAGAAACTTTAAATAATTTTATTTTTAAACATAAGCCATTTATAATGATGAAGTTTACTGATAATGTTGTGTGAGAGTCCAGAATTGACCATACATACTTTCTTGGCCTCCACCAGTTCCTCCTGAACGCCTTATGGTGTCACTATAACAGCACTCACTCTGCCATCGCTCTTTGGAGATCGAGGTTTCTTCACATCTTACGTGGGCACGATGGTGCTAAGAAAGGTTTGGCACTCTGAAAAGTCTCAAACATAAAACAGGCAAACTCTTCTGCTGAAAAGACTGGGATACTTAGTTGACCTGCTATTGTTCTATGAAAAAGAATGATTTGTTATGCTTTTTCCCAGCACATTTTATTTTAACCATCTTTGAAACATTTAAAAAGTAGCTGCAGAATAGTTCTGCCTATTTTAGGGAACTTTTTCAAGGTCGTTATTATATTGTTTTTGGGTTAGTGACAGATTTTATATATATGTGAAAATGTTGGGTGAATGAGTTTAAGAACAGAATGCAGTGTGGTGTGCAGGAGCCTAGATTACAGGGTCAACTATGTGAGTAAGTGTCAGGGAAAACAGCAAAACACAAACATATGCAGGACCTAAATGAATGAACCTAAATGAGACAAATGGCAAAATTCAATGAGTGGACCAGGGCTCAAAGTAATCTTAACTGACACACACACACACACACACACACACACACACATTACAGTATTACATTTTTTCCACATTTATTTTAATTATTCAGTTTATTGGATGTTAAGTAGCTAGTTATTTGTCACATAAACCTACTCCATCCATCCATCTAAACATAAAAAGCAAACTAAAATGATAAAGATAAGTGAAGAGAATAGAGTGGTGAGAAAATGAAAAAGGAAAAAAATGTTAAAAAGACTTGCTGAGCATAAACAAACAGGTATGATGTTAGCCATGTAACATTTAAGTATAACACAATATTTATACCACGGTATGTACAACTGAATTTAGAATCTAACTGAATACTGTATGTGCCCTGTGGTGGGTTCACGCCCCACCCTGGGTGTCCCCTGCCCTGCGCCCTATGTGCTCTGGGATGGGCTCCAGGCTTCCCCACGACCCTCACCAGGACTAAGTGGTTAATACAATGACTGACTGACTGAATACTGTAATGCCACTTTCTTTAAAGTATTGAGAAAACTTTCTTCAGACAACATAAGGCAGCTGTTCTCTTCCTTTTCTTTGGTCTTACTGATCATTTAGACCTGTCTGTGCTTAGTTATCAATTTATTGAGAAAAAATAAGTTACTAAGAAGAAAGGTAAAGGTGAGACTCTTGGACTTAAAGATCTGTAACATGAAATACAAATTCACACAAAACAGTGGCCTTCTAAATGCAAAGTCAGAGCTGTAAATGTGTGGATAATTGGGCATGGTGCTTAATTCAATCCTGTAATAATCAATTGTATTCAATTTGTAATAATTAATAAACAACACAAACAGGTGCCAATAACAAAGAATGCTTAATCAGGAGCGGTGATTTGGAGATCAAAAAATATACCATAACTTAACAATTGTTAAGAAGCAACTTCAGTAAATATGTTATGCTTTTTTTTTATTAAAAATGAATAAATC
This sequence comes from Chitala chitala, assembly GCA_025773905.1. Taxonomy (NCBI): domain Eukaryota; kingdom Metazoa; phylum Chordata; class Actinopteri; order Osteoglossiformes; family Notopteridae; genus Chitala; species Chitala chitala. The sequence continues at coordinate 6,856,991 of JABJVR010000016.1, read as the reverse complement.
TTGTTGAGAATTTCTGGATTAACACATGTTTAATTGAGGTTAAGATTCAATTAAAATCACAATTTGGTTGAAACAAAAACCTGTATGCACTGGGGTCCTCCAGGACTGTGACTGACCTCTGACTTAAAGAAGCTAGTGGTTCTACAACAAACATCCTCTGTGTGGAAGTTGGATCATGTCAACTGGACTTCTTTTCTCTTGATAGGAATGTTTCACCACTCATCCAAGTATCTTCTTCAGCCTGAATGATTCAACTTCCAGACAGCTCCACCTGGATGACTGAGAATCTTCATCAACAACAAACATCCCCCAAATTTAAACAACTTCAATGTAACCAATAGTAAAAACTAGGGCACGGGCAAAAGATGTTTTTATAGTTGTAAGCACTAAAAAAATAGCAAGCACTGTGTATATCACAGTAGGTCAAGTCATAATCTACAAAACATGACATACTGTGTGTTTGCAAAATATTAACATAAAATTCCTCTACAGCTTCCAGTCACAGAAAAACCATAATTAAATGTTGACAAATCATACTATCCAGCAACAAATCTGCATTCCCAATAGCCTGACAGAGTATTTTTGAAAATATTGTGTTGCTAGATGCCCCAAACGTTTCCACCGTGGATGTCTGGGATCTTTTGTCGACGTTTTCTTAGACCTGACCTCTGTCACTGGCTTTGCAGCATGAGTTCCCCGAGCAGTCCCGCCCCTATACACTAGATGGCAGCACGCACTTTTTGTGCACTGTTTTCAAAGTCTATGGTATCGGCCTAAAGTCTGATGGGAGAAGAGGTTATACCCAGACGGGAGCACGCTGGCAGGGGCCTGTGTACGTAGCAGTACGTTTTGTTAAGACGCTTCCTAGAGTAATTCGCTATAATCATGGTAAAGTTGTCTGCGGAGCTCATTGAGCAAGCGGCCCAATACACAAACCCAGTTCGGGACCGGGAGCTGGATCTTCGAGGTGCGGTAACGTAAATGTTACGCGTAGGTTTAAGTTAGACACCTCAAACAGGCCTAACTGATTGCGCCTAATTTGGTACTGCTTTGCTTTTTCGCGCTTGGTGATTTGTAATTTCATGAGGTTTTCTGTATGTTTTAGGTTATAAAATACCCGTTCTTGAAAATCTCGGCGCAACTCTGGACCAGTTTGACACCATCGATTTCTCTGAAAATGAAATAAGGAAACTAGACGGCTTTCCATTGTTGAAAAGGCTCAAAACGCTGCTGATGAACAACAACAGGATATGGTAAGTGTCGGCTGCACAAAACCCGGTTCCTAAATGTCCGCAGTACTAAATGTTGACATGCATGTAATTTTAAGTTTTATTTTATTTTAAGTCGGATAGGTGAAGGCTTGGAACAGTCCTTGCCGAATTTAAAGGAACTTATTCTCACCAGTAATAACATCCAAGAGCTGGTATGTATGAGAGTTCAGATATAACAGTTACGCTTTGCAAGCTGATGAAAGCAAGCCATTGTTATAAAGCGCTTCATTATAATTTTTTTTTTCTCTCATAAAGGGAGATTTGGATCCTTTGGCATCCATCAAAACCTTGACTTTGCTAAGGTACAAAACAATGTTATGAGCATGTCATATAATGAATATTGTGGTCATCTTTCAAAATTGTAACTTTTTTGTCCACTTTCTACAGTTTATTAAGGAATCCAGTGACCAACAAGAAACACTACAGGCTGTATGTCATCAACAAAATTCCCCAGCTCAGAGTTCTTGATTTTCAGAAGGTCAAGTTAAAGGTAAACACATGTGAGCTGTAACAAAGTACTAAGAAATGTACTAGAGTAATGAAACTGAAGATTAGCTTAAGGGTAACAGTTGGTTTAGCCAGGTATTTAGCATACCCAGTATGTGCACGAGAACCATTCAAGTGACAGTACAGCAATGTAATGGCATCAGGGTGGTATGGGGGTAAAATCTTCACCAGTATTTGCATATGAGCTTCCTTTCCTTCAGTGGGAAGTGGGAAGTGGTCGTGCTCGGACGCTCTTTGGAGTTGGAAACAATTTTCTGTAACTGTGTGATGTGTTACTGTAGGAGCGTCAGGAGGCGGAGAAAATGTTCAAAGGCAAACGAGGTGCACAGCTTGCAAAGGATATTGCCAAGCGAACTAAAACGTAAGATGACGATATTCACTCGAATGCAGACCTTGTGAAACACAGATGTGGTCTGTGAATTTGGAACATGGATGGTTTTTTTTTTTTATAACATTTTGAAATTTAATAATTAGGACTGAAATTCAAAAAAAAAAAACTTCAGTGTTTCTAAGGTGGTCTGTTTCAGAGTGTTTTGTTGTATCAGTATATTGACTAAGATAAGATACTACACTGATTGGAGGACGATGGAAGCGATGGGGTGAGGCCACAGTGTGTGATTACATGTCGTCTTCCAGATTCACCCCTGGAGCAGCTCTGCAGGCTGACAAGAGGAAGAGTGGCCCTTCACCGGCTGAAGTGGAGGCCATTAAGGTGAGACTGGGATTCACACTTGGAGCCGTTTTTGCACTGATCTTATACTATGCTTGCATGCTTCTAGGTGTCGGGCAACTGATGTCCAAACGTTTATGCTTTTCAGAATGCAATCGCGAGTGCCACATCATTGGCGGAGGTGGAGAGACTGAAAGGACTGCTGCAAGCAGGGCAGATCCCTGGCAGGGACGTGAGGCAAGGTATGAACTGCAACATGAGCTGTGTTTCAACGGTGGTAACCTGTGTAATGTGTTTAAGACTCAGTACGCACATCGGGGTGGACTTGATCACAACAGTTATAAACTAAGTTGCATCAAATGGTCATCACCGCAGCAAATGTTAATGTGTGGTGTGACAGGTCTGTGTTCTCTCATGCATGGCTTTGCTCAGTTTTTGTTGTCCTGTTGGTATATTCATGATTCTGATGGATTTTTTTTTTTTTTTTTGTGTCTGGGACATTTCTACTACAGACTCTGCTGGAATTGTAGAGGAAGAGGAAGAAGATAATGAAGATGGTGCACAGGGAGGTTCTGAGATACAGATGGAAGATGCAACTGATAGAAGAGATGGTGGAGAGGAAGATGATGGTGATGAAGATGAAATGGAGGATGATACACAAGTCAATGGATCAATGTGATCTGTACATAAGCATGAGTGTTGGCTTTCAATTTTCATATTTTTTTTACGTTGCAGAGTAATTTAAAGTTCATTAAACTTTTCTACATATGCCGCTGTCTTTTGTTTAGGCCATGGGTCGTTGTAAAACCTTTTTTTTCTTTCCCCTTTTCTCCTCAGATCTGTAGTATTGAGTAGACATCTAAGTTTGAACTTGCAGTGCCCTCCTGCATTATTGGCAGCTTTGTTTACTATGAGTAAAGGTTAAGGAAAACATCTATGCTTGATTAGTCTCACACTGGGGAAAAAAATTATGAAAATCTAATTTCCCTAATGCGTATGTCACAGTTATTGGCCTTGGCATTTGTACACTCTGCTTTTGTCGACAGTACAGCAGTGACTCTTCTAAATTTCAGAATACAGGGAAGATAATCTGAGATTAGTCCTTAAATCAGAATGTTCCCCAGTCCTCCAGGGTCCTAGATTCTCTCTCATACACTCTCCTCCTCACTTCACTCCACAGGTTTTCAGTAGGGTTCAGGTCAGGGGACTGGGATGGCCAAGGCAAGAGCTTTATTGCATGCTCACTGAATTATTTTTGGATGATCTTGTAAGCATGTTTTGGATCATTGTACTGTTCAAAGGTCTGACAGCCCAGGTTTAGTGTTGGTAGAGGTAGTCTGATTCTAGTTTAAAATCTATTTTACAGAAACTATAATACCAAGAATCCTACCTTGGTAATGAAGGCCTTTGGTGGGGAAAAACAGGCCCATAACATCAAAGGTTCTCCACCATACTCTACAGTGGGACAGTTTTCTCCATAGTAATTTTTTATACCAAAACCACATTGTTGAAAGAGAAAAAAAAAATTTTGAACCCAGTTCTGAATTTCCAGTATAGTTAGCTTTTTGAAAAATCATAAATTCTCCTAACACAACTTCCATAAGGTGTGTTGGAATGTGCATGGTGTCTAATTGTAGATTTGAACACTTGGTGAACCTAGCATGCTTCTACCTTGTGCAAAGCTCCAACTGTGATCCTTGGAGAATGTTTTACCCCTCTAATCTCCTTCCTTACTGATTGTGATGGCAAAATACACTTAATGTTCAAGGCAGTTTTCAATAGTTTTAAACTTTTAACCTAACTCATGAATGTCAGTGCTCCTTAGGCTTGTGTTTTCTAGTGTTCCCCATATGATTATGAATTTTATCTCGTAGCTCAGAGAAACAGTAAATCATAGACCACCTTTTGTAAAACATGCAGGTGAACTTTAAAGAGAACATGAGATCATCCATTTTTTTTGCAAGAATTGTTTTTAAATCTTATAAATTCTCTTACATTCAAGATAATTTAACATTGGAAACAATACATTAAGCACAAAGATGTTTTTCCCTAATCTTGTTTACTTGTCTTTATCAAGGGTTTGAATATTTCAGGAGGGTGCTGTTTAACTGTAGATGCTGGTGACATTAAAAATGCCATTTGACTTGATTAGTTTGAGGCATAATTTGTGAACACTTTCCTGTTATTCACATACAAATAAGGGAACAAGTGCTGTCCAATGGAAGAGAAAGCCTGCTGGGGAAAAGAGGAAAAAGAGTGACAAAATTTCAGTATTGTATAACCTGAGAGTTAAAGGGAGAACAGATGTATATTAACTCAGTTTTGAGATGTTTTGTAATTCCTTAAAGTATGATTGGTAATGACATTTTGATGTATTATTGAGCACGTGTAGTTTGGTGCTATAATTCTGCAGCTGGGAGTTGTAATGAGTGAAGCCTAACATGTATTGCTGTCCAAAGGTGTCAGTTCTACATGGTTTGCAGCAGTTACTTCAGTTGCCTATATACAACATCAGCTAGGACTACAAAACACGGTGTCTGTAGATTCTTCGTTAGTAACATCAGAGCCAGACAGTTCAATTTTTAAGAATAGGTTTCTCTTCCTTGAATTAAGGTGTTTAATGTAGAATGTACGAAAAATGACGTGCAGTGCCTTTAACGCTGAATATTACACATGATACATACACATTCATCCCTATCTGTAGTGTAGACTTGTGGAAATATTTTAAGTCATAGGAGTGAGGTGAGTAAAGCTACATAGTATTAATTTTATTATATCAATGGAAAAGTGTAGGAATGGTAGATACTTGTGATTCTAAATATGCTACCAGTCTATAAGTGATAAAGCAGTCTGGTTTTTATATATGTAACACTCGGGGCTGTGACCCCAAATTGGGAGAGTGACTTGTGTGTAAATGCTTACGTGGTATTGTAATATTACAATAATAATACTATCCACAAGGTGTCGCATTAAGAAATCCTAATTCTTATTGTTACCGCCAATAAGAGTGCACGTAAATTAGACGTTCCCATATACCTAAGTTGTTTTTTAAGTATTTTTAAATCAATTCATTTATTAACAGCTGTCTTAATCGATTATTTAATGGAGAGATTTAAATTAACCTCAGTTGACCTAAGTAAAATAACATTATGAAGTAATTAAGCAACCAGTCAAACGTTATTTATCGTATGTACTATTTTTCAAGTTTATAAACGTAACTGTGCTTACAGTAAAACTTGGAAAAACTCGTTTACAGTTCTAAGAAGAACACAGCTTCCAATTCAACCAGTGTAGCCAATCAGAGCCCTGCTACGGTAACCCGTCCAGCTCAAACCGTACCGCTTAAAGAGGCGTTCGTTTAATACAACAAGACATTCTTACGGTGGCTAAATGGACGGAGGAATGGAAGTACTTCAGAGAGCAGAGGAAATCGCTGACTTGAAGGAAGGTCATTTTTTCATCATATGAAAAGCCAGTGTGCTTAATGATTAGTGGGGTAACATGAAGAGGACGGTTCAGATAGTGGTTGTGCGCAGATGGCTGGACGTCTGAGACAACTGCTGCACGACTCTCTTTTTCTAATCATGGGGGAGTACGCGCTGAGATTTCTAAACGGTGTTGTAATCTAGACCCGTAGGTTGCTGGACGAAGCTGGGCAGCAAGGACACACGGCAGAAGGGAGTTTTGCTACGCATGCTGGAATGGCAGTACGGAACCGGAGAGCATGGTTCAGTGTTCTTCTAGGGCTGGTGGTGGGGTTCACCCTGGCTTCCAGACTCCTTCTGCCCAGGGCCACCGAGCTGAAGAAAGCTGGCCAACAGGGCACATTTATCCAGAGGGGATGCCACATGCCTGGGGGTCTGGGAAAGGAGCCGGGTGGCCCGCAAGCGTGGCACCAGCAGAGCTCCGCTTTATGGGACAGCGCTAAGACGGTCCCCAAGTCCGGGAGTTTTCTTTTTGTGGGTGTTATGACCGCCCAGAAGTATCTCAACAGCCGGGCAGTAGCGGCACAAAGGTAAATCAAGTCAAGGTTTTCTTAGCGTAGCAGTAATAACATATCTGTGATTTTTTTTTTTAATGTAGTAAATGTGCGGTCCAGTGATACTCACAGAAGGCTATATTTCATACCCACGATTATGCTGCATGATCGGCCAGTTTGAGAAACTAAAATATTCAGGTAACATGGCTGTAGGGTTGCCAGGCATTTTCCTTAACAGAGTTAAGACTTACTGAGCAAAACTAATGTAGTGTGGATAAGCACTACAGCGAAATCTAAAAGCGTTCAGTAAAGATTACTTGATCACCCCCTTACTTTTTGTCCAGTTAAGTGTCAAGGAGCTAAACGTTTTCATTGTCCGAGATGTGTGTGTTTTGTATGTGAAGTTTTACACTTCGTCAGCTGTCAGGTAATGTGGGGTGTGCTTTATGAGTGCCATCATTGTGTCATTAGCGAATTAAGGTTTAGTTTTTGTCCCACCAAGAAAAAGACAAAGTGAATAATGTAAATGACTGGGTGAGCTGTGTCCCCAATCATCAGCCCCCCACCTGCCAAAGACACCTTATACAGCTATTATTGCAAGTATAAAAAAATTCAGCAAAACGTGCCTTCCCTTGCTTGTAGGCTGAGTAGTTATCCATGCTCTTATTCCAGTGAAAAATAAGGCAGTGCCATTTTAACTATGCACCCCAAGTCACTTATCGCAGGTTTTTGATTGACAGTTAAAATTGGTCTTTGTTTTGACATACCAGACACTGAGTGCTTGTTTCCCCTGGCCAGTTGCTCTGTATCCTGCTGTTCTGTACCAGCTAATGTGCAAAAATGTCAAGGCCCTTAAAAATGTATAAAACGTCACCTGGGGCGGTGTTTGTGAAATTACAGAATATGGTTATTAGTATAATTTTGGAAAATGCTTTCAAATATGAAAGTACTCAGAATTTCATGTGGTTTTGTAAGATGCATCAAAAAATGTCTTAATGTTAAGGTAGTCAGAGTATTGATTCGTTTTTAATGATCAACTGAGAAAGGCATTTGTTTCTGTTACAGTATATTATCACAAATTTATTAAAGCACATTTTACACTGAGATACTTACATTTACTTTAATGTAGTACTTACCAGCAATGAACAGAGAAGGGGTGGTGTTGTTGTTCAATGCTGAATGTATTTATATAAGTATGTATTATAATTTCAACATTTGGAAAGTCAAAAACATCCTTAAAAATAAATGTTAATAAGGCAGTTGCAGTTGTGAAAATCTGAAATGTCATTAAAAGAAAACGGTCCCTGTGAAATGTGGTGTGAAATTGGAGTTAAATGAGGAGGCAGGCAGAACAAGTTGCCTTCGGCACTGCAGTCTGTGGGTAAAGAAGCCTGCCATTGTCTGAAATTCATTTGATCTGGTCAACCTCCTCTCCATTAAAGTAATCGTGTAATAAGTGGGCTGATGAAATTATCTCTGACTCTGTAACAGAAAGCATGGCCAGTTATTTTCTTCTGTGATTATAATAATAAAACCTCTTTTCTTCGTAAGAGCTCTGTCACAACCATAGCTTTTAAATTTTGGAACAGCCATTTCACAAGGAGTGTACTACTTTGATGTTATTAGCTTAGCAAGGTTTCCTGGGCTTCTTTTGCACTCTTAGTGCTACAGCCTGGTGGCTCAATGGGTAGGCCTGGGATGTGGAAGTCTCCTGGCTTGAATCCTAGACCAGGCACTCTGTGCTAGCTCCCCGGGTGCTGAAAAATTACTGCGCACTGATGCAGAGAATGAATTTCTCCATTGTGGGACTAATAAGGTATTAGTAAAAAAAAAAAAAAAAAAAAAGGTACAGGTTTAAGAGAATGCTGTCCATACCACATCAGGTGCACTGTATACATTGGTTTGTCAATTTACTCCATTTACTTTGCTAAAGTAGTGACCTCACTTTCTAGTATACCCCTGTACTGTCCAAAGGCTTCTTTTCTCATTTTGTTGGTTCTTTGACTTTGATTTTCAGCTAGATAATGAAATCAAATAAGGTGTGTGTGTGTGTGTGTGTGTGTGTGTGTGTGTGTGTGTGTGAGTGAGAGAGATGGATGGATGGATGGATGGATGATATGGGATTGTGCCTGTAAGTAACATGAGGTACCATGCTTGCTGAAAATGTTCACACATGGTCACCACCAAGTCCAGTATGAGAGGTTCTTGTCATGTGTTGTACTGGCAGGACCTGGGCCCAGACCATTCCTGGCCGCGTGGAGTTTTTCTCCAGTGAGGGCTCGCAGTCCACCATGTCCATCCCTGTGGTGGCACTGAAGAACGTAGATGACTCGTATCCTCCGCAGAAGAAGTCCTTCATGATGCTGAAGTATATGCACGACCACTACCTGGAGCAGTACGAGTGGTTCATGCGGGCCGATGATGACGTCTACGTTAAGGGCGACCGACTGGAGGTGTTCCTGCGCAGCCTCAACAGCAGCGAGGCCATCTTCCTGGGCCAGACGGGCATGGGTGCCCGCGACGAGCTGGGCAAGTTGGCGCTGGAGCCCGGGGAGAACTTCTGCATGGGCGGACCGGGCGTCATCATGAGCCGCGAGGTGCTGCGACGAGTGGCCCCCCACATCCGTCAGTGCCTGCAGGAGATGTACACCACCCATGAGGACGTGGAGGTGGGACGCTGCGTGCGCCGCTTCGCCGGCGTGCAGTGCGTCTGGTCATACGAGGTCAGTGCCCTGCGAGGCCTCTGAGGTGTGATTTCACATACAGTAGAGGTGATGTTACAGGTGGAGAAGTTGTTGTACCATACATGTTGCCTGTAACTTTACTTACGAAATGTTATTTTGAGTAACTTCAGTTTTCAAAGGTAATGTTTTACACAACGTGAGCGAGCGGTTTAAGGAACAACACAGTAGAAGCAGTAATGTGCAACAGTTTGTCGCAGCACACTGTGTGCACTTCTGTGGTCTGTCATTCTCCTCTCTGCATAGCTGCTTTATGCTACGGGACTGTATGGCCTGCTGCTTTACCACACCTTCTTTAGGGGTGTCTTGGTGGCTCAATGGGTAGAACATCAGGCTGGGATGCAAAAGTCTCCCAGTTCAAATCCCAGCCTAGCTGCCAGGTTTGTCCTTGAGCAAGACACTCAAACGCTAGCTCCCTGGGTGTTGAATAATGGTTTCATTTCCCCCCCCCTCCCCCGCCCTTCAGGGGAAAGGGTTAAATGCAGAGAACCAAAATCGCCGTATCGTGTGAACTGTTGTAAGTTGCTTTGGATAAAAGTGTATAAATATAAAAGGTTACTTTGTATGCTGGGTTAGTAAGCCTTTGTCAAGTATGTTGTTGTTCTAGCAGAAAGTAATGAGTCTTCATCAGCTGAAGTGCTTCTCAGGCAGAGGCTAATGAGCTTTCGTTATCTGTATCATTCTTTTAATGGAGATAAGACTGAAGTTTCTTTAACAAAGGGTCCTACACTAGCTGCAGGCCCTGGAGCTTCTTCATGGAGATGGCAGCTGTCGTGGGTGTGTGTCGGACAGTATGCATGCTTTATGCATGCTGGCCACTCCCAGTGGGGGCCTCGGTGCAGTTTGGCATGCTATGGTTAGCAGACAAACTTGCGTACGCACACGCAGTATGCTGACAGTCATTTAACTCTCCAGCAGTTTGTTGTTTTTGTGCTAAATTTGTCAAAATCTATTTATATGACAGAGTGGAAGTGACTGTGTGGTGAGAGAAGGATCTCCGTGTGAGTGAGGGCATAGGCTGTGCTAAGGTCTCCATCCCTTTAGCTGTCTTCGGCTGAGAAGGTTGCCTGTGGTAATCCAGTAAAATAAAGTGGAGTGTAATGTGCATATCCATTAGTGTGAGATGAGCTTTTAGGCTTTTCATTCTGAATCCCATATCTCACTGCCATCTACTGCTGGCTGCTAACATTAACAGAAAGCTCCGTCATTAGCTTTGGACCTCCCAGAGGGTTTTTTCTGCTTACTAAGAAGTTTTTAGTTCTTCTGTTGTTGTCTGGATATAGCTCTGGCTATCATCGTCCCAAGAGAGTTGGAAAGCTTGTTAAAACTCCTAAGGTTTTTGTAAAGCACAATGTCAGCTGCAGAGATGATGGATGTTGTTTGTGCCTGCATATCATGAGTGATGTTTTAAAGCGTGGAGACTGTTGCAAAGACTGTGTTTTCTTGTTACTTAAGTGAAACGTTAGTATTTCTGGACTCGCACCTGGAACCTCAGGTATTTGTGTTCAGCAGCTCGACAGACAAACGTATCTGATATGTGAGGGAAATGCAGACTGTTTCGCTTTGGTCCTGGATCGAGTTTGCGTCCTGCTTGACTTTTTTTTTTTTTTTTTTTTGCTTAGGAAGCTTGTCCTTGTGACTGTACCCAGAGATGTTCCACCTTCTAGAGTGGAGCTGCGCAGCCATGGAGCAGATGGTGGTCTCTGCCGCAGTTGTTGCCAACAGGCCCACGTGTGGAGCATCTGAGCTCACCCTCCCGCTGCGGGTCACTGATAAGATCCTTGCTGTGGGCAGACACACACACGCATTGTTGTGCCTACACAGAGTGGACCGCTTCCTGTGCTGTGCTTTCTCCAGTGTCAGCCAGCTTTCGAACGCCGTCATGCTCTCACTGGAGCAGAGCTGCATACCTCGGCCCTTGCCCACGAGTCTGTGGTTGGAATTGGTCAGGTTGTAAATGGACTGACCAGCTCATTTACAGGGCAGGAGGCGTTTGTTTGCTCTCTGTATGGTCGTAATGGTTCAGTGGTTTCTGTGTTGGTTTGCCCCCCACCCCCATTTTGTCTCAGATGCTCTTGCCAGCGGTTGTGTCAGTTTTAGACATTTTGCGTGGTTGGTGGTGTTCATCCTGGCAAATTCGTTCCTCGGCTTGTTCTGGACTGAAATGGTTGACTGTAATGCATACCGTCCGAGGGGTTAAAAGCTGATTTAATTTGTACGGTTTTAATGCTATCTTTGGAACAGAGTGTATATTTGGCTTTTTGACCCTAAACAAAAAAAAATGTCAAGCTTTAACCTCTGGTCTTTCTAACAGTGTCCTGAAGCTGGTCTTTGTGAGCTTTGGTGACACCCAGCCCAACACCCAGTAAATTACCTGTTTCTGTTCACTAATCCTATCTGGGAACTTTCTTGTTTGTATGTCACACCCGATGTTCTGTTAAATAACCACACCGTGTGTGTTTGTGAGGGACATATTTGAACTCTGTGTTTGAGTACTGGGGATATGGAACATTAATAGTGTACTTGGTAAAATACGTTTTTGACCTTCAGGTATGTGTGTGTATCGAATTTTTCATGCTCTCGCTCTCGCTCTCGCTCTCGCTCTCGCTCTCTCTCTCTCTCTCGCTCTTTGTTTCAGTGGTAAGACAACCAGTCGTTCCTCTTATGGACAGGACAACAATCATAAGTAGTTCCTCATTTCAGCCTTTCCTCTGAAGGCACGTTTGCCTCTCGCCTCAGGTGTAGGTTCTGATGCTCATTCACACAGGAATGAAGTGATGATGTTCACGTCTTTCTCTGAGCAAAATAATCTGCTTTAGTGAAAACCCCAAAATAATCTGCTTTAGTGAAAACCCCATTCTTTTCTGAGCGCTCTCAAGCCTGTTAGTTATTAGATGGGATTTTGTTTCAATCACCATTGTGTGTTTCTGGCACAAAGGCTTCTCTGTGTCTGAGATTTGGTTTAAACAATTGCATCCATCCATTTTGTCTGTTGCTGTTACTTTTTTGTTGCACGCTGTACTTCTGTGGACTCACTGGCTTCCTTTTCCTGAGAGCAGCCATGCAACAGCAGTGCATGCAGTGAAACTAATGCACCTTGCTAATGAAATTTCACACTTCGGTGTCATCTTGGCTTTGTGCCTTGAATGCAGTTTTCTGTGGGTGACACAACTTCATCCTCTTGGACACCAAATGTAGCTTAACAATTTCAGGCCATTTCTCTTCATCTCTCTCCATTTGTTTTGTTCTGGAGCCACAGAGTGGACTTGGAGGTGGATGTTCATGAATGTTCATGTAGATCTCCTGGTGAGAATGCAGCTGTTTGGAGCATGTTCTAAGGCCACCATGCACTTCTTACCAGGAGTGTGAGATATATATATATATATATATAGAGATATATCTCTCTCGCTCGCTCTCTCTCTCGGTCTGTCTCTCTCTCTCTC
>JABJVR010000016.1:6830747-6841328 GCA_025773905.1 Chitala chitala | reverse complement strand
CAGATCTACAGCTCGCGACAGAGACACACATATCCACAGAGAGAGAGAGAGAGAGAGAGAGAGAGAGAGAGAGAGAGAGAGAGAGAGAGAGAGAGAACTTAGCTAGGCTCGTACTAAACAGACATGCTGAACCTGGGGCAAAGGGTATTTGTGTGTCTTCATAGATCAACAGTGGTCTTGTATGTTTTATTTGTGAAGAGCTTTTCAGTTGAATGTTCTACGATTAAGTTTTTCTGTCTTCATCTCCTGCTGTGGTATAGCTTTATGACGTGTATGTTATGTTTTTGCCTCATGATCAATATCTTGACTGCAGACATTATTTCACAGTAAAAATCATTCAGTGAAAACGTGCATCTCACTGATGGATACTAATGGAAATCACTTGACTTGTGATGCCCAGATTTCTGAGGTGTGGTTCTGAGCCGCTTATCCGAGCGTGATGTGGCATGGGATATGGCAGCTGCGAAGCTGAGGAGAACCAGCAAGGCTCGACCACGTCTCTGTGCCCCATCTCTGCTCATTTCACAGCACTGTGGAAGCCACTGTCAGAAGCACTGTGACCACAACATGTTCCATCATAGTTCAGTCCCCCAGTTTCTGAGTCATATCTCACTTATATCTGTACATAGTCTTGAGGGACCTCAGACAGGAAGCTGTATGGTGTAATGTCAGCTTCACATGGTGAATGAGAGTGGAGTGGAACAGAGCACTACTGTTGCCAGGCCAGATTTTTGAGTGGCTTTAAGCCTTCCTCTATGGTACGACACCGAGAGTCACCATGCTTTGATCTCTGCTGGTGACTGCCTGAATAAGCATGGCCTCACCTTAAATGAACTGGAACCAGCAACTTCATTCATGGATAGCTCCTCGTAACCTGACACAGAAGGAGTCTCTCTGTGCTGTTTTCTCCTGGGGATCTCTGCACAGCTGTGCTTGAGCGCCTCTCCCCTGTGACACATTCCTTAGAGGAATTGAAAGGTACAAAGGACGTTCTGTGATACAATAAACTCCTCACGGGAGGACTGTGATGAACTAGGTCCTTTTGCTTCTCACTCCATTTGAAATGCAGAGCGCTCCGGGAACAGAGCCAGTTCAGCTATTAGAGCCTAGCTGTTGAGTTTGGATGGGGACAGTGAGCAGTGAAGCACTGCGTTGCTGTAAGAATCACAGCAGATGTAACACACCGCTACTGTGCTCTCTTTGACTCCGTGCCCGAGAGCATGTGCTACAGGCAGTTGCAGTGAGAATGGGGAGTATGAGGATGGACAAAGTGCTGTGAACACGTTTTGGAAGCAGCCTGAAGCACTGAGTCACTCTCGGGAAGAAAGACTGAGACGGTAGATTGCAGAAATTAGGGTAAAGAAGCACAGTGTTGAAACCTGGAGTTTATGTGTTCATGGCCAAGCAGGGACACTGCTGTTCTACCGTCAGTAAGGTAGCTATGCTGTTTACGTCTTAAATATACCATATATACGTGGCCAAAACTGAAAGGCAGTCCCATGTTTTACTTTGACCCTTTCCTTCCCTGACACTCCTCTCCTGCACCAGACTAACTGGTTCATCAAGCTGTTTATGAGCAGTAGTATCGGCTTAACTGACTCTTTTACAGCATTCCCCATATAGCTCTCTGTCTGTCTGTCTCTCTGTCTGTCTGTCTGTCGAAGCAGCGTCATTTTGAGCAGCAACTATGTTTTAAGAGGCACCAGTTATCGTTAATTAAAACATCTGATCTTTAATAAGCCGCACATATCTCTTAACGGCTCACCTAGGTTTGAGTAGGTTCAGAGTACAATGTTCATGTTCATAGGCTGAAATTCCAGAGCTCCTCCAAATGAATTAAAAAACACAGCAGGGTTCCAGCGCTTACACTGTTCAATTAGGAATCCACAATATTTTTTCCTCCTCTAAACAGTTTCTTGTGGACAGTGCCAACTGAAATCCTCAGCAGGCATGACACAAAGCAGGCTTGCTGGTTCAGGCACAAAGGGTATTTCTGTCTCGTATCTGTATACATAAAATCTTGTTTGTTTGAGTAGAGCTTAGTGGGTTGGTTTTAGCTCCATCATCTTGGGGGAGCATTTATCCATAGCCTTATCCGTATGCCAGCGTGCCCTCCTCAACTTGTCTGTTCAGCAGCTTCGGTGCTGATCGGCCTCCAGTGGTCACAGTTTAAAGATCCTCATTAAGATGTGCTTAAATCAGGAGCGGGAGGGCAAAATGTACACACGTGTCACCTGGAATGTTAACTAGTCAATTTGCAAATTGGAGGCCAAGGCTAGAGAAGGTTGTATGGAGGGAGGAGAGGAGGTCACACAGAGAGAAGAGGTCGCACGGACGGAGAAGAGGAAGTCGCACAGAGAGGAGGTCATGCAGAGGGAAGAGAGGAGGTCATGCAGAGGGAGGGGAGGAGGTCACGCAGAAGGAGGAGTTTACAAATTGTTGAATTGTTTGACACGTGTCTCCTTGGGGCTGTTCCTTTGACGCCTTGCCAGTCAGACGTTAAGAGCAGGAAGGAGCCAGAGCTCCACTCTTCATCCTCTTGATGTTGTTCTGTGTGAGCCCATGCAGACTGTAGCTTTTCATGACTCATTTTTGTCCAGCTGCTTCTTGGTGGCAGGGTGGGGTTGCCCCAAGATTACTGCTGAGCCATTCATTTAGTTTTTGTGGTAAAGGAACACGCTACAATTTGTCCAAAATCTTGACGTGTTTTAATCAGCCAGCAGGATGTGATCCAGACTTTAATGTGTTTAGTTACATATTTGGTATGACATTCCTTTCATAATTAAATATTTGGGCAAAACGTCTCTTGAGAACTGGTTGATATTGCCTTCAATGCTTAATAGATGGAAGAAGAGAAGTGATATTGTAACTTTTTGTTAACTGAGAACGGTCACGTTCTTTTACTACTGCCAACCTTCCCTCAGTGTTTGGTGTTGTTTAATGAGGAGAAACAACTGAGGTGCTTCTGTGCACAATCCTTCCAGACCTCCTTTTTCATCATGTAACAGGGTTCTGTCAGTCAGCTGAAATGAGGAGAATTAACAGCCACCTTAGGTCTTTGGTATTGTGACTGAATTTAAAATTTTTAATTTCAGTTTATTTTGAGGTAGTGCTTTTCACAACAAGTTGTCTCAAAGCGCTTTACAGGAAGAAGTTGCAGGTAATACATAATTAACAGCAGGCAAATGATTGAGGTTAAAGATAAAGCCAGACATCAATGAAGAAGAGGAACCAAAAACTCCACAGTGTGGAGAGAAAAAACCTCTGGGGGCCCAAGGTTGACTGGCTGCCCAGCCCCTCCTGGGTATGCTAACATTACACAATACATAAATGAAAATGGAGACTATGAGTGTAAATAGCATTATGGAGTGCTCTGGGTGTGGGAGCTGCTGTCTTAAGCAGAAAAAATTCCTCAGATTGGCTAGTCGATTAGAGTTATCAGAATAGAGGCTTCCTTACTGGCCACGAGGACTGTAATGTGCTCCACTGTTTTAACATCTGGTCTCCCCTCAAAGGAACTCTGTACCTCAAAGGAACTCTGCAAATCTGAGGCTTCACCAGGTCTTCAGTAAATGCCCTCTGTCTGAAAGGCTCTTGTGCCAGGTTTTAAAAATTTTTCAAAAATTTTAATAAAAAAAAATGTAATATAGTTTGAAAAGGGCAGGAAATAGACCTTACCATTTTGAAGTATTGCATGTTTTGCACTTTACCTGTTATTGGTAGAATGGAAGGTGTTCTCCATTACATTTTCTGCCTTTCATGTTGTTTTTCTGAAGTTAACTTGCAAGATTGTGACTGTTAGTTTCTTCAGACAGTCTGAAACTGGCCATCTTCAGGTCAGCCACTGAAAAAAATGTTTTTCTGGGCTTGAGCATTTAAGCTCTCTGTTCTTGTTTCAGAGCTTCTTTCCCTTTTCTTTCTACAGATGCAGCAGCTGTTCTATGAGAACTACGAGCCCAACAAGAAGGGCTACCTGAGCGAGCTGCACAACAGCAAGATCCACCGGGCCATCACGCTACACCCCAATAAGAGCCCTCCCCATCAGTACCGGCTCCACAGCTACCTGCTGAGCCAACGTATTGCTGAGCTGAGGCACCGCACGGTGCGCCTGCACCGCGAGATCGTGCAGGCAAGCCGCTATAGCACCACTGCCGACTTGCGCAAGGAGGACCTGCAGCTGGGTGCTGCCCCATCTTTCATGCGCTTCCAGCCGCACCACAGGCAGGACGTCCTGGAGTGGGATTTCCTCACTGGCCGACACATCTGCTCAGCTGCCGACGGGCAGCCTCCACGCCGGGGCATGGAGGCCTCGCAAAAGGCAGCCCTGGAGGACATCATCATGCAGGTGATGGAGATGATCAATGCCAATGCCAAGACCCGTGGCCGTGTCATTGACTTCAAGGAAGTCCAGTATGGCTATCGGCGGGTCAATCCTCTGTATGGGGCAGAGTACGTGCTGGACTTGCTGCTGCTGTATAAGAAACACAAAGGAAAGGCAATGACAGTCCCGGTAAGGAGGCACGCCTACCTGCAGCAGACCTTCAGCAAGATCCAGTTCCAGGAAGAGGAGGAGCTTGATGCTCATAGTCTAGCCACCAGGATCAACAAGGAAGAAGGTTCTCTTAACTTTCTTTCTAACTCGCTGAAGATGCTGGTGCCATTCAATCTGGGTGGTACTGGCTTTGACCACAAGGAGCCCAGGGAGGAGAGGATCAACATTTTGGTTCCGCTGGCAGGCCGCTATGAGACATTCGTTCGCTTCATGGCAAACTTGGAAAAGGTCTGCCTCATTCCCAATCAAAATGTCAAGCTGCTGGTCTTGCTCTTCAGCACAGACAATGACATGGAGCACGTGAAGCAGGTTGAGCTGATGAGAGAGTATCACATCAAGTACCCCAGGGCTGAGCTGGACATCCACACTGTGTCAGGCCCCTTCTCCCGGGCTGTGGCCTTGGAGGTTGGCTCGTCCCACTTCTCTAATGACTCCCTGCTCTTCTACTGTGATGTAGACTTGTTGTTTACAGCTGACTTTCTGAACAGATGTAAAGCAAACACGATATTTGGAGAGCAGACGTACTTTCCAGTCATCTTCAGCCAGTATGACCCCAAGGTTGTCTACGCTGGTAAGATCCCAAGTGACAACCACTACGTGTTCACCTCCAAGACAGGACTTTGGAGGCAGTATGGTTTTGGCATCGTCTGCATATACAAAGGCGACTTGGTCCGAGCAGGAGGTTTCGATGTCTCCATCCAAGGCTGGGGCATGGAGGATGTGGACCTCTTTAATAAGTTCATCCAATCAGGGATTAGAGTGTTCAGGAGCACAGATCCTGGGGTGGTACACATTCATCACCCTGTCGCGTGCGAGCCTAGCCTGGAGCCCAGGCAGTATAAGATGTGCCTGGGCTCCAGAGCATCGTCGTATGGGTCAGTCCAGCAGTTGGCCGAGCTGTGGATGGAGAAGAATGATCCGAGTGTGGGCAAAACCAGCAGCAGTGCTAACAGGTCGAGGACGGCGTGATTACACAAGCTTTAACTTATCGTTTTAATAGCCTAATTTATTTGATACAGAAAATAGACTGGATATGTCTTTGAAAATTGTTTTCCATTGATTTTTCTTTAATGTGATCTTTCAAATGGGAAGATTGTTTGTAAAGGGAGTTTGTAGAGGGAGTTCTTATGGCTGCGCCTAAGAGTGGACGGAACCAGCCGTCTGTAACGCCATGCTGTAATGGTCAGAACTGAGAGGTGTAATGTAAAGTACGGCAGCTCTTTGTGAAAGCAGTGTTTTCACTGAATTATAGTTAGCAAATTTATTTTTAAAGTTTATTTTGAGCATTTGTCAAAGTAATTAAATCAAGTCAGGTACACATCTAACATTTTCACAAATGGAGTTACTGGTATATGACGTTAGCACAAGAGTATATAAAGATGTATGCAGGGAAAATGACACAATAAGAGGTGAAACGTGCTTTAATTACAGAACTGTTACAGAGAGGGCAATAAAAACTGACGTGGGTATGACAGAATTAGCAGCCTGATTGCTCAATGGGTAGAACATCAGGCTGGGATGCAGAAGTCTTCCAGTTTGAATCCCAGCCCTTCCAGGTGTGTCCCTGAGCAAGACACTCTGCTCTAGCTCCCTGGGTGCCACATGTGGCTGGCTGCCCACTGCTCCCCTCAGGGGATGGGTTAAATGCAGAGAAGTAATTTCCCTCTGCAATTAAGTACTACAAAAAAAAAGTGGTCTGAAGTTTTCTGCCTTGAGAGTACACAGCATCTTAATGTTGTGTATTGTTTCCACACAACAAATCAGTGTTTGTGTGGCCTTTTTGTAGTGCTGACTGGTGTCTTCATTTAATAATGACAAGCATTGCTTTGTCTTGACTGATCATTTTTATTAAAGATCTTAGCTTTATATTTTTTTTCCTCAGTAGGGCTAAATTGTTGCTTTTATGGTGATCTGAAATGCTGGATCTGGTATCTGTCACTCATTCACCTAATTTATTGATTAGTTACATTTTGTATTCTCTATTGTCATTTTTTGTTAACAATGTTAATGTGCTGGATTTTTTTTTTTTCCTAACAGGTGTGGTTTACCAAAGAACGCTTTACACACCTTTTTTGGATTGTGTGCGTGCGTGTGCGCGCATGCATGTGCGTGCGTGTGCATGCGTGTGTGTGTCTGTATCTGGCTGTGTTTGCCGTGACTTCACTCTAGGTGCAGAGACCTTCCTCACTGAATGTGTTTATCCAGCAGCACACATAGTGTGGCAGTGATCAGTGGTGCCAAGCAGTCCCCTACCAGGCATTTCTTCAACAGAACAGCACAACACACCTTCACTCCATTTCCAAATGTTATGCTGAATTATCCTGGTGAGAGGACCTCAGATCCTCTAAGATTTCCATTTTTCATCTCTTAAAGTTGTGTCCAACTGAAGAAATAAACAGAACTGTCTAATTTGTGCTCCGTTTGGTCTTTTGTCACAAAACAGGGCCTTAGTTGTGCACAGCGATTGAGTTACTCTCTGAAGTTTGTATAAAAATGTACAGACACCCTACATAATTGCCTAAAACAGAAAAACTTGTGTAATAATCATGTATTACATCTGGGAAGGTATGACAAACTACAAAAGAGTAGCCTTCACGCAAAAATCTAAAAGGGCTTGTTTCTGAACCATTGTGATGAGGCTGTTGGCTTTTCTATTTGTCTCAAATGCTTCCCGTTAAAAAAAGCTCACAGAGGAAGATGAAACAATTATTGTTGTGCCAAATCTTACAATGTTGCGACAGTGCCTGACCCAAACCAAAATGTAGAGAAGGGTGTGTCATTATCTCGGTGCTGTTTTGGTGTTTGGAGTCCACATGTCTGTCTTCTCTTCTCCATTTCACTGTCCCTCTCTTCCATTGTGTACCCTCTACGGAATATTGTGGCCATTCTGTCATCTGGGTCCCACATGGCATCTGTTCTAATGAAACAAGATGGGTTTTTTTTTTTTTTATTCACTGTGAGGAAGGACACCGTTGCATATGTCTTATTAGACTACAAAGTGGAATTTTAGAAAATTGTCTACTTTAGTGACTTTATTTTCATCAACAGATGCAAATGGTGTCAAAGTTTCCTGCTGTTTAGTACATTAACGCGTTTTTTTTTTTTTTTTTTAATGGAAATGCATCTGTGTTCATGAGTGTTTATTTGCATGCTGATAATTCAGTTTTAATGGGATTATTCATCTTAATAAGATTATGTAATTATGTATGTAAAGTCATGTAATCATCTTTATCCAGTTTCCTTAATGGGGTTATGGCCTTATGGTGATTATTACAAAACTGATTAACACACACTGGTTTCTCATCAATATCTTTGATCACTCTGTACAAGTTAATAGCTATCGAACTTTGGCTGTTTTTTTATTTTTTATTTTTTTAAGATGTGCATGCCTGGCTGTGTTTTTAGAATAAGTTATGCAGTTGTTTGGCATTGATGCATTTAAATGTTTTGTTTCTGACACTAATTGGAGTATTTGTGTGCGTATAAACAAACACTGACAAGCTTAGATGCTTACAGATGTATAAAATGGGAAGGAACTGATCTGAATTGTGTCGACTGACTATACACAAAATCCCAGTCACTGGATTTGATTATTCATGTCTGGCATCAGAACTGGTACAAAGTAGAAGGTCAAGAATCCCCTCTTTGTTTCATGCTGCTGCATGGTGAAAGTGGAGTTGCTCGTCACTCTGCTGCTGTCCCTGCAAAGAGGAAGGGAGCCAATCAGCACTTGGTTTAATGAGCTGAGGTGTCCCTCTGGAGAAGATTGTGGTGGTATGTCTGTTTTAACTCCCCCTCCACATACACGCAGAGAATTATTTCATGCTTTCATTCAGAATCCTTTTCATCTGTTGCTGGACGAAGCCCTCTGGATGGAGATCAGTGGGTGTGACGCATCGTTTTGATTATGATGTTCCAGCTCAGGCCACTCCTCTGGCTCACATGTTCCATGTGGATGGGTAGACCTCAGTCCACATCCCTCCGTTCTGCCACCTGCACAGTAACACCTGTGACTAAGGACATTCTGCTTCTACACGTTGCTACAGCAATCCTCCAGGACCCTCATGGCCAGCACCTAAAGGTTTAATCTTATATATAGTTTGTCCCTGCCACCATCTCAAAAAACACAAAGGAATCAACTTCACATGTTCTTCTGAGAGGTATTAGAGGACACACTGATTGTATTCATAAATTTACCTCAACTGAGGGCTTCGAATGGAACATATCCATCACAAATGATTTTTTAAAGCGTGAAGGAAATCAGTATGACAAAACTGGATTTATTATATTTGACAGAAACAGAATAAACAAATCTTTTGATTTATCACTTCAATAGCAAGAGGATAAAAAAATGATAAAATGTTACAGCTTGTCCAAATTCTTTTGAAGCTGATATTATTTTGGTTTGTAGGACAGCCAGAGATATTACAGATAAGATACTATACAAAGATTTGGAGTTCTTGGCTTCTAAAATGCAGATTGATGAATGAACACAAAGGCATTATATTTCTCAGACATCTGGAAGCTGTTAGGTAAAATGCTCTCCAGAATTTTAAGCTGAATGCAGTGTCATTTCACCGAAATGGGACACAGAGCTTCATCACAAAAATACTTTGTTTACCAGAGAGAGCGCAGTGCTTGAGGCTGCGATTCCTTTTTGTGTGAAGTGTGAGATCTGGCCCAGAAGCTCTGCGATGCAGTGTTTCCATGTATGTCAAATAGAGCTCTGTTGAATGCTGTAACAATGCCCAGTGGTTGTTATGAAGGAGATGGTCAAGTTAGAAGGATATGTGTTGCACTGCATTAGTTTGAAATGCTGAAAAGGGCACTCAGTCCCAGAGACCTCCAGAGCTGTTCTGTATCAGTAGATAAACAGAGACTGGAAAAGGTAATATTCTCAACACTTGTTGAATAAGCAGAAAGAAAAAGGCTCAAAAAAGCCATTCATTAGTGCTTCATTAATGGTAATGTGGAGCTGTGCTGAACAACGAGTTTATACTATGTAGCCCTGTACAGATCTTTGTTTATTACAGAGACTGCAAAACCTACACCCTCCCCCTGTGTGGACCTGGGCTGTCTCCACTCCCCTGGGGTCTGTCCTGCAAAGCTGGCAATATCCCACAGGCAATTAGCAGTCCTCACACTGAGTTTTAACCGATTCCATTCCCAGGCAACATCGTGGTCAACCCCCTTCATCCCCCAGCCCCCCACCTGCCTGAAATAGAGATTTTTGCTATCGGCCTGCCCACACTACAGTTATAAAACTGAATAAACAGGGAGACAGATGTGCCTCTTTTACTGCCCAACTATCTCCCATCACAGCAGTTTGGGGATGATTCTACAGCCAGCGTACAGTTTGGTTGTATCGAACCTTTTTAGCACAACACAATCCAATTGAGTGTGCGCAGTGCGCTGTAGACTGTGTGTGTCAGTGTGTGTGCATGCATGTGCGTGTGTACACGCATGTGAAGAATTATGAAACATACATTCCTTTGGTGTGTTCCTGAGGTGTGGTAAGGCGTTCATCGATACTAAAGACACTCCAGTCCACCAGGTTTGTTACTGGGAGAAATTCCTTGAATGAAGCGGCTACAGGTAAAATAGCAACTAGCTTTTGTAATAGAATGTGAAGTGTGTGTTGGTCTTCAAACTCACATCGGGCTACTTAATTCAGCTGTTACTGGTGGACACTCTAACATATCGTGTTTATGTTAGACCAGCTGTTAGTGGTGGACACTCTAACAAACCGTGTTTACGTTGGACCAGCTGTTAGTGGTGGACACTCTAACATATCGTGTTTACGTTAGACTAAGGGTTAGTGGTGGACACTCTAACATATCGTGTTTATGTTAGATCAGCTGTTAGTGGTGGACACTCTAACAAACCGTGTTTACGTTGGACCAGCTGTTAGTGGTGGACACTCTAACATATCGTGTTTACGTTAGACTAAGGGTTAGTGGTGGACACTCTAACATATCGTGTTTATGTTAGATCAGCTGTTAGTGGTGGACACTCTAACAAACCGTGTT
>JABJVR010000016.1:6813994-6827226 GCA_025773905.1 Chitala chitala | reverse complement strand
GCGATCATGTTTTAAAATGAGTTAACTATATTTCGCGGATGTTTTTCCACCTCAGAAGTGACTTGTCTGTAAGTATGTTTTAGGAGCCGGCTAACGTACTGCTCTGATCTTAAGGATGATAAACAATGACGTAGACTTTAAGTAACGGAGAAAGAATGAAACTACATTGCATGTTTATGCTGGATTAAGTAACTGTTGTAAAATCTTGAAAGCTTTCAATTGATTGCCTGGTTATCGATGATGCCTCAGGTGAGAGAGTTATTTATCCATTTCATGAGGAAAAATAATTAATCCATTTTACAATTTATTTCAAACATAAAAACTTGAACATTTTGCTATATGTTTAGCACCTGTTATGATTGATGGCTAACTGTAATTGTAAAAAGCTTCCCAGGTAGTTGCTTGTGGTACATATAGATTAAACCTGGAATGTAGCACGGGCTTCCACGTTCTGCTGTCGTTCTTGAAGAAGTGTATGAATTTCTGTATGAAGTTGTGTAGAAATGTTTTATTTTGAGGTCTCTATGGCCTTTGTCAGACCTGTGGTTTGTAAAAGAGAGATTGATTTGATTTTGTTTAGCATTGCCAGTGTGAATAATCAACGCCATCCCTGACATGGTGATTTAAAATCGGTGTGTCGGCTTAAGTGCCTGGTGTGTTGTGTTGAGTTGGTGTACAGTACGCATCAGATCAGCAGACTTGCTCAACTGAAACACGACCTTATTCACACATGCTTGCTCTGTCACTGTTGTCAAATAAAGCTGTCAGCATTGCTGCGAAATACTTTGCTGTGTGGCACTTAAAACTTTATTTTCTTCCCCTCAACATGTTTCCTAACAGATGTAAGACAGTCGGTACATATCCCTA
This sequence comes from Chitala chitala, assembly GCA_025773905.1. Lineage (NCBI taxonomy): Eukaryota > Metazoa > Chordata > Actinopteri > Osteoglossiformes > Notopteridae > Chitala > Chitala chitala. The sequence continues at coordinate 6,826,359 of JABJVR010000016.1, read as the reverse complement.
CATTGCATTGTACTATAGTGTTTGTTACAGAACTAAACAGTTTATTCCAGTGTAGCCAAAAATGCATTTCGGAACATATATTTGCTTTAGCAAAAACTCTTTTGCATGATTGTACAAAATGACATTAGAATATTAAAAAAAGGCCTGAAGCACTGTTCTTCTCCAATTTACCAACTCATCTGTCTCAAGAAGGTGTCATTCATCGAGGAAAGTAGCAAGTGATATCCTGTAGTGACACTTAAAAGCAACGGCTTCAAAATATTCTGGTGCATCTCCAGCATGGGAGTAAAAACAGTTCTTTAGGAGTGCCTCTTCGGTAAGCTTACTGAAGAGCTATGTCAAACATTAAATTTTTGACAGCTGAAGTATAGTGTAATTACAGAAATGTATTATTATTACTGGGTAATATGGTCACCACACTAGTTTTTAGATATGGCATTCCACACCCTGTGCAGACATTGCGATCAGTCATTTTTCCCACTGTTTTTATTCCTGAAACAGCAGGAATAAAAATAATTTGCTGTGTATTTTGCTTTCTGGCTCCAATTTGACAGGAATTCCACCCTAGGCCCTATCATTCTAACTAGGTTTCACATGTCACTGTGTGCTTTGCTTGTTTTTGTAATGGCAGCATGTTTAGGTGTTTCTTTGACATTGCCAGATCATGTCTTTATAACACAATGCCCTCTCAGTTTCCTGTGTTTTCTCTGGACTCTTACAGGACATGGCTCAGGAGACCAACCAAACCCAGGGGCCCATGCTCTGTACCACTGGCTGTGGTTTCTATGGGAACCAGCGGACTAACGGGATGTGTTCTGTGTGCTATAAGGACTATTTACAAAGACAAAACAACAATGGGAGAGTTAGTCCCTCTGGTAAGCCTTGATGAGGGGGTGCCCATCAACTTGACAGAAAGCCTTAACACATGCACTTTTCAGGCTTAAATGACACAAAGTATTGCAATTGATTTACAGCATTGATATTATCAGGGCCAAGACTGTTGTTTACCTCACCTATTTTTACAGCTGTAGCTATCTGAGCACCTACCAGTGAGGCACAGAAATGAGGGCTGTCTTAGGTGTTCTGAAAGTACAGCTTTTGGGTTATAGGTACTTTTCCTCCATGTTAGTGTTTTGTATCTCTCCCTGTCTCTGCAGCTCCTTCCGGAGTTGGCAGTGCTGGGGAGCCCCTTTCCACACAGTGCTCTGAGAACAGCGTAGTGCTTCTGACCCCCACATCACACTCAGCAGTGGCTACCCTAGAGCCCAGCAGGTACTTCCCATGTCAAAACAGAGTTTGTGTCATTTCTGCCCTTGATCAACGTCTGTACATTCAGTGCACTGTGGAGCCGCTGGCTTAATTTACCTCAAACTGTGACTGGCTGCTTCTCATCACTGACTTTGTTAGTTTACTGTGTAGTGCTGTGTTGGGGAAAGGAGTCACTTTGTTTTTTGTCATAATTTCACTTGCCATGTCTTGGTTACCCATGAAATTCTCACTTTTCCTGGGCATAAAGGCATGGACAAAGTACAACTACTTTCTCTTCAATGCTCTATATATACATGTAATGGCCTGTGCAAGTACAACTGAATACATACCCCATTCTTTTGTGTCTTTCTGTCAGGTGAAGCTTTCATTTTTTTTTGACAGATGAAGTGCTTTCTTAACAAGGAATGGCACTGTTTTGTGCTCCACTAGTTTATTTAAAGAAATCCTTCTGTTTTGTTTTTAGTGTCATATCCAGCCAGAATTTACCTCCAGCATCTGTAGCACAGTCTGAAGAGGACAGCTCAACAGGGGACAGATCAGCGCTCAGAGTGGAACATCTACAGGGTACTTGTGTTTAGCTGTAACGAGAAACAAACAATTAAAAAACATTCATGTTTATTTTAAATTTGTGAAGGGTCAGAAAAGTTGCTTGAGAGTTTAGGGCTTCTGGTTTTGAATGTTCTTTATGCGCACCTGCTAGATTGTCATGGTCATAAAACTGGTCTATGACCAGTTATTTTTTGTAAGCACTGCTGTTTTTGAACCTGCCGACTGATGTGTGGCCAGGTTTTTACATAAGGAAGAGATTCATAAACATGTTGTGACCAGCTCTATATGTTGCAGTACCTTTGGGATGTTCTAATGATTACTTAAATACTTTTTTAACCCTTGTTGATTGAATGCATTGTATTGTATTTTGTTTTTAAGAATAAAGCTCAGGTTTATATACTTAGTTTTATGAGTCAGATTTTTAGCAAGTACATCCAGGAAAATCCTTCCTGGAAGTTTTTAGTTTAGTTCAATCTGTGACCTGGAAATTAACAGATAAATTTTTCTCACATTATAGCAGGGATTGTATTCCAAGAATGGTTGTTTTGCTGGTTTGAGAGAAATTGTTGTAGTCTAGGAACCAGATATTAATGGAATAAAATTAATGTGTATAATTTGAAGAAATTCTACTTCAGGAATTGTCTTTTTGCAGTAGTTTTAATTTAGTATTGTTGAGTTTATATTGTTCATTCTGAATCAGTACTGACATATCCAGGAGTATAAATGCTTCTTTCAGTTTATGAGTTACATTGATTTATTAGTTGTTCTCTTCAGTACAAGCAAATTTAGCTGAAGGACTCATCGTTGACAGTATAGCTGTCTTACTATCATGGGTGACCAGACCTGGTAAAAATGTCTGCTTTTTGTGAAGTAGAATAATGTCAGATCACGTCAGAGCAGTCCGGAGAGCAGAATAATTTACAGTTGTGTGTTGCTAACAGGTAGTAGTGTGTAGCAGTTCAGTTCATGTCATTGCAGCAGTCACTGGTGAGTTGGATATAGACAGATATAGGAGCAGTATAGGGGGCCAGTCACTCTGCCACCTCTAAAGATATGGATGTCAACGGAATATTTCACTATGTAGGGCAAAAGACATGATAAAGGGCTCATAAAGATGAAATATGACCACTACTGAAATGCAAACAGGAAATAATCTTTTATATCCCTTATATTACATTTTTATATTTTTCCTTTTCTACCTGTATAATAGTACATTTTAGCTTATGTAAACTTTATGTCACAGATGGTCGTGATAAGCATTTCGCTGCACGTCAAACTGTGTATGGCTGTGTGACAAACAAAATTTAAAATAAAACACAATACAAAAGCGTGAGATCAGGTCTCAGTAATTATTTAAAATTTAAGTACCATAATTTAGAAATTGTAGTCACATCAACTCTGGATATCTGAATATTACATTTTCTTTAGCTTTTTTCACTCACATGGTACTGAAGGCAATATCATGTGATCATGAGATCAGCTTAGGAGTAGTTAATTTTGTGTTGAGTATACGTGCTCAGCCTCAGAGGATTTTAAAAGTGTGTACTGGTTGTACTGACCGTATGCTGAGTGTGATTTCCTTCTTTGTCTTCAGCATCGGTGCTGGATGTTAGTGAGCGGGTGTATGTGGAGGATGAAGATCCCTCTTGTGACAGACCCAAACAGAAGAGGAGCCGCTGTTTTGCTTGTCGAAAGAAAGTGGGCCTCACAGGTTTGCCACTTTTTCCTCCTCATTGGTTTGTAACGCCTGTAGTACGTCCCCATCTGTTTGTATTGTCATGACGGTGCCATCTGCTTTACTGTGATGAGACACCATCTGGTTTAGTTACATTGCTTTGTTGAAGTGTATGAAATATTGTGTATTTGTAGAATATTGTGTAGTGCTCTTGGCGTGGGGTCCTAGCCCGTGTGCGTGTTCTGTGTCCAGGGTTTGACTGCAGATGTGGACACGTGTTCTGCAGTATGCACCGATACTCTGATGTGCACGGCTGCACCTTTGACTACAAGGCCGACGCAGCTGAGAAGATCAGGAAGGACAACCCTGTTGTCGTAGGAGAGAAGATCCAAAAGATCTGAGCATCTGTAGCGTGGCTTTTTAATTTTAGATCTGCATCAGGCCTTTCCTCCTCCTGCCCCCCTTTTGTTAGAAGTTATTCATGGGAAATCTGAACAATACCGGTTTTTTTTTTTTTTTTTTTTTTAACCTTTAAATCATGCATGCCACTTCAAAAACTCAGATAACTGAAAATGTTTCCTTTTGAAGTTATTTCACCTTATTTGCTTCTGAATGTTGATGTATGGTATCTAATCAGACTTTAGGATTCATTTAATTATATGCCATGTTTAATTTTTAATGCTCATTATGGTAAGGCAAGCCAGCAGAGGGACTGACCTTTGTCAATAAGATTGCATGCTTTCGAATTTTATCCCCATCTCCCTTTGTTGTCTGTATATAGTTTATTCCTTCATGCAGCACATTTTTATGGTGTTTTATAAGACACTAATAGGTATTTATCACTGAATGTATTCAGATGTGTGGCTGTTTAGTTTTCCTTTACTTTAACAAAAATATTTTGCGACCATTTTGCATATTTTCTCTGTATGCTGTACATATATAAAAGTGTGGTTGTGTGTGTATGTGAGTTTGAGTATGTGTGAGAAGTAAGGAATGTATGGATTACACTGTCTGCATTTTGTTGACTGTGTGTTAATGAAGAAAGTATAATTTGTTTATTTCAATGTGCAAATGGAAGTATAACCTGAAAGAATTGTTTTGTGGTCCTTAGTTAATTGACTGTCACTTTGATCTCAATAAAGTTAAAATTAATTTTACTTCTAAATTTTACATTTTTTTGCTTGTGAAATGGATGGAGTTCAAGTGAGGCAGTTGTAGACAAGTTTGTCAGATTGTCCTTTTATGGATGGGTTAAGTATTTCTGAAGGAAATGGTGTCAGAGTAAGTGTGCACAGTATACTGTGTGAAAATTAAGGAGCATGCTCAGAGTGGCTGGGAATGTAACAGCCGATCTGCATTACTGGGCTGCTGTGTTTGGGAAGGTAACAGCCGATCTGCATTACTGGACTGCTGTGGTTGGGAAGGTAACAGCCGATCTGCATTACTGGGCTGCTGTGGTTGGGAAGGTAACAGCTGATCTGCATTACTGGACTGCTGTGTTTGGGAAGGTAACAGCCGATCTGCATTACTGGGCTGCTGTGTTTGGGAAGGTAACAGCCGATCTGCATTACTGGGCTGCTGTGTTTGGGAAGGTAACAGCCGATCTGCATTACTGGGCTGCTCTTGTTGGGAATCTAACGGCCGATCTGCATTACTGAGCTGCTATTGTTTGGAATCGAATCTGTATAATTCAGTCTCCAGAGGTCAGATGTATCTTACTGGTGGAAGTAGCACCATTTGAAGAGGGGTAGAGATTGTATTAGTTGTGCTTGGCTTATTTTTTTTCTTTTTTTAGGAAAAGGTGAAATGTCTTAAAGCAGTGAAATGTTTGACTTGTCTTTGTGTTTGTAGTGTGATTTGTTTTATGTAGAAAATGTTGGGGATTCAAGTCCTTTTCACACAAACCCCAGGTCTGTCCCTCTATGGATGTGCGCTGTCCTTGCATTTCAAAGTTTGCATTTAGTAACGTTGATTAGCAACCACATTCAGGACAGGGAGGGAGTCTGAGCACCTTCAGGCCACCCCTTCATCACCTTTGCCTGAGTCATCACAAACTGCAGATCTAACATCCTGCACAGATGAGCTATGTGTCTTCAGACACCTTGCTTGTACCCACAGCCCCAAAAAATGGTCAGGTTTGGGGCAGCCTGGGTGCTTGGTGAGCATATGTCTATACAGGAAATCCCAGACCGATCAGGTGCATGACCTGAACTGGCAATGTGGTGAAAGTAGTTGTCCTTGTTGGAGGACCCAAGGGGCCCTGCATATTCCTTAGAAAGGACTGTGGGAGCCCCTGAACTTGGCTAACGTATTCATTCTTTCTTTGGAGAATCAAGATTAGACATAGCATCTTTAATGGCTACTGCAGGTTTGGGGGTACCTGGCAGTTGAGCAGGCTACTACTAGGCCTTTCTCTTGTTGGGGTCCTTGTCCTTTTTCTTTCTTTTAGTGACCACCGCTGCCAGGTTTGAGTCCAACTCTGGCTGAGGCTGCCCAGTAGGAGCCAGGATGTCAACCACCAGGGACGAGGACTCTCAGGGGGCCTCCAAACTGGCTGCGCTCATTCCACACTCCCAGCTCATCCTAGATTATCTTCTCTCCCAGAAGCATTGCTCCAAAATTCTGTAGAAACCTGCGGACAGTCTCAGCTGTGACATGAAGAGTAAATACATGAACAATGACCATCCATCAGTTGGTATCCCACAAGGGTTCCACTACATAGTCTTTCCCCAACGGATGGTTCCTCAAGTCCACACTCTGCTCCAAGGCCAGGCGATATACCTCAGTTGATGAAAGTAACATCAAAATACTTTAGTGCACCATTGTGTTGGGCACAGATGGGGTCCTCCAGCTTTAACCCCAGCACGCCAAACAGGACCTCACAGGACCTCCCGTATGAAGTCGACCCATTTGGTAAAGAGGAGGCCCTCCTCCTGGTTCTTCCAGTGGAACCGGGCCAAGTTAAATAGGCCTCTACATGCCCCTGGCCCCAATTCCGCTGAAGAAGCCCCACTAGCTACCGGAGCTGTGACCGAGGCAATACTCACCTGGGTTTGTGCCGTGCCCTGGGATCCAACCAAAGTATCCATTGCCACCATCCTAACCGTCATCAGAGCCCCAAAATAGGAAGGTACCACGCCAGTCGAGCTGTCTGCCATTGTTGCGCCTTCCGGCGTCTTCACTTGTCCTAGGTCCGGTAGAGCTGAGCCTAAAATTCTAGGAAGGAACTCCACAGGAAATTTGTGTAGAAAACAGTACATAGGTAAGGTTAAAGTTAAATCATGACTGATGATTTCATAGTGCTTTGGGGAATTTTTAAGTAGTTCCATCCAGGACATGATCACTGGCCTTAGACCCTGAACCTTAATATTTCTGACTAGCAGTTAAGCTTGTGCTGGCTTTCCTCTCTTTCTCTGTTATAATGGACACACATAGTGGGCTGCTTATGTAACCCTGCATTTATCTGTCCACATTTCCAATAAGAGTCCAAACACACAGGATGAAGTTATTTGTTCTCTTCTGTTGCCAGTGCTGGTTGTTCTTTTACCCAATCCTCAGTTCCCTTACAGGTCTGGGACCATGAGTCCTGGAAGTAGGCCAGGTGGTCCCCTGGATGCTTTGTTGGAGGTGGCCTTGATCATGAAGAGCAGGAAGGCTCTTTCCCGTAACACCCTCTGGAAAATTACCATAAACACAAAGAATCTGGATTTATTTCAAAGGAGAATTTATTTTATTTTTTTGTACCTTATAATGTCCTGCATAAAATGATATACAGGTCAGAACTCTTGGTTTGTCAGGAGATTTTTTTTCATCCCGTCTTTTACAGATTTATGCAGACTTAATATGTTCTGAGAACAAGCATTGTTTCTCATTTCAGTGCTCACCCAATTTGTCTGTTCATGATTTTCTTTTGTTTCTTTGCATTTGAAGTTTAAACCACATTCTTGTATAATGGTGATTAATTTTCATACAGGCTTCTATTCAGTTCTGACTTTGGTTGGTCTTATAAAGCAGATTAATTTTTAAAAATACATTTTGTGTGTGTGTGTGTGCATGTGTGCATGCGCGCCCGTGGTGGGTTGGCACCCTGCCCTGGGTGTCCCCTGCCCTGCGACTTGTGCCTCCTAGGATGGGCTCCAAGCTTCCTGCAACTCCACGACGACTGAAATACTACATTGAAATATGACATTTAGCAGAGGGTTTTGCATGACTGATCGTGCACAGTAGTTCACAAGGAAATGGAAAGTATCCTGTTGTTTGATCTGAATTTTTCATTATTGTGCCACAACTGTTAAGAGCAAACTCAGTTTCCATGAAGGCGAAAGAGTGGGTAAATGCATTCTGAAAGAGATTTTGTATGAGATTAGTAACTCACTTGGGAGGAATTCTTGATTACTAAACACAGAAAGGCTAGTGAGAGGAAAACTGCAGAAAGGGTCAGATTGTTGTGATTCTTACAGGATATCCATCATGATTAAATAATGGCTGTGCAGCAGGAACAGGTATAATAAAGCAGATGAATGCATTCTCAGCCTGTTCCTCATGATTTGCTTTGAACAAACTATTTTTCAACTATTTGTAGAAATATTTGCTTCCTGTTATTATCTTCATCAGATATCATGTTACCTTTTCATTAGTAATAATTAATATGTTTATTTAGTACTACCCATTAATATCAGACAGATTAAAAGTACATTTCTTTAAAAAATAGCAAAAACAAACTGATGAATCTCCCTTAGGTGTTACTTTTGGTTACTTTGTGCTTTTATTTTCATGATCTGTTTTGGTTTATGACGTGTTTATACTGTCTTATTTCAAGATTTTTTTTTACTATTTTGAAATTTAAATCTTTTATTGAACAATGTGATTTTGTTTGTTTTATTGTTGCTGTTCTAGCATCCATTCTGTGGAAGCTAATTCAAATAAACAGTAAAATAACAGTAAACAGGTCTGTATCTTTATTCTGATAAGGCAGTTGTATCATTGGTGTGCATGAACAACATCTTGCAGTTCTTATGATGATAGAGCCATCTTAAACCAGGCATCCATATTGATGTTACTATTTAAAGAAAGTATATGTCATGTTGACTTCTAGAATTCATCAGCAAGAGTTATTATTAAGGCCATGCTAAGTCTGTTGTGTGGGTTTTAATTTTCAGTTGGCACAGTAGTTCAGAAAGGATTCCAAGACAATAAGTTCACCTGAGTGATACAGGTGTGTTCCAGCAGAAACTCCACACCAGTGCATGACCTAGACTGTCTCACACACTCTTGTGTGTGCTACCATATGGTTCCTCAAAAGCTACTGTGCTCCAAGTCCTGTTGATCAGTCCTTCATTAGTCGACGTTAAAGCAAAACTGCACCGGCTGCCAGGCATAACAAACAGCCCTTGTGCACGGTGCTGTAATGACGTATTTTGACTGATTGTAATTTAAAACATTTCTTTCTAATGAACACTGCTCAGGTTGCTGTTTATGTACATGATAAAGGAGAGGACTTCAGAGAATGTAATTTTGTTTAGCGCACGTGTGAAGTGATGCATTGCGGTGGAATGAGTGTAGGATTGCTTCAGACTGATTTATTGGCCCAGTTCAGCTGAGTTCACAATGGGCTGCTGTGAAATACCGCCCTCAAATCATTAATCTCTCCTGTGTCTTCACAGGACTTGCTGAGACCAATATGACCACAGTATGCTAACATAATTTGAAAGTATGATTCATTTTTACTCAGCTAACAGAGAACAGCACTCTGGGATAGTGTTACTCAGCAACTATGTTGAGTACAAGTTTACATCTGAACATCACATCACAATCATCACAATCAAATTATTTGGTCATAGTCAACAGTGCATGTATGGTGAGACAAGGACACTGTCAATGAGGAGAGGAACGTTAGATTCACTTTCATATTGATGGTTCTCTTATGTGGGATTGACTGTCCTCATAAGGCACTGGAGCTCTCCACAGAAGGGAGAGTAAGATGAATGCAGTCCAGTATTAGGAATGTGGAGAAAAGCCTATAATCACCAGTCACAGTTAGAAATGACTGTAAGAAGGCTGTGTGTGACAGATGGGAAAGGAGCCTAGCAGGGTTGGAGCATATGAGCAATAAAGAATGGGCAAACATGGCAATTCAGAGAATGCAACAGCTGCTCAGAGGACACCCAACGAGGCTGGAGGAAATGATAAAAGAAGGAAAGACACCATATCAATGTACGCTTACATGACATACAGAATTGGGAGATGCAAACTTTAACATCTGCACTATTTTGTGCACTTTTTGTGCAAAACCCTTCATTTTTATGTGCACTTCTGACTTTTTTTTTACTTGATACTGTAAAGGGACTTGTGTGTGTGTGTGTGTGTGTGTGTGTGTGTGTCTGTGTGTGAGACCCTGTGCTTCATTGTGGAAGAGCAGTGTGTGTGGCCACGTGATTTTTGTGGTGGGCTGAATATTGTTACTTCAGACTAGACAGGCAAACAAACAGTAGTGCAACTGTGTGTACTTGTGCATAACTTAACCAAAAGATAAAAATGGTGCTTTCCTGCTGGGATGGAAAATCAGTGAAGAGAAAATAAGCAGGAAGCACCATTAAAATATTCCGAAACCTGCACAGTGCACTTTATTATCGGTCTGTGCTGCTCTATCTAGCCATGGTAAATGTGGAACATTCTAGCAATGTTAAGAAAAAAAAAAAAAACGCATCACATGAGTAATGTGATGCACATTTTACACAGCAATTTATCGCATGTGACATTGTGTTTGCTTGTTGGTCTGCTGGTATAGGGTCACGTTCATGTTTTATACACTATTCTCCCCTGGTACTTTACAAGACCAAGTATGACTGCATGTGAGTCCGTGAGAAGTGCAGGACCACTCAGAGATGTATGGTGCTCAGACCAAACTCCAGTCAAAGTTATTTGTGGTACCCCCGACTCTATACAATCTCATTTATGTCTAAAAGTGCCAAAACACTTTTTCGTTTAGGGTTAACCAGTTAAAGTTGTGTCGTATATATCTTCTGACCAGACAGCTACCTGCACCTGTGCATTCTGCAAGTTTATTTGTATGGTTTCCATTTTTTCAACAAAGCCAAAAAATGAAATTGACTTCACTCAAGTATTAAAATGGTGACTGCAAGACTCATCTGATACAGTGTAGTACAGGTTGGATAAAAAGTACAGTGGAGATGCCCAAGCTTGGCATAACATAGTTAAAATGTACTGCTAGAAAAGTACCATGAGTGAGAATCTTTCCCTGATAGGGCTGCGGCTGAGGCTTTCTTTCTGTCACTTCCCAAAACAGCCTGTAGGGGGTGCTCATAACTAGGTACAAGAGTCATTAGGAACGGACAGCACAACAAACTGCTTGTAGTGTGTACAACCTGACATCAACTGGCATAGACCTAGAGAACCAGGGACTTATATGACCCACTGCAATACTGGACGGTTTTAATACATGGTTACAGCGGTACAGTAAATCATATACTTTAATGTAGAACTCTTAGTCATTGCAGCATATTTTTCATCACTGAAACTGTAACATTAATTAGAGTGTACACATGTTTGAATTATGACACTGTGAGGTTATTCACTGCTCCTCTTTTTGGCATAAAAGCTGTATGAATTTAATAATTTAGTTGTGTCACCAATGTTTACTATGTTATATGAGGTTATCTGACGTCCAATGTCCTGGCCTTTGGGCTATTAATTAATGTGGAAATAAACAAAAATTGGCACCAAGAGTACAATCCTCATTGTATACAGTGCAGATAAATCTTTATTTTTTTACTCTCTCTAGGGGCAATAACAAAGCTCTATAGTAAAGAAACTACTTATCTTCATTAGGGTCCAGACTGGAATTGAAGAAATACTGTAAGAGGTGAAACTGATTTAAAGTGCAGAATTTGTAAAATTGTTTGGCTCTATAAACCTTCAACTTTTGGTTGGTTTAATAAAAGGTAGTGTTCATTTTGTAATTTAGGCTGATTAACTTGCCTAGCAAATTCTGAAAAAAAGACTATCAAATGTATTGTTTAAGAAGGGTCACTCATATTAAGTTTGAATGCCACATTATGGTCTGAATTGACTGGATTTGTGTTAAAAACTTTAAAAATAGTGTCCAAGAACAGTCCCTAAGCAAGATACTCAGTGCCAGCTCCCCAGGTGCTGCATGTGGCTGGCTGCCCACTGCTCACCCCCCAGGGGGATGGGTTAAATGCAGAGAGCCAATATAGTTGTAACGTACATGAAATGATGTAAGCTGCTTTGGATAAAAGCCTCTGCTAAATGAAGACATGTAAATGAGTACATAATGTGTATGTGGTGGGTTGGCACCCTGCCCTGGGTGTCCCCTGCCCTGCGCCCTATGTCTCCTGAGATGGGCTCCAGGCTTCCTGCGACCCTTAACAGGATGAAGTGGTTTAGAAGATGACTGAATGACTGACATAATGAGTACAGTAAATACCTGGTATTTCATTGTTTTGGATTGTAAGTGTAATCCACTTCTATCTTCATCCTCTTTCGGCTGCTCCCTCTAGGGATTGCCACAACAGATCATCTTTCTCCATACCAATCTGTTCTCTGCAGCTTCCTCTGTCACCCCAACCTCTTTCATATCCTCCCTCACTACATCCATGAAACTCCTCTTTGGTCTTCCTCTTCTCCTCCTGTCTGGAAGCTCCATCCTCAACAATCTTTTCCCTATATACTCTGTATGCCTCCTCTACACGTGTCCAAACCCTCTAAGTCTTGCCTCTCTCACTTTGTCTCTGAACCATCCTACCAGTGCTTTCCCCCTAATATGCTCATTTTTAGTCCTGTCCAATCTTGTCACTCCCAATAAATATAGATAGATAGATAGATAGATAGA
>JABJVR010000016.1:6743321-6813894 GCA_025773905.1 Chitala chitala | reverse complement strand
TTAAGAATAAATTAACATCAGAAATTGGCTGACACAAAAACCTGCACCCACTGCGGCCCTCCAGGACTGCACTTTGAGACCCCTGGTCTAAGCTGTTTGTCTTTTCATGTAATCTCAGTCTGGCTCATTGGTGCTGAGATGAGGGCTCTGTAGGGACCATACGGCCTCTTCTGGAACTCCATGGTCTACTTTTTGGACAAATCAGACACCTACCTACCTAGAAATGTATCTGCCCATACTTCTCAGTATTGAGAAGACCATTATTTCTTCTCAAATTTCCAAACCTGCAAGCAACCTCTACCCATTGTTGCCTGCAGACACTCATACTTGTACCATTTTCCAGCCCTTCAGTGAACAAACTGTTACATCAAATATTTTACTCATCACTCTAGAACACCTACTGCCAGTTTTTTGCACCCCGGTTCTTTTATCTTCATGCCTAGGTGAAATGCGTTGCCTTGTTTCCATGTCAGAATATGGCTTTTTGGCTTCCATGAAATTACTTCTGACCAGACTTCTTGTGACTAGAAATTGGTGTACCAGGGTCCCATAGGGTTCTGCCAGCTCTAAGATGACGGAGTAGCTGGACATTTTCCAATGGTGAAGAGAAGTCAGCATGATCATCTGCTGCACACCGTTTTCTTGGCCAACCACTGCATTTTCAGTCCTCAGCATTGCCTGTTCCTTTGTGCTTCTGCAGACCAACCTGTATAGTGCATCTAGAAACACCTACCCACCTTGATATTTCTGCCAGTAAGAGACGTTGCTGAGGCAGTAAGACCAGTGTGTGTTATCGCTGTACTCAGTCGTGCCATGGTGTTTCATCCTCCCCTCGCTAATAGAGCATGGATGTCCTTCACCCAGTTTCATTCCTCCTATACAGCTGGTTCTGTTTCTGTGAATGATTGTGTTTCAACCCATTTAACCTATAGTTTAACTGTGTACTGGACTATAAGGCAACAAAATTCTATGTGTACCTAGAAGAATTGATGCTGTTTTAAAGACAAAGGGTGTCAATACAAGCATTGGTTTGATTTAGGTTTTAATTCTGTTTACGAATTCTACAGTATGTTGTAAATTGAAAATAAAAAGTATTTATGGCATTATGTTTTTAAAGCATCCTCATTTTACTGCATTTTTTTCATGTGTCAAAAATTTTACACTAATGTACAAGTATTGTTAGTACATTTTGTAATGTTCTAGTGTACAGTATTGAGAAAATTTAATATTTTGGTGATGTAAAAACTGCCTATCTATGATATTCCTCTTACACACCTACCAAAAATAGAAAGGAACACCACAGAGATTGACTACGTTTAATATATTGTAGCAACTGCTGCATGTGGCAGCAGGTCGACTGTAGTGATGGTCATGTCACTCCCAGAGTTGAAGATGTGAGTCTTTGGGCTAATCCTTCGATCTGGTGTGTTGTACAGGCAGCAACAACCCACATTTAAATCCTGTCTTCTCCCTCAGTTTATTACATCCATCCATTATCTCAACCGCTTAGTCCTGGTGAGGGTCGTGGGGAAGCCTGGAGCCCATCCCAGGGCGGGGCGCAAACCCACCACCGGACGCACACACTACGGGCAATTTGGACACACTAATCAACCTAACCTGCATACCTTTAGACTGTGGGAGGAAACCAGAGCACCTGGAGAAAACCCACCAAGCACAAGGAGAACATGCAAACTCCACACACACAGACCCAAGGCGGGAATTGAACCCCAGGCCTGGAGGTGCGCAGCGACAGTGCTAACCACCACGCCACCGTGCCACCCAGTTTATTGTAGTATCACTGTTTGTGTAACTTTCATACTTTGACAGGTAGGAAATTTGATTTGATTAACTAGATGTGTCTTTTTTCCCCTCCAGATTAATATTTGGTACTTGGTATCTTTGTAAACTAAAAGATTCTTGTTTTAAACTCTAAGAAATCTAGGCAGTCTTCAGTTCTTTACATGAAGTTGAGTAACATGCAGGAAGGTTAGGAGATGATAGGAAAACTGCACAATGTGAGCAGACCATAAAAGAAAATCTCACCTAGTTTCTAAACACACTTATTGAAATATACTCCAAATGTGTGTTGGAAATCAGTTATGTAACTTCATGTGCATAATTCACAAGCATCACAGAGGGGTAAAAGCCAAGGATGATTCCAAGGGCCTGTTACTGATAGAGCCCTTCAAAAATTTTTACGTAGCATCGTACCATCACGTCTTTCAGGGGACACCAACACATACATGAATGCATACATGCATATATCGATGGCATTGTTAGACAGCTGTTATTTACTAGTTTGTTTGTTAATGATAATCATAAGTTGTAAGCACTTTCGGTACAGTGGTTAAATCAATTAGGAAATAACTAAAATACTATATACTTTAAATTATACATGAAACATATAGCTTTAGATCCAAATAGTCAAACATCTGTATTTATATAAATGACAAAGGTTTAATTAATTTGGTTGGCCAGCTTTATATGAAAACTTTTCAAACATACAAGTTTATACTTGGTTACCGGAACAGACCTTTAGTGTCTACAAACTATTTTAAATGGTCATTTTACGGTGGTTTTAATGCAGTATACAACTATTTGTCCAGCTCGCCTTTCTCCATTGTAAACCTAAACTGTTGCTAAGTGACTGACGTACCTATAACGACGCGTCTTTTACTAACGTCCTGCTCACACGCAGATACGTACGTAACAATTTGAACTACAATCGCGTGAGAACAGGAAGTCTGTATGGTAACCCGGAAGTTGTGTTGTACGGTTTCATGCAGTTAGTCGGCAAATTAGATTGCTATGCCTCTTGTGTTTTATGACAAACATATAGTTTGAAATACGAATTATACGACTGTCACGTTGAACAGAATATGAGACAGATTCCTCTTTGATATCCAATCGCAAGAAAGAGGCATCGTCGGTAAGCTTTCTTTCTATATTTGCCGTCTGAGCCACCTACTTTGTCAATTAGCTATTTTTATCGGCTTCCTTTTATTTAAGAAAGGAATTATATTATCTGATTTAGATACGCCAAACCTCGATGCCTGAACAAGGCCCTAGGATGAATGGTTTCTCCATCGGCGAACTGTGTTGGCTGTTTTGTTGCCCCCCGTGCCCCAGTCGCATCGCAGCAAAGCTCGCCTTTCTCCCACCGGAGCCCACATACTCGGTGCAGACGGACGCACATGGGAAGAGTAGCCTGCACCTGACCGAGCGCGCAGACTGGCAGTACTCCCAGCGCGAGCTCGATGCCGTGGAGGTGTTCGACACCAGAACGAGCCGCGGAAACCGCCTCGGGTGCATGTTCGTGCGATGTGCTCCCAACAGCCGCTACACCTTGCTTTTCTCCCACGGCAACGCGGTGGACCTCGGGCAAATGTGCGGCTTCTACATCGGCCTGGGATCCAGGATCAACTGCAATATATTTTCGTACGATTACTCTGGGTACGGGGTTAGCACGGGGAAACCATCGGAAAAGAACCTGTATGCTGACATTGAAGCCGCCTGGCAAGTCCTAAGGACAAAGTGAGTGGTTACCCTCATTTACATTTACTGCATGTTTGTGAACTAGGGTAAACAGTGAAACTCACTGTTAAGAGCACACTGCTTAGCTACTTTAATCTTTAGAAGATTTCATTATGTAGCACACCCTCCCTTGTTAAACATTTTTTGTGGCTAACCAATGAATTTCAGCTCCGCTGATGTAACACTCTGCTAGGTTCAATGTTTAAAGCCAATTAAGAGCTTAATACCTGCACACATTAACCTGTTTTAAAGTCGTCTGTGTTAATGCCGGCAGTACTTACAAAACGCCGTGCTGGTTTGTTTAGGAGACGCCAATTTGTAGTAAAATATAAACTTGAGAAACGATTTAAAAGTTTACTTTTTCCGGCAGTAATGTGCCGTCATGGCTATCGAAAATTGCTGTGTATGTATGTATATGTGTGTGTGTGTATATATGTGTGTGTATATATATATATATATATATATATATATATGTGTGTATATATGTGTGTATGTATATATATGTGTATATAGTAACTGGAATTGTGTGTGTGTGTGTACATGGCTCTCAAAGCCTCATTTCAAAATTGCAGTTAACTGCTTCAGAACCTGTAACCGCTGGTCATAAATGTGGAAGGGTAATCAGTTAATGCTTATATTTATTTGAGGCTTCACACACAACGTTTGGTGCCTCAGCCTAAGTGATGCAATGCCAATATTTTACACAAGAACTGTTCTTTGTATTGCTCATGAGGAAATTAACACCATTGAAATACAGTTGCGTGGTTATACACTTGGTTTCTTAGAGTATTTATGTGGGGGTTAGTTAGCGTATACTGAAGTTTTTTTTTTTTTTTTTTCTTCATTTAACGCGTTGTATGACCAAAGAACAGCAGCTAACTGAGACTGCTATACAGGTGGCACCCAGTATAGTAAATTGTTTTTTTTTTCCCTACTGTGTGGGCTCCTTGCATCCAAAAACAACTTTTATGAAAATTTCTCCTCTCCTCTTGCATGGAAACAACTTATCCAAGAACTGAGACCAGGCCAGCTTGGCAAGCTGTCATGGATGCCATCCTCTGTCCTTGTTGACTGTGTTGGGATTGCTGAAGGCTTATAGCAGCACAGTGTCAATGCAATAGGGCATTAGTATCTTCTGCAGCCAGATGCTACCTTAGGGACACTGAAGATGCTAAACGCATATAAAACAAAATGACTAAATTGTCTTTATCATCTTTAAGGAAATGTGAAGTTTAGCTTTCTCTGAGTTTTGTTATATTGGTGAACAACACTTGTTATAACTGAAACATAAAGTTTAAATAAAGTTTAAAAACACGTTTTCAAGGTCTTAACTGGAAGTGAGGTTCAGCTACTGTTGTGCCAGGTGAGCTGTTGATTTATCAAAAGAAACAGAAAAGCTTTAAAATCCAGTTGTAGTCCTCACTCAGCGTGCTGGGCTAATACTCTGAACACCACCTGAGTTAATCAAGATGTAATACTCTTTGTGAGAGAGGAGTTAAGTTAATGTGCGTGTGTGTGGTTGAAGGAGGGAGTGTGATCTGGAGGTATTAACATTCCTGGAAGGCGTGCCAGGAGAGGTGAAGGCATTGAAGGGTAGTGTTTTGCCCTTGTACTGTTTCTGATCATCCCTACAGCCAGAGGACCCACCAAGGACACAAGAAGTCTGCATGTTTGGCCAGTAAGGCTACAGCTATTGAATATTTTAAAACCAGGTCTTCTAACAGTTTGTCTAATGATCAGTCATTTAGACCTAAAGGTCTAAAGGTGTTACGGATTGTATTTTGGGGCTTGATGAAAAAAGTTAACTTGTAGTTCGTTGATGTACTGATAGTTAAAAAAAAAAAATTTTAATGTTTCTTGCCACCATATTCAAAACAGCCGTGGTTGCAGCTGTTCAGTGACTGCTTTCTGGCTGTCTTTGTGCAACTTATGGCTGAGTTCAATTATGTTTGTTATTGCTAAATTAAAATGTGCCAGTTGTTAATTTTGGAATGTCAGTTTATTACAGTTGTACACTTTGAAAGCTTGAAGTATTAGGTCGTCTCTGCCAACAATTCACATTGTTATATTGAAGGTGTTAGCCATTTACGACCCTCAGCAGAAACCTATGTAGTCAAAGCAGAATGTGAAGGGAACACTGGCTAAAGGGCACACTAGTTGTGAAAATACAAGTCAAGCTTTTGTTATTTTTAGTTCTGAAGAAGGAACAACTGAAAAGTTAATTATTCTCAGATGAAATTTGTTTTACTTATTGTACCCTCCTAATTCAGTAGGTTTTACGGTTATATTATTTGAATTCACTGTAAATGTTACAAACCGATAAAATTACTGCACAGATATATGGATACGTTTTAAACGTGTCCTGTTTCAAGAAGGCGTGTTAACTTAATGTAATAAGTAGATGAGGCTGGTTAATCTCTTGTGTATGTTACATGTGTAGTTTTGCTTTGCTGTAGTATTGATGTTAGTGTTTTATTTTGAATTGTTCCATATTATGGACAATTTTTGAAGATTTTCTGTTTTCCTCTTTTTTGTTGCTTGCACCTCATTACTAATTGGTGTCTGAATTAGGGATGTCATCAGTTAATCATTAACCACCAAATAAATTATTCTAAGAATACTGTTGGTTAAAAATGAACCGTTTGTAAATAAGTTCAAAGGTACATAATTGAAGCAGCAATTTTATGATTTTCATTGAAATGTTTGACTTGTACACATTTGTAAATTCGTAATGCACAAAAGAATGTAGGCTGTGGGGAAAAAAATTGAAGTGGGTTTAGAAAAGGATTTCTGTATGGATCCATTTTGATTGTGATAAGTGTGGAATGATGTAAACTGTGCAGTGTGGCATTGATGTTTAACAATGGCACACGTTCGATGAAATTCCACATCAATAATAACTGATGGTTAAAGGACACCCGACCGTTCCATCTTTAAATGATATCCACTTCTTGTCATGTGTCCCCTTTAGCAATGCAGAATAATCAGTGTGCGATTCTTGCGTCTAGCAAATTTGGTGACACACTAGAGCTGGACATCACAATTCAGTTAGATTTTGGTTCACAAGTGCCCACACAGATTCAGTTTTTTTATATTAAGGCTTTGTTTTATTTTCCAGAAGGAAAGTTTTACCACAGCTGCAATGCCTTATCTGGGCTAAAGTACACTGGAATGAGTATATGAGGCCATCCAAGTTGACTGGATGTTTACGGACCAAACTGGACACATACAATGACAAACCCAGGTTATTTTTTTGAGTGACAAACAAAGGAGCTGATTAGTTCACAGGACGGGAGAAAGAAAATGAGATTTTGTGTGTGTGTGTGTGTGTGTGTGTGTGTGTGTGTGTGTGTGTGTGTGTGTACACACACACAACTTTCCTCACACCTATGAGACACATTATTTGCATACCCAGGACATCGTTGCCCCCAGAGTGGGTATTCTCCACTGCTGGTGTGACAGTAAATAGACTCTGTTAAAGATGAAGGGCAAAATTTTATTTACTTTTTTATTTCCTAGGAGAGTTAAGAGTCCCATCAACACAAGTATTTGTTGCAGTAGTTGAGTGTTACATTATGTGATGGTGTTAAAGCATCATTGGCTTTGAATAGACTTTTAAAATGAGTGATTGTAGATTTGTCATTTAAGTGGTTAATCGTTGACCGACAAAGATCGGTTGTTGGTGAAAAGAATTTTCTAATATTTGCATCCCTACTCTGAAGCCTTTATCAAGGATTTTTTAATAGGATTTTTTTAAATGGAGTTGAGTAGTCATTTCAGCATTAGTGGCCAAGCACAGCAAACTGTTTGGCCCTCCTTTCATCTTCATGGCAACAGCACCAGTGCACTGTGAAGTCAGCATCTGACTGTGCACTGGGAAACATTTAACAAGTAAAGGTTAATGTTGCCTTTACCTGAATGTGAACCAACTCTGAATCCTTTAAGTCTTCAAAGATGCTGTAGCTTGCTTGAGAAGCCTGACTTGGTTTTCAGTTAGTAACCAAAGCAGTGCATCCAGGTACATTGTGTTCATTTCTTTTTGTGCATTTTGGTCCCATGCATAAGATTATATTGAATGAATCAAAAGGCAAAGATTTTAAGTAGCATTTACAAAAAGAGCTAACGTAAATGCACTGGGAAGAAGTGTCAAAAAGACTGCTATGGCTAAGCATACCTGTTAGTTCCTTACCATTTGAGGGGTACTTTTCTTTTGAATGGTTCTACTGTATCTGGAAGCATATAATAGAAGGTCCAGTCTTAGCTTTTGTATGTCTGTTGTGCCTTTTTCTGAAGGCCAAAGGAATCTGATTGGTGAAGAGATTAACATTTTCCTGCTTTAGTGCAGAGGAAGAAAGGTACACTTTTTTTCTTTTCAGTTATGTACAGTGCACTTCACCAAAGTGTCCTTACCTATCCTGTGCTGCCTTCAGGTCTGAGTCGACGTGCACCATGTGGCTAAAATGGAAGTCACTGTATTGCATATCCACAGTTTCCTTATTGATATATATTGTACAGTGTGAAAGACTACACTGCATGGTTAAACATTCTGTACTGCCTGTAGTCCTTGATGCTGGGATGGAATGCTTCTCTTTATTAGTATTTGCCTTATTTCTAAACAGATTTTTACAGCATTTATTTTGTAGAGTCATTGCTAGCCATTCTTTGTGGTGGACTAGGTGTTATGAAAATGTATACCAAGATATGTAATTTTAAGAAGTACTATAGTTTTTTTTTTTTTTTCTTCTCTTGTAAGAAAATATTGATGATTTTGAATAATAAATTAATGTTCACAAGTAAAACAAAAGAGAGCAAGCTGTCTTCCTGTCTTTGACCACCACCTTTGGTGTGTGAGTGTGAGAGAGAGAGGTTTACATGTTCTCTCCATACTTCAGGGTTTTCCACCAGGTACTTCCGTTTCCATCTACAGTCTTAGGATATGTGCTGTAGGTTGACTGGCATTTCCAAATTGTTTGTAGAGAGTGCGTGCATGCATGACAGAGAGATTGTACCCTGTGATAGGTGGGCACACCGTCCAGGGTGTCCCCAATCTTGTGCCCCGAGCTCTCTGGGGTAGGCCCTAGGCCCCCCAGTGACCCTGTGTAGGATAAGCAGCATGGCAGTATAACAGCCCCCACAAATGTCTCAGAATTTGCATCCTGTTTGCATCTGTGGTTCATGCTATACATCTATTTTCTGCAGGTTCCTCCCCAGATGTTTTCTCATTGTTCTTTTGTTTAATGGTCATGGAAATACAGCTCATCTCCTGGACGGCCTTATTATGCACTGACTCATGTTCAGGTGTAGCCACACTGCTGCTCTTTTTCTTTGTTTCTGTTTTATTCCTTTTCCTCTTTCCAGTTACAATCCTGTGAAGCAGCTTGGACCACACACAACCATTCTCAGACTTTTTCCTCAGCTACGTAATTTTGGACATTTTAGCACTTTGCTGTTGGCTTTCGTGAAGTATTCTTTTAGCTCTCACATAGCAGTTCTGATCTGTATCTTTGCCCTCATTGGAGGTGTCCCCCTGGCAGGTTGGATCCAGCTCTTGAACACCCCTGTTGGGCTTCAGTGGGTCAGCACAGGATGTGCAGTTGGCATAGCTCTTCGGGTTGAATGTGTCTCGGCAGTGCTGGAAATTTAGCCAGGCCAGAAACAAGCTCAGTTGTGTGGCTTTGGAAGGCTCTGCTTCATCGTGTGGAGGTTGAGCCGGGTGAGGCTCCTGCCTTATAGTCTTGATGTGCCATAATCGATCAGACCAAGTGTCCCATTACTGAGCTCCTCAGCTCAAATGCTCTGACTCTGTGCAGGATGAACAATGTGGTGGCAAAGGGCTAGCCCTGCGGTGTTTAGAGGGTAGGGGGTGGACATTAACTCCCCATGATTGGCAGACTGATGTAGCGGGGTTGAGCAATAGGCCTGGATGCATCAAGCAGCACCAAGGATATACCTGCGCAAATGTGATGTCAGCAGAGCCACAAACCCAGGTCTGGGTTCTAAACCGCTGCTTCCCAGTCCTGTGGCTTTCCATTTTCAGTTTTGTGATTTAATTATGACTGCTCTTAGCTCTGGAAAGATTAACAAATTAGATGATTAGTATGCATCGTAATTATTAACTCATTCAAATTTGGTTCAGGGCTCAAGTAAATCGGCTTGGATTCATCACTGAATTTTAAATATTTGTATTTTTCATTTGTCTGTACACTAATAAGCAAAAAACATTATGACCACCGCCTCTAAAAGTAGTCTGCAATATCTTGTTGTTTTAACGATGTGCAAGCTCATGTTATCTAGTACAAAAAAAAGCTTCGTTTATGCATTTACACTTGTGTTAGAGGTTAAGCATACAAAAATTCATGACTGAAGTTAAAATGAGTGAACAAACAGCGCCAGGAGACGATACGCAGACACCACCAGCCTTGCAGTCTAAGTCGTCAGATTTATTTGCTAGACGTGGCTCAGTTTCACTAACATGGAGATGGTTTTGGCTTTGAGAACACAGATGTTGCTCAGAAGTTTGCAGATTGCAGTCTGTGTCAAATCTGTAGCTGTTAAAGATAAATCTTTGCACTGGTAAATTTTTCACAAACACTTTTGAAGGATGCCAAATATCTAATGTCTTATTATTGTTATCAAAAAAATCACAGAAAATATCAACTTTTAATATCAAATAACTTTTTTTTTTTTTTTTTTTTTCGTCATCAATACCACACAACTCTACCCTGTAGCTTCCTACCTCCTACCTCTGCTTCCTGGACCCTGGGTCTCCCTGTTTAGTTCCTGTTCCATGGTGTTCCAGTCCAGGTTTTCACCTTCCCTTCTCTGGTCTCTAAATGGTCTTGTTCGCCTGCACCCGATTCCCTTGTCAAGCCCAGCACCTATGGAAGTGCCTGTGCCCTCACTCCTCGCCTGGTGTTCAGTTCAGACCCAGTACCTACGGAAGTGCCTGTGCCCTCACTCCTCACCTGGTGTTCAGGCCCAGTACCTACGGAAGTGCCTGTGCCCTCACTCCTCGCCTGGTGTTCAGGCCCAGTACCTACGGAAGTGTCTATGCCCTCACTCCTCGCCTGGTGTTCAGGCCCAGTACCTACGGAAGTGCCTGTGCCCTCACTTCTCGCCTGGTGTTCAGGCCCAGTACCTACGGAAGTGACTGTGCTGTTGCTTCTCACCTGGTGTTCAAGCCAAGTACCTACGTAAATGTCTGTGCCCTCACTCCTTGTCTCATTGTCAGGTGTTCAAGCCAATTCTTCTACGTCATGCTCTAATTTACCAAGCCGGATTCTATTTTGGAGATTTTTTTTTTTTTTTTTTGGAAAATAATTTCTTGGTTCACTTTGGATTCCCTTGCCAGGACACAGTCGTTAAACCATTATGTTTTCACGACTGACCTATTCCGCAGGTTCTTTTAATCCGGTAGGCCTTGCTCATCTCCCTGTTCCATGGTCTCCTCCTTGCAACCTGCCACCCTGCAATCCAGGGTTGTACCTTTTGTTCTCATCTTTGTTCTTGGTTCTGATGTTTAATTAAACCTTTGAAATCACCAGCTTGGTCTGTTTTGTCTGCTTCTGGGTTCATACTGGGAACTCTGACCCTGACAAGAATTTCCTACGGCTAGACGGCTGTTTTACAAAATAAAGCACTCATCAAAATAAAACATTGACAGTAATGAAATGTATGACACCTGCATGTATTTTAGTATGAGCAAATACACTTTTCAGTCATTATCTTCACTTACCACTAATACTGGACAAAAAGGTATCACATGAAACGTTTTCCCTATTTCATTCATCATCTATGATTTAGTTTGGTTACAAGATTTCTTGATTATTCCAATACTTAAATATTTTTTACATTATATTTTATTGGAATATGTATTATTCCTATGAATCAAAATATATAAGCAGCAATATATTGTTTGTGTTTGAGTTGCGTAAGCTTACATGAATATTTTAGCAGTCGTATGGACCCTGTCGGCCTCTCTGGGGCTGGGTGAAATTTCAGAAGTTTTCACGCTAACGTTTTCCCTGCCGGCTCCATGCTGCTCTCAGAGTTGTCGGCTCCAAAACAAATTTTTTCCCCTGTGCTCAAAACAGCATTTTTGTGCAAATCAAATTGTGTCGCGGTTATGTAGTTGCTTCTTAATGCATGCGTGTGGTTTGTGAAGTGCCTTCGTGTGTCACATTTTTTGCAAGGACTTGTGGTGCATTGTGTACCTGCAGTGTGTTCTGCTCAGTCCTACAGCACTCTTATGTTTATTCAGATATGTTATTTTAAGGATATCCATTGTTTTCTTGTGTTGTTCTTTAACCTTTCAGGCCATGATGGACAGAGACAGGAGGATTAGGTGCCCCATTAGTAATTTTCCTGCTAATCTTGGTTAGTTTTTCGTTTGCTTGGTTCCCGTGACTGCGCACTGCTGCATCTTGCTCTGTCACACTCTGTCGCTTTAAAGCGCTCCTTCAAGAGGGGAAAAATTATGTGTAGTGGGTAAGAGCCTCAGCGCTGGCCTTTTGAGATTGCCGAACAGGAGAGCAGCGGTCGTCAGCATATTGGGACTTGGAGGCCGACTTCTTTTCACTTGACCTCTTTGTGCCTCTGGTCTTTCTGTCCCTGAAAGCATCCAGTATGCAGGAGGGAGAAAAGTGCAAACGACACCATGTGCCATAATATTTAACCTGTTATGTTCTCCCTTTGGCTGTAAGACCAGCTAATAGAAATGGTCACATCACAGATCTGCTGAGTCCACATTAATGCTGCACCTATAAAGACGTGCAAACGTAGCATTAGGGCCTACCCCCATCAATCCCTCATCTACTTGCCAACTTTATTGGGTTGAAAACCCTCATTAGTAGCAGCTGTAAAACCATTTTGTTTGATGAAATGTCCAATGATCCCGTGAAGTTAGATTATGAGATATAGTTCCAAAGGTCATTACTATAGACCTCAGTATATGTTTACATTCTGAGTTTTATCTCACTTTTGTAAGCAGGGGATGTTGAACACTCCAGGACTGGAAGTGGTGCAATGAACACCCTGATGTGTTTGTGCCGAGGATCGGTCTGTTCGTGGCCATTAAACACCTTGGGCAGGGGACGTCACTGTGGAGAAGCTCGGTGTTTTTTTTTTTTTTTAACATGAGGCACACTGTGCTGTTTCTCAGCTATGCTGCTCAAACCACTTGATGTGTTCTGGATGTCCCCTGGACAGTGCTATGTTTGTGCCAGTGGCTCAGGTAGAAGAGCAGCAGAAGGTGGCACAGCTGCTGTCAGTGTCCATGCCCACAGCTTTAGAACCGGTTGGGTCTCCCAGCCTCGAATGATGTTTCCTTTGGCTCACTCGCTGTGTTTGGACGACACACCCTAAGCAGAGTTTTAAGGCTGAAGACTGGTCTCTTTATTTTTTGCTGGTGCTACAGTCCACCTCGATCCTGTTCCCTGTGCGCACACCTTGCTTTCACTGCGTTCATTTGTGCGTTTTCTTGTTTAAGCCTTTCAGCAGCTGGGTGAGAGCTCTGCTCTGCCTGTTAACTCATTACACTACCTTCTGCTTTGAGTTTACTGCTTTTTACAAGGAAGAATGAGTTCCCATATATGCATTTATGTGGTTGTGTGTTCAGTTTAGTAAAGGGGGAAAAAAAGGCTGATTAAAAAAAAGTCTTGTGGCTTGATGCACACCTGTGTTCTGTTGTCAGCTCCAGGTCTACCTGTATTAAAATTCCATGCAATTCAAACCATTAAACAATACTTTTTACATGCCTCATACAACCCAGCACCTATATGAAACAATCCAAGGACACTTACTGCTGTGTGTGTGCGCATATGCATGCGTGTGTATATTGTGTGCAGTATTATATATTATACATAGTGTCTGTATATAATTTCACTATACCTTCACGTTGTAACACCCCTGCTTGTCATGACCCTTGTGTACCCTAGATGTCACCCTTTCTTCTGCCCCCTTTGTGCTGAGTCATTGTTGGTTCCTCGTTGTCTTGTTCTCCCTGTATTGCTAGTAGTTTCTGACTGTGCCTCGTTATCCCCTTGTTATCGTTTGCCAGCCCCATCTCATTTTACCCTGTCAGTGTGCCTTTATTTACCTCCCTGCTTTGTTAGTCCTTTGCTGGTTGTTGTATGTTTAGTTGTAAACTTGCTGTTACCTTAATGTTAGAATTATCACTTTGTGCTGTTGTATTATTGTAGTTAGGTTAAGGCCTTGGTTGTTTCCTGTGTTATCTGTACTTTGGTTTGGTTTTCCCTCTTTGTAATTTAGTATTTTTAAGCCCCAGTTTCTATGTTTTGCTCTTTATTAAAGCCTCCCTTTTGCACATTCAGCCTTGCCTCTCTTGCCTGCTTGGCACAAGCGTTACACCCGTTGCAAGGTGAAAACAGCAAACCTTTCACCTTTCTGATCCCTCTTCCCAAAAAACCTTCAATAGGAAATAATTTATTACAGAAATAATCTAACATAACGAGAAGAAAACTGAAGACAAATGGTTTCATAGTGAGTGCAGTCATTGATGTCAGTGTATGTATTAATTCAGACTGGAGGTTGTGACAATACACACAGGGCTTCTGGCTCATTCCTCTTTAGTGCCACGTCCGTCTCGCCTGTATTAGTTCTTCATGGCACGGTCAGCCATTAGCTGCGATGGGCTCCACCCTCCGGTGTAGCAATATGTACAGAAATGTGGAAATGTGAAACAATGGTGTGGCAGTGCTGAGTTCACAGAGTTCACAGTGGCTGTCTGCAGTAATGCTGGGTGCGTGTATTCACACAGTGAGCAGCGTGCTCCTGTTCACGTGCCCCTTGTCATGCTCATGAACCTTGTGAGGATCATGCTAAGTACAGACCTGTGTGACTCATCAACTGGTTGCCCTCTTGGTTTTCAGCTTTACTGAGTGAGTCTGTCATCTGTGAAGTTGTAGTAGCTTATGTGGCTTTTCAAATTCTTGTGTTTCCAAATATTCTGGAACCAAAGGAGCTTCTCAGTGAAATTTAGTGTTCTCTCGCTCTTCATGTTTACCTCATTTCTGTTTTCATGTATTTTAATGATCCTCATTGTTTTGTGCATACCCTTTATGCACTTAACTGTAATTGTAAAGCTGCTTGTATTTCACTGGTGTCTGTGACAGTTATTCAGCAGTATAAAGGGCCACTTTGGGACAAAGGTGAAATTCTGCATTGTAGACTTGCCAAAGCCTTGTGTCAGGAGGTGTGCGTGAGACCAATGCAGTGAGCTTTGCTGCTGTTTGTGTGTTTTGTGTTTAGGTATGGCGTGACCCCTGAAAGCGTGATCCTCTATGGACAGAGCATTGGAACAGTGCCCACAGTGGACCTGGCCTCACGCTATGAGTGCGCCGCCGTCATCCTGCACTCGCCGCTCATGTCAGGCCTTCGCGTGGCCTTCCCCGACACCAGGAAGACGTACTGCTTTGATGCCTTCCCCAGGTGAGCCAGCTCAGGCAGGGTCCATCCAGGTGTGGGGCCGAGTCAATCTGTTGGTACTCCCCCAAGCCCCGTGTGGCCAGCCACTTGCTTTGGGTCCTGTTACCAGCTGGAAATCTTATTTTTGCAAGTCTTTTCTGTGGATGTCCATTTTCAAGTTTAAGTTGACTTTGAAGTGCACTAATAACATGGACACTCATATGAGGCATTTTTACTGTAAAAATATATTCACTGGTTAAGTGCTTTGAGGCACATTGTTGCGAAAGGCACTATATAAAATTAATTGAATTGAAATTGAATTAACTGAGTTTTTTTTTTTTTACACAGAAGATGAAAACAGTTATATATGCAGCAATTAATTGTCCTTGACATACAGAAACTGACTCAATCAGTAATTCGTTACATGTTTCCTGACTATATAAGTTGGGGATCTTGTCTCTTGTCTGACCTGTAAAGCTGCCCTCTCACCTCGTCTGTGCACTCTGACCTTTCCTGACCGCCAAGCTGTGACTCTGACCATGCCCTCGCTCCTTGTGTTGCAGTATTGACAAGGTTTCCAAAGTGACGTCTCCGGTGCTGGTGATCCATGGCACGGAGGACGAGGTGATCGACTTCTCTCACGGCCTGGCCATCTACGAGCGCTGCCCGCGGGCCGTTGAGCCTCTCTGGGTGGAGGGAGCGGGCCACAATGACATCGAGCTCTACTCCCAGTACCTGGAGCGCCTCAAGCAGTTCATCTCCTTTGAGCTGCCCAACTCCTGAAGCAAAGCAAGTTGAGGAGGAGGAGGAGGGGGAAGAGCAAGACTGAGGAGCGCACATGTTGACTAGTCCAGCGGGGAGGGGCAGGCTCCCAGTCCGTTTTAGCTCTTGAATGTGGACTCTTCTCAGCCTCTGTGACAATAACTGACATGTCTGTGTTTCTGTGGGGAGGGGGGCAGGTAAATTTTAAATGTGCAGCTTTTACAACTTTATACTCTTTTATACTTGATGAAAATTTAACATCAAATATATTTCTTTTGTTTTTTTTTTTTTGCGAAGTTCAGGTACTTGTAAAGTTTAATTTAATGGAAGCACTTTGTGTGCAGTACTGATTTTTGTTGTGATCTATTTGTTTGGATTTTATATTCCTCATACTTCGCATTCCATTTTTTTTTTTTTTCCAGAAGAGGAATTTTTTTTTTTTTTTTATAGATTCTTGTAATTGTAATTGGAATCTGATTTTTACTCTGACCCACGTGGGTTCACAACCCAGGGAACACACTTTTATTTGTAAAGTGACGGATTATGGTATTGTACAGTGTTATGCTGTAGGTTCTGCGTTTTCTGTGGTCTGGTGACGAGACATAGGCTTGGAACACTACTGTTCAGGGCAAACTCTGGGACATTGGGCGGGTTGCCCTTTCCCTCATGCTGTTTCGCATGGTGCTGAAGGTGTCCCCTGGGTACTCTTGAGGTTTCACGTGACCATTGACCGGGATGCTGTAGGCAGTGCACGTGTTTGATTTTATGGTCAAAATACAGTTTGTCACTCCAGAAAAAGCCTTAAGCCTTTTTGACTTTCTTAGTGAATATGTCACCCCGGGGGATACAGATGCTGCTATCTGCTGGCACTTAAGGCAGAAATCACTGTGAAACTTGCCTGTTTTGGTGTGCAGACATGGACCTGTCATGCTGCACGTCAGCGCCACATGGAAGCTGTTGATTGGACAGTTTTCAGCCAGTCATGGAGGTCCTGGTCTGTCTGAATATAACATCTTCTTTTCTACGCCTGCCTTTGGCTCGGCTGGCTGCGAATCATCACACCTTTACTGAAAAATCAATTACACTGGACCTACACATGTAATTATTGTTAATGGTGGTCTTCAAAACAAGTTTCCTAATCCCTCCTAGTCTTTTTCCAACTTCTTGAAGGAATTTAAAAATGGCATATAAACTGATTTTGGAGCCAAGACTGTTGTGGTATTTTCACGTGTTAAATAGGCATGTAATAAATGATTTTTAAAGCTGTAACCAAGGGAATTATAAGTAGCTGAATCACTATACTTAGTGTGCCTGGTGGCTAAAGTATGAAGCATATGTGAAGTGAATTGGGTGGGGTGGTAGGAGGGTTATTGTTGATGTGTCTCTTAGTTTAGTGAGTAGTATTTTGTAATGGAATTTGAAGGATTTAACTGTTTCATCCCTTTGAAGGGTTTGAAGGATCAGTCTAGGTCACTTGCAGACCACTGTATGGGATAAGCAAGCTCATTGTGAACATTAAGGTAGAACTGTGAGAGGCCTGAGCACATTATGGCTTTTGGCTGTCTGTGTGTTTGACACAGTTCGACACACAATGTGTTGGTGACGGGTTCAGAAACTCCAGTGGTGTTGTGCTGGCAGGGCTGTCTGTCCCTGATCCCCACGAGGGCTTTTCATTCTGGTCTTTTTCAAGTGCTGCTGGACACAGACCTGTGTATATAATGTTTCTCTAAAAAGAGTTATAAAACCTTTTAATTAAGAGTATAGCAGATTTGTACAGCTGGATGTTTTATTTGGGGGGTGGGGGGGGGGTCAGGTAAAATACCTTTTTCGTGGCTACAAGGGCAGGTGCCATTTTTTGGGACTTGAACTTACCCCCATATAGGTGGTAAGCCCAGGTTTCATAACCACTACTGTACTTACTGCCCTCATATGAAGCATTTCAAAACATTCATATGTCGACTCACTGAAATGGCATAGCCATCACTCCCTCATCCTCTGTACAATATGTTCAGTTTATGTTCGTGGAACCATGAGCCCCAGTTTTCTTAATAAATGTACTTCACACACCTGGCATTTGTAACCTCAATTAAACATTTTTAATTTTACAAGTTGTGTGTAACAAAACGGGTTTTTGTTGATTTCTAATGTCTGCTTATTCTTTTGATACTGAAATTTTTTTACTTTTTCAGTATATCTTAAACTGACATTTAAAGCTGATTTGTGAAGCTAAACAATATGAATTTTTTCTGAATACATAATTTAAAGGTATTTAGCTTGATTTTGACACTGGAATTTGGAGTATATGCATAATTACTGCAAAATGCTACGTTGAATTGTAGTGTAGACTATGAAATCAAAAGCCTTAAATGTACTGTAAGACTGAGATTGGTCTGTATTTGAATTCTACACGTCCTGTCTTGTTTCAAAGCGACATTGTCATGGTGGTGATAAAGGAATAAAGAACGCATGGAAACACAGTACCTGTGCCTTTATTTTCAGAGGGGGAGGGGGCTGTATCCACAAGGCAGTGAGGGTCTGTGGCTTTGCATCACATTCTTCTGCTTCTGTCAAGCTGCAGCCAATGGGCTTTCGGGCCTTCGATTTACGTAGGAGTCTGACATGTATCGTTAAAAAATGTCTGTAAAAGCCCTTAAAATGCCTGGGTCTAATGTTTTTTTCTTTAATTACTCCTCCTCTGCATCTTCTGTGACCTAGAAATTGAATACTAGTAACCATAATTTTAATGGCTGCGACAAAACAAGACATTATCTGACTTGCCTCCTCAAGCAGAGCGTTCCTGGATACATCCCTGCGTAGACGTTTTTCCAGTGATCTGTGGAAAAAAGCCCCTGGCCACCCACATGGGCAAGTAAGCCTGTTAATGCAACATGCGGCTGCAAGACTTTCCACCCTGCATTAAATTTACTGTTCCTTGTCTCCTTTGTGCTTTTGCCTTTGATATAATGTCAAAAGATTTTTCATGCAAGGAAGGGAAAAGAAGTTCTTGAGAAGTATTACTGCTAAACATTGCTCAGAATAGCCAATGTTAAAGTGAATATTCTGCCCCTCGCTCTTTTGTGTGCCTTTTTCTTGTCACCACACTACATCATACGAGTTCTGTGAGGCATGGAGACTGAACTACCTCCAGAGGATCATCTTTCCTCTGTGATCGCCTTCCTGCTAAGGTGAGATGTCAGTAGAGCTGTTCATTGCTGGCTGTTCTATATGTTTTTCTTTGGGACGACAGCACGTGGAGAATAATAGGGTCTCTAAAGCCTTTCAGGTGACCTGACGCTACAAATGGATGCTATTTGACAGCCATGTAATTACGGTGAGCCAAAGTAAAACAATCACCACGAGTCCAGTCTTCCATGACCTGTCCATTTCTTTGTTTCGTTGGTGTTGACTACAGTTTTCAGAGGTACTTCTCACAAAATGCTTTCTCTAAATCATAAGTTGTAAGGGCAGGAATGACAGGATAGGTATTGGACAAAAAGCCTTCTGGAATGCCTGTGTGCTCTGTGCATCGCGAAAATCCAGTAATCGTGTTCCCCTGCAGGCTAAATTTTATGTAGGGTCCCAGGACCATATGGTAAAGACCTGCTGATTCCCCAAGCCTTGATGATGATCAGAATGTCTGTTGAGATCTGCATTTTAAATGGAGCCTCTGTGGCTGCCCCTGTCTGTCATGGCCTTTCTCGCTCTCTCTCTCTTCCTCCCTCCCTCTCCCCCAGCCCCGCCACCACCATCTTTCTGGCAAGCGAGCTTTGCTCAGGGTGGATGGAGGAGATCTAGATGGTTTTCATTACTCTTGCCCTGTGTACTGGCTTTATACAAACATAACAGTCCTCTACACCCAAGTCAATGCCCGTTTCAGCAGGAAAGGCTAAGGCCTACACAACCCCTGGAATGCAACATGCTTAGTGGCTTTCGCAGGTGACAGATTGTGTGCACCTCGCCTCAAACTGCAAAGTCTAGCTGTCTTTAAAGTGAGCAGCACATGGATTTAAATGGTTATTAGTCAGGACCCTTGCTACTTGAGAGGTGTTGAGTAAAAATGGGTGGAGGTGTCTTATTTTCCTTGCTGCGTTAGGCACTTTTTTTTATTTCCATGGTCCAGATACAAATTAGCAATGACAAGGAATACAAAAAGGGAGATGAGAGAGTCTGCACTATTTAGGCCTGTTCATCAGAGAATCATATGCATAAGTCACTGTCGTCCCTGGTTCCTTATCTGTTGGTTGAATTAGCAGAAATTTAGCAGGTTTTGTTTAATGCGCAGAGAGTGCTGAGATTAGTTTTACACCAGCATGTAAAAATAAATGCATCCTGGTCATAGCATTTGCTTACGACATATTCCATGTAGAAAATGGACAGATACATCATAATACAATATGCTCTACAAAAAATTATGTACGTGTAGTTCTTGAATGCAAAAGGTTTGATGAATCACCCAACCTGGCAAAGGTCAACAATTCTGGTCACCATAAAAGTCATAAGATCAAAATACTGAAGGAAAGATAAATGTAGTAAGCAAGATGATTGTTCTGAAGACATGTACAGTACCCTCTGAGATATTTTTGCTTTGTATTCTGGATATTGAGCTTCATGCCCATGTATCTGTTTTAACCTATATAGAACCAAATATTTTTACCAAATGAGGTACTGTAGCATTGTAAGTTGGTTGCAGATATCAAGATCTCAGTAATTGCCTAGAAATCATTCCCCACCAGTTCTGACACTTACCCTAGGCTTACCACGTGTAAGTGGAGCAAGAAAGAAGTGGTCATTTTCAGTAGGTGCCACACATTGACTAGGCTCATTCAGAAGGGAATCCTTCCTGCTTCTTGGCTTGGGGGAGTTTTTAGTTTCCTTCTCCATCCATATGAAAGTCTCCAGAGAAGCATTGACCCTAATTCCCTACATGTTTTTTCCTGACACTTTGCATTGTTAGAATTGCACTGAAGACCTTTCAAAAAGTTATCACTAGTCTCTCAAAAAAAAGGCTTTTGGCAGTAGCCCCAACTGATGCCCGACTGTAATTGGCTGATTTTGGACTAACACCAAACTGAAGATGCTTGCAGACAGCAGGCTGTCCACTTCCTCCCCTCCAAGCTGACTGTTTAGCATTCAGGGCTCTAAACACTGAGACAGGAGAGCCTCTGTGTACCAGGCCAAGCCTTCTGCTCGATACTGAGGTTTTCACCAACTCACTGGCAGAGGGCCCAAGCTAAAACTTCCACACGTTCCTCAGGATCTGTGTTCACACTCCTGGCAAACACAGAGGCAGTTGTGCTTGAGCATAAGAAAATGTTTGACATCAACATCCAAGTTGTTCCAGCTCTCTGTTAGCCCCCCCCCCCCCGACCTTGTGGTCATATTTTAGGAAGGGAAACATATCTCCTGCTCACCTTTAATTCAGTTGTTTAACTGGGGGTGTGGCCATAGTCTCTAAACAGATCAGACAATACAGTATGTAGATGGCATTTGTCAATTAAATGTTATTATTAGGCTCTAAATCAGGGGAAAAAATGTATGTAGTGGAAAGAAATGTGTTGGTACAAAATTTTACCTAAAACATTGTGAAGACATTTGGTGAGAATGAATCATGCGGTATTTGGGCATGGTCATGGGTTTGCTGATTTTGTGTTTACCCTCATATTTTCATGCCTTGTCAGTGTGTAGTCACTGATACTTGTGTTAAGACAACAGATGGACAACGTAAACAATTAGGCAACGTAAATCAAATAAAAATGGAACAAAACGTCAGTGACAAAAACATGAATTGCAATATAGCTAGTCACTTGTGTTAATCAGAGACAGATACCTGCCCTGTTACTCTGAACAACATAGCTGATAATGGTTCTAGAATTGTATCAAGGTTATTCATATATTTTTGATCAGTGGTGATTAGTTAAAGTGTGCATGGCATCGAAAAACAAATCTGTACACCTAGAGAGCCAAAGTGAAAAGATTCTGATTTTCAGCATGTTAAGGTAACATCTGTAATTTGCAGGCAAATCTTCATCCGAGTGATTATACTGACACACTGTTAATGCTGGGTTAAGAGTCCTCACCAAAACTAAGAAATATCTGTCAGATCTTAGGGGCCAGTGAAAAGTGCGGAGTTAATACTATGATGTAAAATATGCTCTGACAGTACCCAGAGTCTGAGGGGTCTTTAAACATGGTCACTAGGAGCAGGGTCTTCGCAGTGGCTTAAAGCAATTACAACCCTTCACTGTTCTGAGTAAAATCCACACGCGTCCACAAACAACATTTGCTTCCAAAAGGTCTCTGCAGTGCTAACAGCAGTTAATAACACATTGTCAGTCAGTCATCTTCTACACTGCTTCATCCTGTTAAGGGTCACAGGAAGTGTGGAGCCCATCCCAGGACACAGGGCAGGGCACCAACCCACTACAGGGTACTCACACACACTACAAGTAATTTGGAGACACCAATCAACCTAACCCACATGTCTTTGGACTATGGGAGGAAACTGGAGAAACCCCTATCAAGCACAGGGAGAACATGCAAACTCCACACACACAGACCCAAGGAGGGAATCAAGCCCCAGGCCTGGAGGTGCGAGGTGACAGTGTTAACCACCACGCCACCATGCCACCTAGTGTGAGTTGTATAACAGTATAATAAAACATTCTGCTTTTATAAGAGTATAGCTAGATGTCTAATTAGTAGCATTTATACTAGTAAAATTAAGTAGCCACAGCAAATAAAAATGATCGAATAATTAGATCTTTATTGTGTTCTTTTAAGAAGTGCAGGACATTCACGTAATATGTGCGTTATTAAGATGAACGGAAAACTGACAGATTGAGACCGGTTCTGCCTGGTACCCGAACAGTGTGTGTCCTCCGCTGTTATTTCCCTTGGTCCACACTTACGCAATGCTGTGCGCGAAGACATACACTTCGCATTTTATTCCTGAGTCGGCCTCTACAGGTCAGAAAAGGAACATTTACTGGAATGATTTAATTGTGCACTTTCTCACAGGTCAATATTGTGGTAATCACGCAAGGATAAATTCTGTATGGCTGTTTTACAAGGGAATCACAGAACGTCGCGTCTTACTAGCTGTATATACTTATAAAGGGCAGTATCTCAGGGGGGTTTCGACGCTTCTCCACAAACAAAACGGCAATCCATAAGGGTGTTACTGTTATACAATTAATAAAGACGGCATTACTGTTATACAATTCATAAACACGGCATTACTGTTATACAATTAATAGACACGGCATTGACTGTCATAGAAAAAACAGTGTAATATGGTTCTGTTTCAAAAAGTGATAGGAAAAGTTAACAGACTCTTCAGGAGGTCATAGGCAATAACGAAAGTGCCACAGAAGACCGTAGAAGAACACAGAAAACATGTAAACGATTTTAAATAAATGTGATATTAAAGGTTTTAACGTTATATGTGCATTTGTACAATTTTATGCATTTAACCACCAGAGTTTTATAACATATACTAGTTCAACACAG
Organism: Chitala chitala; assembly: GCA_025773905.1. NCBI lineage: Eukaryota > Metazoa > Chordata > Actinopteri > Osteoglossiformes > Notopteridae > Chitala > Chitala chitala. The sequence goes on along the minus strand of JABJVR010000016.1, from coordinate 6,790,665 downwards.
TTGTCTTTCGCTTAAGGTGATTTAAATGGGTTGGTAAAGTGTGTGTGTGGAGGGGCAATGAAATGTTTTTTAATGTCTTTATTATTTTTTCAGCCTTGTCGTTGTTACACAATTAAGACCGACAACTGCAATTAAGCTGTGATGCAACGTAGGGCATATCTTTAATATTCACTTCTACCCAAATGGCATTAAAACTGTTAATATATAGTAATTTACGTCATTAAAAATCTTTATATTATTCATTTTTATGCAGCTACTGTCGGCTGACTTACAACATTTTACTTTTGTACCAGGTCATTGCAAATTGCTATTGTAAAGCAAACGGAAGTAGAAATTAGAAGCAGCAGGTATTTCAAAACAAGTTAATCACAGAGGAAAAAATGTGATGCACGAACAGTGTCCGAACAGGCGTGGTTTCATTGTGCCGCTGTAAACAGCAGACACCGCGCCAGTGCTCTGCACATGATGTATATAAATACAGCGCACAGGCTGCCTGGCAGGACGGACGCACCTCAGCAGCGCTGCTTCTCCTGTCTGTGCGGCACATCTTACTGAAGTCCGCTGCTCCTCTGTGCTACAGGTTGGTGCGAGCAAGGATTATGGCGTTACCCACCGGAATAAAATATCTCCAAAACTGCCGTATCTAGTGATATCGTAGATTAATAAGAGGCTTGAAAAGATTTAGAGCCGGAAGAGGGGGAACACTTAATTCCACTCTTATTCCATTACATTTGTGGGAGAGGCGCACGTTTTGGTAAGAGCGATTTTCGATAGGGGGCTATAGTCAGTGAATTTGGACTGGAATTTTGCGTCCAGACGCGCGTTTCTGGCGGTTTATTATATCAGATTATTTATGTGTTTGTTATGTTTTAATTTAAATTTAGATTTTTTTTTCATCAACATGTTTTGTTTAATCAAGTGAAGCCTCTGGAAAACGCATTTATCCTGTCCGCAAAAGGTTGATGTTTAATTGCAGAAGCGTATTCTGGCAGCGCTTTGCGCATCGTGTAATTTACAGAGGTGGCAATGAAAACTCTGTTAGTAGTCTGTCTAGAACTAGTGGTGTGTGGCATTTTCAAAGTTATTTTTTGTACTATATTGTACAACCAACATATTTGGGCGCACGCACAGCCAGCCGGTGATAGAAGATCTCCGAGTGTCCTGCGGGGTGTCAGGTGCATATATAAAGAGACAAAAACTCCCTGCAGATTTGTATGCAATATTTATACATGCTTTTTTGTATTATGTATTAAGCTGTTTTAAGATACACAACAACAGCTGACATTGTCAACAACCATTTTTCAGACCACCTTCCCTAAAAAAAAATAAAATAAAAAATTAAGTGTGGGGAACAGTTGTGACTGGACAAGTTGAAGTAGGACTCGGTTTATATAGTACTGATTCAACTCCTCTTTTGTTGTAAAGGGCAAAGCAAGGAATTTATTGTTTATATGTTTTTGTGATATCCTTATTCAAAACTAATAAAACTTGTTTAAAAGTGATGGTACAATAGCAAGTCAGATGATGTCTTTTTATTTTATGCAGTAGTATTCTTTGGTGACATCGTAGCCCAGGATGAGGACAGGAATACAGCACAGTAATAATTAGACAGATTTAGAAATGCTTCTTGAAAACTCGCAAACGGTAGTTTAGTGGCTACGCGTCCGCCTTCTGCCCAGGGAAACGTCCTACCCAGAATCTGAAGACAAATTCCACTGGGTCGAGGACGGCAGAGCACCAAACGGGAATTTTGGACAAAACTGTTCTTGTAAATGCTAGGCTATTTATAAGTCCATACAGCATATTTCTGTGCACTATTATTGATACAAATCAAATTAAAGAGCAACGTACACGATTTTTAGCAATAAAACGTGTCTGGTACTAGCCACAGTAAATTCTTACCCATAATTTTGAATGACAGCAGGGAACAAGGAAAATTGGACCGGATCCTTGCCGACACTGTCACACCTGTGTAACACAGGATCGCGTCACAGAGATGACAGCGCGGTCTGTAGATGAATGGTTTTAAGTAATAATACCTGTTCGCATTTCTGTCTTTACTGTGCATCAGTCTGTATGACTGTGTTTAACGTTAATTAGAACTATGGGCTCAGTGCGGAATAGAAGAGAGAATAACCGCTGTTACTTATTTACTACTTAATGGATGGTAGACTACGTTATATCCTTTAAAGCTTCGAGAAGACATGTATGTGAAAAAATGGTTCATCTTGGATAGCTCCTTTTAATTAGTTTGTTTTGTGATATTATTGCGACGTAAATAATGCATTTTACTACTTATTTTAAAATGAACTGGTTTGGTGTCATACTGTGGAATGTTTTTAATGTGCTCTCACATATTGACCTAGACTGCACTTTAATGTGGCATAACGTTTAAGGAATTTGACCTAAGAAACAACTGAAAATTAAAGGTCAAAGAAGGTTATTACCACACCATTGAAATGTTGAATATGGTAACTAAAAGAATACACCTGATCAATACTTTATAACATTCTTCCAATTCAGTTTGTAAAATGTAAAAATAAAATAAATTAAACTTAAAAAAAACTTTAACCATAATTCAGTTATGGAATGTATGTCATTTGTAATCCACTATTGCGCTCCACCTCCTAAACTATTAGCATGCTAGCCTGGGCCCTTAGCCTCAAGCACACTGCTCCAGAATGGGATGCCAGCCAGACTTTATGTAGGAGGTAGCCAGCGCTATGCTCTATATTTGGAGATGGAAAAGACCACACATTTCTGTGCATCTCACCCAGCCTCCAGGCAAGATAATTTCAACCCTTGTAGAATTATAGCTCTTCATCCACTAACTACTGCCTTTTCAGTGTATTCATCTGTCATCTACTAGAACGGTCTGCAAAGTTTGTGACTGACCTTGTGTACTGTGTGTTACTTCAGGGTGGCTGACATTCTGGCTGGACGTTTAATGGCCACATCTTATTAAATGCTCTTCTGTTTGAGTTTTCTTGATTGTATATAATTATGCAGGTTTGCTAACAGTGGTTGTTAGAAATACTATTACACTGGTTTTATTTGTCCATTTCTTTGCAAATGTAAATTTGGTGTCAAAACACTGTAGTCAACTGCATTCATATCTAAACCATTTTTCAGAATTATAAAAATGGTTTGGCATTTTTGTGGCATTTTGCAGGGGTGGCATGGTGTGCATGTGACTGTCTTCTTGTTCAGGAACCCCTGCTATTTGTGACACTCCAACAGCACTTTACTTTTCAGGGGACATATGGCCAGCTGGTAAGTATCATCGACAGATTATATACAACATCTATTATTATAAAACCTTTGGGTGGTGTGGAAAACTGGGAAAATTTGGAAATTACAGTCAAACACCACACCAAACCTTAACTGCAAATGTGGAAACAGTGCTCTGGAATACTGCACACTCAGGTTAACCAGCTGTGATAGTTATCTTTCACCTCTCACCTTTTCACATGTGATGATTCAGATGGCTGTGCATGCCAGAACCGCCAAAAAGATGTCCCTACATAACAACACAACTCTTATCATCCATGTGAAGATGGTTACATATCATTACACAATAAAAGGTCATTTAGCATAATTTTTGTAGAAATTTACAGTACTCTTTTGCTTACAGTGAATTAGTGTTAAATCTACCTTATATGTTTTAGCTGTTCTTTCCAAATTCTTTAAAGAGCTGGCAATAAATTATCAGTGCACTTTTAAAAATACATAATTTTATTAAGTACATAATAAAATTTAAATCCATCCATCCAGTATACCACTGTTTCCAGTTCAGGGTCAAAGGAAGCCTGGAGCCCATCCCAGGAAGCACAGGGCATGGGGCGGGGTGCCAACCCACCGCAGAGTACATACTATGGGCAATTTGCAAACGCCAATCAACCTAACCCTGCATGTGTTTAGACTGTGGGAGGAAACTGGAAAAAACTCACCAAGCACAGCAAGAACATGCAAACTGCATGTACACAGTCCCAAAGTGGAAATCAAGCCCTGGGCCCAGACAAATGAGACGACGATGGTACCACCACATCACCATGCCACCAAAATCAAAACCATTATAAATAATTAAAATCATGACATAATTTCCTTTCAAACATCCATGTTTCAAACAACTTCTGATGTATTATTCCCTCTAAGGATCCAAAGGCAATATGGTTGTATTTACCAGTTTCCCAGTTTTGCATACCATTCAAACATAATTTTATATCATTTGCTGGGCATTAACTGCCCACAGTTAGAGGTAAAAGGCCATGGTTCATTTCACAAAATCATAAGATTTATTGGCTCAAAGATCATGTTTTTATAGCTAAGTGTATTTTTGCTTTCATAGAGAATATTTTTTATTATTTTGATAAGTACACATATACGTGTATATATAAACAAAAAACGATGTGGTTTGAAGACATATGAGGTTATGGTAGTATCATGTTCAAAGAGATGTGATGAATCGACTGTTCTTCACACTGATTCCTTCTTGTGTTGCCTAGTGATTCAGACCTGTGGCACACTGGACTTGAAAAGTTCCAGATATTCTTGGGTTGAGGAGCTCTTAACCTACAGAAGATGGCTAATGGTAGTGTGTAAAGAGACTGAGGAAATTTAACAAGCAAAGATTCCTTGGGAAACCAGCTATGGGACAGGAGCGTTCAGTCTCATCCCAGAACATAGATCTGACCAGGTCAAAGCTTATGGTAAGCAACTAACATTAATGTTTTTCTTCTACCCACTTACACAGAAATCTAGGCTTTTGGTACAGGAAGTGACCCAACCATGTGAAAACCCTGTGCTAGTGTATGTCTCATTGGTTTGAATTGTAGTGTTAGATAAATAGAAGTGGCTCCTGGAGATTCATTATGCTCTGTTCAGCTCTGGATGGAAACTCCACCCTGACCATCCAGACTTGACTTCCTGCCTTGGACTGATAATTAGCTGTTAAGGAACATGCCTGCTCTGAGTGTCTTGTGTTTTTTTTACTTCAGTGAAATAATTAGTTTGCAGTTTTTGCTAAAACACTGAATGTATGACTGCCTGAATACCAGTTCAGCTGTAAAATTTGACCCAGTAGAATCTGTGCCAATTAAACTGAACTGGTATTTTGTGTGCTGACTAAGCATGTTTATCCTAACGATCATAACGATCCTTAAACCATTATGCTTTGTTCAGAGGAACTGCAGAGTTTGTTATGAAGTTGTGGCCGTTTGTTCAGACTTGCCTTCAATGTGGCCAGCAGTGTGTTTTGACAGGTGAGGCTCATTACCTTCACATGGGCAGTGTCAGTGATAGCATCCTCAGGGGGGCAAACTCAGGCTTCCCACTAGGAATGTAATTGTGAGAAATGAAACTGAGAAATCCTGCAACGGCAGCACTCAGTGTTACTGCCTTTTGCCTGTATATTTTCAGAAACCCTACCAGTATGTCTAGCATATCATCAACCATTAATCTCCAGTGTGCATCACTTTAAAAGCATGCTTTTTGAGTGTCTATGTATGTGTTTATGATTTTTATTTTTAGAAACTATGGTTAAGGTGATACAGTTCCTGTACATGAGATATATTTTTCATAATGCCTGTGTGTAATGAAATCTCTAAAGTTATAACCACACACAAGAGCTAAGAGCAGGTTAGTCAGGCTGACACCTGTCAGGACCAGAGTAATACTTGTGCTACCAGGGGCCCTGAGGGCATTCAGCCCATTGCCATCAGATGTTTCTGATGACAGAGCAAGCCCCAAATGTCTGCAAAACACAGACAGTGCTCACCAGCTCCACTCAAGCCCCCAAAGCCTACTGCATTTTAATGCTCACATCAGAACCCGCCTGCTCTTTTAAACCAAGTCATTTTTTTTGTTCTTCCTTTTATGTTCTGTTGGATGAGATCAGTGCTTTCATTCCTCAAAAATAGCATGGTTCCCATCACTCCGTAGGCTCAGAATGATTAAGTGAGATCCAATAAAGAGCTGCGGGGCTCAGGAGACAGACACTCTGGCTGATCGATGTGGAGCTCCATGATAAACACCCCTTCATTTGCATTGGTCTTATGAAGTCACACTCTAGCTTTCTCTTTTTGCGGAAATTGAATAACCCCCCCCCCTTTCCCCTGGAGAGCAGGGTACACAACCATGGGTGGGCATCAGCCCTTATAACACAGCTCACAAGTTGGGAGCCGCAACATGGAACAGTAGTTTTTTTACAGCTGTGTTGTGAAAGAAAGAGTTTATTTTCCCACAGCAGTTAGGCTTGGTCCATGGAGAGCTAATCACATCACCAAAGTGGCTGCTCACGGTGCTTTCACACTTTAAACTGAGCTTTACAGCGCGCCTTGGTTTTTATTTGGGTGCAACTCTTAATTAGTTAATTAACTTTTCAGTTTGACCGAGTTATTGATTGATTAAACTGCACAATGCAAAATATTTAAACTGATATTTTAGTTTACAATTCTATATAATTTGTAAATTGTTAAACCGCAAATGTGTTGACTCACACCTCTAACTTGAAAGTGGTAAAATACTGACTAAAAATATTTTTGCTCCTTGTGCTGTTTAATCTTTAGCACAATCTTCAAGAGCCAAAACAGATTCAGTCTCTATTGTAGACACACACATCAGCTTCTCCTTTGCAGGGTCACAAGCAGACTGGAACACAAGGCAGGGTACAAACTGCCCAATGGGTCAACTCATTACAGGGTTCAGGGGCACTAAAGACAGTTTACATTTACCAGCCCACCTGACCTGCATGGGTTTGGAAGGGTACCAGAGAACATATGCACAGAGAGAACATGCAAATTTTACATGCAGCATGCTGAAAGTTTCAAACCCGTGACCCTGGACATGTATGGCAACAGTGCTACCACTGAATCACTGTGCCACTTTATAATGGCCTAAATCTCAGCGCTAATTCATTTTAGTGTAAAATGAAATTACATTTTTGTATTATGGGAACTATGCCTGTACTTGTTTTCTAATAACAATGATCAAATTTGGTTTCACACAACTGAAAAATAGTGAGATCTCATCCAACACATTCAGTTTAATGTGATGCAAATCCTGTGGTTTATTTAATCAATAGTCTGAGTAAACCAAAAGGTTAATGAGTTAAGAGCTCAACAGGAATGAATGTGGATATGCCTTGTTAGGGCTGGAGTTAGACATCCTTGTTTTAGACTTTATTTACTTATCCATCTGGATATTTGCTGAAGAATTACTTTAGGATTTCTGAATTTCACATACAGCCTGGTTGGTATTGCAGCAGGTCTGCTAGGTCCTTGACTATGTTCTAGGTGGAGTTAGTTTTACAGTTTGTCTAGCTGGCCAAGAGTATACAAAGAGTTGCAAGTACAAAAAGTACTAGTGTTTTGACCACATGTCAGACCTTCACACCCTCCCTGGTTAAATGAGGGTAAAGCAGTAACCCTTCAGAGCAGTGGTGCACTCTTATTTGCTGCATTGTGGGATGACAGCATGTGCAGTTAGCTTGATGATGAACAGCCGCTACAGTGGCAAGCCTTGCTGCTGTCTCACTCTGCTTGCAGGCCAAAGATTGCCAGCAGGTGTCACTTTGGGAAGCCTGTTTTTAATGGACAAGAGCAGTGGAATGTTTTTCAGCCCTAGCATTGACTTAATGATGACTTATGGAATCACAGAAAGCGCATATAACATGTTTTACATGACCTGTCTGCCAGGAATAGAGAGCAGGTAAATGGAGCAGTACACAGGTACCACATAATTAGGCTGTATGGTTTGTGTCTTGTCTGGAGACTGTCATATTATCCTACAGTAGTTACCTTGCCTTTCACATGACTCCCTCTTGGCGATAGCTAGCACCATTTGGACTGTTAATTGAAGCAGTATCGTAATGTTATAGCGGTAACCTATAGGTAGGGATATCTTGCATTTTTTTAATAGTTACAGGGGGTTCCTGTTTTGGAGTTCCAAGCTCAAGTAAATGCAGTTCACAGTCTTGTTACTTAATGCACCTTCACTTTGCTTCATACTCTTAGCTGACGGTAGTCTTAAGATGTTACATTGGATCATCTGTCCCAGAATTCTCTAGTCAACTGCTCTGTCCTCTCTGCAGTTTGGTAGTGTGCATGCATCTCAGCACTGTCCCAGCAGGTTCTGGAAACTGTTGGCCTCAGGCCAGGTTGGTTCTGATGTCTCTCATCATTCACAGAACTGTTGCGCTTGCCAACTTTAACGTCACAAATCTTTACTTTTTGTTTTTTTGTAGATCTCCTCTCTGATTAATGTCATCATTCTTATCCTGGAAAGGGTTGTGTTCTCTAGTTTTTAAGATCAGAACTTTTTTTTTTGTCCTTCATTTTTTTGAACAGGAAGTCAAATATTGCAGATTTTGCTTTTGGAAGTTTGCAAACTTTCCTAAAAAAAAAACATTCCTGTTGAAACCCTGTCAGAAGATATATTTTTTGTTGTACTGCAAATTGTTTGTGAATGGTATTTTTCCTTCAGTGAATCCACATATCAGACTTGTGCTGGAACACTGAGCTCTATTTCCATTCTCCATAGTCTCTTCAGTGTATGTGACACATTATCCCACAATTTTGAAAGCAATTCTTTATGCTCAGTCTTTTTATCTGCCTTCAGTCTGTTAATCTGGAAATTGCAGCTGTCATTTTTTGTTACAATTGCTACTTTTCTATAACAATGGTGAAATAGAGAGGGCTAGACATACTGTTAGAGTAATCAGACCATCACAGTGTATATTTCAAGTGGTTGGAGATACTTATTGTTGTTGATGAGAAAGGTGTGTATGTTTGTGCAGTGTGTTTCTTTTTCTTGCGTTAAAGAGGATTAGGTCAGGAAATTTGTAATTGTAGGTCTGTGTGTATGTGCCAAAACATTTATGTTATCAGTGAAGTGAAAGTTTAAACAAGATCTTGTTATTCAGCTCTTTAGGCTGGGCATGCCATCACTTATAGTAAATGTTGAACTAGATGAGACATGGGGAAAAACGCCCTGACAGCTGAAGCGACAGTGCTGTCTCTGGTGTAGTGTTAGCATTTCTCTCTTCTCCCAGTCTCCTTTGATTGGGCTCTCCATCAGATGAGACGTTCAAACTCCCCTCTCCCCAAACCTCCAATCTTTAGCGCACCTGACACCAGGCCGGTACTCAAGACACTAGAGCACCATTAAGATGTCAGGTGAATATGGTGTATAGAGGTTAATCACACGGGATAGTGTCCTCGACGAGGGCTTGCTCAATCCCCATGAGTGTCCTTGTTGTTGTACCACTGAGAAGGACACTTAAGTGAAATCACTCCAGTAAAATATATCAGTTATCTGAACTGTTCTGTGTGCCTCTCAATAAGAAAGTAAACTAAGAAGTTAAACAGGTATATAAATTTATACTGGACATTCTTCCCAAGAGTAGAGCATCTGCCATCTGAGCCAGGGGATCTTTCAGACTGAGATTAGGATTTCTCATGGCTGTGTTGACAGAAAAGTGTGTATAAAACAACTTAAAGAGCATATAAGAACAGTTAGTGTCGTGTATACGGCATTGTCCCTCGAGCACGGCCTTACCAGATATTTCTTATGAATGTCTTACCTAACATGAGTCGCAATGCATTTGTCCTTGTTTAAAAGTGCTCATTAATTCTGGCCAGTGCAATCGTACCATTAGTGGTGCCATCTCGATGTAATTTATCGGCCAGTAAGATGGATTTACTGCATGCTGTATTGCGAAGATCAGAGAACCAATCAGCACAGAGGGCCTCCACCGAAATGCATTAGAGGGATTTAACAGCCCTTGTGTGGGTTTTAAATCATCTACTTATAACAGTAATTGCCATTTGTGATGTGAAGATCAGTCCTTGCGTGTCCGCCTAAAACGGCATTTAAAGAGCACACCTGCTTCTCCAAGTGGAACGGGATGCATGTTCCCCGCTTCCTGGGACCACATTCATAGGCCTGCTCTTGTGCTCTGCAGGTACCCCCGAGAAGCGGAGGGAATGTGTTGGTGGACATGAGTGGTAAGCAGCCCCTGTCTTTCACCGCAATACCAAAGTGGCTTTACATCGGTGCCGAGTGCTCAGGTATGGGGCCAGAGTACAGGCATTGTCAAAAATGCTTTTTCAAATGGCTTTGCATTTATTGTCTTTTAATCCACATCACTCTTAATCACTAAATATTATTGTTTGTGTTAGATTTTTTTATAGCCTGTGATGTTTGGAGTTTGCATGTTCTCCCAAAGCCTGTGTAGGTCATCTGGTTCTCTGGTGGATTTGCCAACCCAAATTGCCCTTAGTTTGTGGGCTGTAGGACGGGTGGGCACCTTTATGAGAGTGTACTCTGTCTTGGCTCCAGGCCAACTGTGACTCTGAACAGAATAAGCGGTTGGGTATTGCGTGAATATATGGATAGATTAATGGATATCAATGCTTTATTTTAATGGATAATCAAATATACGATACAGCACGCTCTTGGACATAAACACAGCTTGTTCAGTGGTATATACATTTGTCCCAGGGTAGGTGCATTTTCACAGTGGTGTTTGAAGGATAGTTAAAATGAGCTAACATCTCTTCATAAATGCACAACTAAAAATAATGGAGCGGTTCTTGTGCTGAATGTTACTACAGACATGGCCATCTGGCTACCAGCCTGTCCCGTGTGGGCTATAGAGGGGCTAATGTCATATTCAGGACGTTTTTTGCTAGTCCAGCTCCTGGTGTTTAGTCATCCAGATTGTGAAGGAACACCTCTTTCCATTGAGTTTTTGGAAAATACTGGTTCATCTGAAATGTCTCTGCTAGTTTCCTATGTATGTACAAAATGCAGTTCAATTTCCAAACATCCACAAGAAAGTTCTGGAATCCCTGCAAAGCTCTTTATGACAAGGGAAAGGCACTAATGCTGAAATTACATTTTAGGATGGAAATCTACTACCAGGATTAAAATCACATCATGTCATTATAGTCCATATGGTTAAAACTATATGTCTGGAATAAGTTCAGGCATGTCTGTTTTTTTCCAAAATACTGTATAGTTCTACAACTATGGCTGCTGAAACCATCTTCATGTGAGCAGCTTCAGATAGCTTTCTGCAGAGCTTCATTGGTGGTCCAGTAGTGAGCTTCTGCTCACACTGAAGTATCACACCAGCTAGGGGTTTAGTTGAGCCAGGTTACATTATGACATATGTATTTTATTATCAAACAGGCATGTTTAACCAGAGCTGACAGTTACAGTGTATAATTTTACACTTTTTATCCATTTATGCTTCCTTAAGTTAAACGATTCAGAGTTCCTCCTTTGACAGATGTTGTTCAGTGAGTTTGAGCAAACTGCAGTATTGCTAATCCGCATGCAGCTGACTGTGAGGCGAATGCTGGCCGGCGGCCCCGGCACCCGAGCGTGAAACTCCACAGCAGCGCTGCAGTCTGGCAGGGGGACCACCTCAAGCAGCTTTAGCGCATTTGCACTTAGTGTGATGGACAATCATTAACAAAATTCGGAAAAGAATTAAATTAAAATGAGCTTCACCAGCAGGGTTTTTTTTAGAAGCAAGGATCTAAAGTGAGGACTGACAGAAGAGGTGCATTAGCATCATCAATCAATCCTGAGTTGGAGATACCTTCCATCTTCACATAAATCTGTATTCTTTAACACACACATCATGGTGCTCTTCGGGTGCTGTTCATCATGGCTGTTAATCCAGGGCCTGTACCAGTGTTCTTGTAGGATTAAACCTTTATGCCCTTCTTAAATGCACAACAAATAGTGCACATTTGGTCTGCTAGATCTAAGAAGTGAAAATTAAGATCCTTAATTAATTTATATAATTACAATATTGGTGTAATGGACCTTCCTGCTTTCAGACTGTTTCATGGTTGATCCTACACACAATGTGTTCCTTTGGTGTGCTCTGTGATGACCTTCAACTCCATCAGGGATGTCTTGGTCGTTTTCGGCATTCAGTTTGGTCCTTAGGTAACAGACAATCAGCTGGACGTTATGGACCCTCCTCAGTAACACATATTCTGAGCCGTGGCCCAAATCCACCATTCAGATCTTCTGCAGTCTCATTCTGATACCCTGAATACATTGTACTTAGTGCTTACTCTTGATATTTTATACAAGGTAAAGCTTAGCTGGTCATGTTATCACATATGTATTTTAGTCTGATACATTTACTAACATTCTGTGATGGGTTGGCACCCAGGCTTTTGCTGTAAGGTACTTGGCATAGGTTCTAGGCTTCCACCGCAACCCTACACAGAAGAGGTGGTATGGAAAATGGATGAATTTACTAACATCAAAAAGGAGCCATTTATTTTCAAACATGCTTTCAAGCTTTACAGGAACATTACAATAAGCTTCAAGCCCACTAGTAAAGCATTCATCTGAATGGTTCAAAACCTAACTACCTACTATTATCTGAGCAAGGGCTTTTACTAAGCAGGCTTAAAAACAATACATCATTCATAGGAAATATAGACAAAAATTTTCTTCAATTAGCAGGTATATGTATAAATGGGTTTATAGAAGACAGGGAGGCTGGTTAGGGTTCGTGTAACTCAGCCTACTGAACTGTCACTTATTTCCCCTGCAACGCACGCAGGACTCTGAGTACTTTAGTCCCTACCAGTGTGGTATGTTTTGAAAACGATGTTATTTTCTCCAGATGTGGATTAGCATAGCATCTTAAGTGAATCAGACTCTGTCCTGTTTTTCTTGCTGTGCTGGCAAGTTTGTGACCCTGCAACAATGTGCTGGCTGTCAGGCTAGGGAAGAGCAGCAGAAGAGTGGGGCTTCTCCAGCTGATCCCAGACATTAACCGGTCTGATAAGCCCCATGTCACTGAGATCTTCTGCACAGTTCAGTGCGTCAGCACCACTGACCTCGCTATTCTGACTGGTCTACAGTTATTTCAGCATAATGCACTTGTTTTGAAATAGCTTCATGTTGGAAGTCATGACTCACTAGAACAGTTCACTGCAGACTCCAAAAATGAACTCGGTTGGCTAGCAAAATACCCTTGAAATGGCCCGTAGAGTGAGTTTATTTGGCGGCAGTGATTTAGTCATTGTGGTCTGAGAGTACAGCTTCATCCAAGTGTCAAGCACTGGAGTTAGAAACAAGATAAAGATCTGCACTCAGGGGACAAGTGTCTGCATGCTCCCTTTACAGTGCTTAAGTTACTGATTAAAGGCAACAGCAGGCAAGCTTAGGAAATATGCCATTCAAAAGTGGAGATTATATGTAAATCACACACAGCTAAATTACCAGAGTGCTGCAGTATAAAAGAAAATTTATCTGATAAGGGAGTGGTATGTGATTCCTTTCATTGTGTGTGCATCTGCCTAAGAATGCCAGAATCCCACTTTAGCGATGGAGTTGGCTACATGATATTTGGTGAATATTTGTTTCACGAGAGGCTGGTTCTTTCAACAGATATCAATAATAATGTTACAAAACTTGAGCCTCTTTATAAATTAATTGAATACATAGACTGGCAGACTGTTGTAGTAGGTTCCAAAAATTATATTGAATTGCCTGTCTAGGTATATTGCCTAGTTTCTCAAAATTCTGCAGGCCTATGTGTTCATGAGGCCGTATGTCACTCTGAGATTTGAAGCTGAGAAAGATATTCAGCCACATTTCACCTAGCATGTGATGTGTTGAGTCCTCTGTCATCTGAGCAGAAGGTATGGGTGATTTTCATATGTATGTAACCTTAATAAACCCTTGTATGGTTTTTATGTTGAAAAAATAAATTATAATTAATTTAATATTAACTGTTAATTAATATGGACATTGGTTTTCACATTGATAATGATAGGCTACAGTGCTGCATCACATGACCTGTACTTAGGGACGAAGACAGCAGAGAAAGATAGACTACAGTGCTGCATCACATGACATGTCCTTGGGGAGGAAGACAGCAGAGCATGAAAGCTCATGCCAGTCACTTCCAGGAATCTTGTCTTTTCATTAGAAGGACAGTAAGAACCACTTTAGAGTAATACACCATTTAAAATATATCAGAATATTTGTATCTATCTTCATCTCACATTTATCATGCCATGCACTTCACAGAATTTACTGGAATGCTGCACAGCGATGTGCAGACTTTGACAGCACCAGCTGTTCAGCTGACTGTGACAAAGCTTTCTCTCTCATTCTGTTTATTGTTTATTTTATTAGTGCACAGTGTCTGCTCAGATAAATAGAGTAGCAACTGCTTTCTACAAAAGATCAGAACTGGAAAACAAAGTAAACATTCTCATTGTCTTCCAGTAAAGGACTGCTGGTCTGCTGGGTGCTTATTTATTAGCTCTGGAGTGAAGTGGCGTCTGTCTGTGTTCCCGATTCACTCCCATGTAGCTGCCGAGTTGCCCCTGAGTGTGCCGTTCCTCTTGTATAATTTTTGCATTAAACAGAAGGTCTTCCTGGCTCACATGCAAAGGGAAGTGGTTGGATGAGAATAGAAACTTCTAATTATTTTTTTTCATATTGTGCAGATTGTTTTCCAAGTTGAGATCCAGAACAAGGATGTGGGTTGCCGTCATGAGATTTGCTGTTGTTAATGTGTTCAGACTCTCCCTCTCAGTTTAGTGGCCATGTGCAGGCCACCTTGTGCTTTTGTGCCGTCTCTTCAGCACCAAAGCCTTTCCTCAACCTGTCAATCTGAGCTGACAGATCAGAGGGGTGGGCTTCACTGTGGTTCTGTGTCAACAGTCTGCTGATTGAACTGCCAGCAAATTTAAATGCTTTAAGATGCTTTAATTCAGCCTCTTGTTTCTGTTTGGTGTGCTCATTGAGACTGACTTCATCATCTCTACTATCAGAGGACTCACTATAAGGGTTCAACCATTGAGAACATAAAGGACACAAAGTTTAAAATAACTGCTGGGATTAGTGGTTGAAGTAGGTTTCTGAATTTTAGTCTACATTTTCTATATTACACGTCTGGTTGTAGTACAATTGAAGCTCTGACATTTTTGCTGCATATGGTGGAATTTTGATTTTGTTTTTCCTGAGTCCGGGAGAAGCCAAAAAATTGTCAGACAATGGGAAATGGAAGCCAGACATCTGGAAAGTGGCTATTTTGCCCACTTTAGGTTGAGACATTGGAAGGAAAATAAAATCTAGACTGGACACCTGCTAAAATACCCCAAGCACATGCATCTGCATTATTGGGCTGTTTGGCCTGGTTTGTCTGGCTGACCAGTACTGAAGCACGATGTCACAGGTGTGCTCCATTGAGGTGAACATCCAGGTGACCTTTTTCACAGGAAATTCCTGTGTGTGTAACATGACCTGTCTCTTTGTGATGCAGATGTGGCAGAGCTGGCAGAGAGCTAAAAAAGCTTGGAACCATGGCAGGTGATGAGAACAAAGTTCACAGAGGCTGCAGTGGGAGTTGGGAAGTGACATGATCTCGTCCTGTTCCCAGCATGCTTTTCACTTCCCTGTGGAGCCCCGCTCAGATGAACCTTGAGTCCTTTAGGGAGTGGATTGCTTCTGTTCCAGCCTCAATGTGGCAGCTCTGAAAAGGAGTCATCTATCAAAAGAGGCGTGATGAGCGCCAATCTACTCAAGTTATTTTCTGGTGTTACTTGATTTTGAATGGGCAGAGCAATGTCATATTTCAGGCATCACTCTTTATATGTTTTTGATGTCTTGGGCTCTTGCTTTTGAGACATGCCCTGACTGTTAATTTCTTGTTTAATGTGTACCTAGTGTATATACATATAAAATGAGGATTCGATCAATCAATCCATCCATCCCTTATTACTGTTTATCCTGCTCACAGTCACAGGTGACCCTGAATCTATCCCGTGCAGCTCTGGGTACAAAATGGGGTGGGGGGGCACTTTGGACAGGGTGCCATCCCACCATGGGGATTTGAACAAATATTTAGTTAGAAATAAATGAATAAATAGGATAACTACTGAATATCTACATACCTAGCTGTTGTTTCAGAGAAGGCAGCCATGTTTAGCTTTGAACAGACTTCACAGATGTTCTTTGTTATCCTAATCAATGTACATTGGCTGCATAAGTAAACACTGGTTTGCGTCCATGTGGATGTTTTTAAAATAGCCATGCTGTTCATACTGCACGCCATCACTTGGTTTCCATCTGCATTAGGAAAAAAGAGCAGAAAGAGCCTAGGAGAAATTGTACGTTTGATGTAAATACATATTCATTTCATTTGGACCTCTTTGTGTTCAGCCAGAGCATACACCAACATAGCTTTAGCTCCTGTCACCTCAGGCTGTGACATCACCTAAACACCATAAGCTTGTGATCTGCTTGTACTCAGTTTTTTTTTTTTTTTTTATGAAACTGTGTATATTAATAGGTGCTTAATGCTTAGTTTCATACTAATAATGAGGGATCTGGGACAGAAATGAACTGTTGTACAACAGTTTGTCTCCAAATCTCATGCCTGTTAACAAGTTTCCATATTTTCAGGGTCATCATATCCAGGGTTCATATGGAAAGTTTCCAACATCAGCTTTTTTCAGATAGACAGCATTGTTTGTGTGTGCGTGTGTGTATCAGTAGCCAGCAATTTCCTGTCCAACCTGAGCAATTACAGTACTTAACTAACACAGCTTTAGGCAGAATTCGGCAGTGGTGTTTGCAGCTGAGAGCAAGCAGACCCTGAGCCGGCTGGAGTCAATAAGGCAGCTTTATAAAGCTCATTCCTGAGGTAGGCTGGCACTTGTAGTTAAGGGAACAAAATTAGGCAGTTCTGGCTGCCATATTCCCCCACATACTGTTTATTGATTTATTGATACCAAAAAGCCCCTGAATGATGATTGCAACTGAATTGCTTGACTAAACAGTCTTAAAGGCCATTTCAGATGGAATGTTTGATTTTCGCATTTTATTTTAATTATGACTGCATCATTACAGACATTTCTTGGTTC
Source organism: Chitala chitala (assembly GCA_025773905.1). Taxonomy (NCBI): domain Eukaryota; kingdom Metazoa; phylum Chordata; class Actinopteri; order Osteoglossiformes; family Notopteridae; genus Chitala; species Chitala chitala. The sequence goes on along the minus strand of JABJVR010000016.1, from coordinate 6,773,746 downwards.
AGGAGGACATATAAACTGTTTTATTTAGTTATGACCTGTTTTTTTTTTTTTCTTTGTCCTTTGTGTGTTCTAGAACCATTGTAATAAATTGAGTGTAAAGGAAGTTTTTAAAGGCATATTCCAGTTTTCATCTGCTAGTATACAGGCAGATTTATGTGTTTTGTTTTGTGGATTAATTACTGTATTTAACTCCATACTAAAAAGCCCAGACTTCTTTGTCACTCAAGTGCCCCACCGTCATCCTGCCATCTCCGCTGTCTGTTGCACACCCTTGCCAATTTTAAATGCCAATTTGTGGTATTTTTAGTTACAGTGAGACAGTCACCATGGAAAGATGCAAAAACAGTTTCAGAATGTTCCTTCTTAAAGAGGTTGGAGAAAACCCATAGAGCAGCACAGTTAAACAGCATAGACCGTGGCTGGCCTTTTCTCTACAGCTATTTTAAGATGCTCCAGAGCCAAGAAAGTGTTTGTAATTGTGGTTTTGCCCAGCCTATCCTGATCAGTGGCATCTTAGACAAAAGAGCAGCCTCAGCTTTCAAGAATGCAGAGGAAAAACAGCCAAGTTTGTTCCTCTTCACGGAAAATGAGAGCAACAATCCTCCAGTTGCTGAAACAGCTTTCATAATCAAATATATGTTTGACACAAGTTATTTTGCTGAGGATTTAGGTGAAAAACTACTGGCCATAAGGACACGTATTTAAGGAATTAACCTTGAATGTCTGGACAGGTTCTCACTCCCTGTAGAATTTCATTGCATTTCTGCCCAGCGATTTTGTCATTGTTCTGCATTGAACTCTCTGTGTAACCCATGGCAGGCTGTTAGGTCAGTCATGTGGGGAGTGCGTGTCCCTCTTATCAGCTCACGCTCACACATCCAATTTAGAAGGAGCCCCTGTCTCATCCAGATTATGCCTTTTTCCATTTCACAAGTCCAGCAAGTGACAGAAAATCATACCCTTCCTGCAAAGTATTGAAAATAATATACATTGTTACCCTCAAAATGCAAGGCTACCCATCCAAGGGTAGAACTGGATGAGAACATCTCCAAATGAACCTGTTCTGCTTGGCCACTCATGGGTTTTATTATGAATCAGGGAGCTCTGCTAAAAGCTTCAGCATCTGTCCTGCCGAGAGGCTTGATCCAATTCTTTCCTGTTATCAAAGCACTGTCCCATGGGTGTGTTTCACATGAATGTGCAGGCATTTGCACCTCGCCAGACTGGATGGTTCAAAGGAGAAATAAGATAACATTGAAAGTCATTACTACTACCTTTTATTAACATTTTAAGATTTTGTAGTTTACAGAGACACTGCATAGTTAGATGACAAATGTAGGACCAACTTGTATTTTGTATTTTTCATCCATCCATCCATCCATCCATCAATCATCTAAGTGCTCAATCTGTTTAGGGTCACTAGATTGTGTCTTCCATAGTTGTGAAAATAAGTGGCTTTATGAGAAAAAAAAGACTAATTTGACCTCAATAAACAAGTGAGTACCTAGACATTCTTTTTCAGGCAGTGTTTGTAAGTTTTCATTAAGTTCAAATTACTTCACGATTGTTTTGTTGGATGCAAGACTTTCAAGTGTAGTTCATCAGTCATTGTATATGTCTTGTGTTCACAGAGAAGGGTGCTGCCTTAAATATTACATTGGTCAGAGGGTGAGATTTGAGCCTGCCTGTACTGAGTGAGCACAGAAGTTCCATCTCTCAGAGATGGCGTGATACATCAGTTCCTCTTGCCTGATTGCTTGCAGTAATTTCTTTTCCGTGGATTCACTCATTTTCTGATGATTACATGAAACTGCGGTGTGGACTACAAGTGAATCCAAAATGATGACAGTAATGAGCCAAGCTCATTAGTTGACCTTAGAGCCAAAACTCAGTTCACAACAGCCGCTTTTTAAAGTATTGTTAATACTAAGCTGGAACCAGAGGGAAGTCCTTCCTGTGCTACAGTCAGTACTACCCGACCTACAGTACCTTTTTAAATTAGTAGAATAGATGCATGTTTTTTTACTTGAGTCCTGGATATACTCCTACCTAAGGAACATGTAACTTCATTGCTAGCAAGTTTAGTTATGTTTTCTTAATAGGTGAACGTTTCCAGAACTTAGGCACAGAGGCAAGGGTTGAGTCTAGTGTGCAAAGGGATTTTAAAACAAGGGGGTCAGGAACAGGTACATCAAGGAACAAGGATAATAATGTTTACCAGGGCCAAAATCCACAATGACAAAGAACATTACTTTAACAACTGGCAAAGGGATTGGAGTACAGAGGGCAATATTTATAGGAAACAACAGGCACAAACACAGGCAGGAATTAACTAGGGAAATACACAGGGCTGGCAACATATAACGAAGGCTAAGTACGTAGGTGACACACATGACGAATGGCGATATCTAGTGGACACACGAGGTATGACAAGCGGGATGTGACAGTGGGGAGCAGATTGGTGACGTTGACTATTGATGAGGAACGTTCTGGAACAGTGCCACATTTTTGTAAATGGGGACTCAGTGTCTGCATGCCTGTGTGTAGCTCCTACACAATGGCAGAAAAAGGTGTGGCCTTCTCAGACCCCTGCCCAATACTGGAGTCCCTTGGATGCAACATGCATAGTCAGATGGCTGCACAGTTTCCATCTGTTCTTTCTATACACATTGTTGCTAGGATATCTAAACCTAGTTTCAGAGGTGTTCAGAAAGACCCCCACAAATCCAGTAGTGACACAACAATACAGGTTGTGCTGTGTGAGAGTGTGGCCAAGCGAGGACGTGTGCCTTATTCAGCCATGTCCTTGGCATCACATTTACAGTGACTGCTATTAGTTCATGCAGGTGTGTACCACATGCTATTTCTGAACTCTTGATCAATAGTGTTGATCAGTGCTAGGCAGCTACCAATATGTAGAACCTTCAATGAAACCATTTGAGTTACCATTTTTATAAAGGCTCATTTAAAGGCACTTGTCTTTAAGTTTGTGGTGATCCTGAAATAAGAGGTGATAACATGTGTCTGCCTGGTTACTTTTCCAGCACAGTATATGTTACAGTTCACCTTAGGAGTGTCTGACTATGTATAGTATTATGGGTAGCTTCCCAACACTAATGTAGCGATAACTTTAAGGTCATCCTCTGAGAAATGACACCAATAGCACACCTGCCAGACTGAAAACATGACAGTTTCTTCTTTTTTGTAGACTCAATGTCATCTCTGTTGTTAGTGGTCCAGCTAGAAGAACTGTCAGGCATACATTTTAGCAAGTACTATGGTCAGTAGGATGATGTGAAGTGGTTCGTATAATGTCTGAAGCCTGGTAAATACTATGTCAAGAGTTTGAAAATGTAGTGATTCATTAAAGAAGAAAATTTATGTCTGGATGATGCATTTACTTAGAACCTACCATACCAGTAACTAACCCTTTTGGAGCTGACATTGTGCTTATGACCTGGTTGATATTTGAATAAGTGAGGCTTTCTATTATATCAAAGCTGTTCATAAGCTTTGTATTATTTCTAATCACTTGGTAGCTTGAGAGCATCTGTGTCCACTCCCCATCCCCATTATTTTTTGTGTAGTACCTCCACACTGGTCTAATACCATCATTTTGTTAGGGTCCTCCACACTGGTCTAATACCATCACAGTTTTTATGGTCCTCTGGACTGTTGTAATTGCATGGGAAGGTTTGTTGTATTTTCACTGTCTACTGTTTGAGTCTACCAATGGATGACAAAGGATGCATGTTTTTTGCTGTATTGCTGTCCTAACTATTATCTTCTTGTTTCAGGAAGCTCCATCCCATTAGGATACAGTGTTTAAATTTGGATTAAAAGCTAAGGATTCCTATTAGCTGCCTGGGGGAGCGGTCTTCCCTCTAAAACCACCAACTGGTCTCTAGCAGTATATGCCCAGCAAGAAAGGAAGAACTTCTTAAAGATGCTGCCTTCAACAATCTGCCTTCAATGATCAACCATGTTTTTCTGTTTCTGTTTGTTTTATATCCATGTGATTCACTTATATCACTTGACAAAATAAAAATAAAACGGTACTCTTTGTACAGCAACTTAATTGTGATGCTTGTGTTTGTGTTTATTTGTATGCATCGGACCTTTTGCACCCGTTGTCACGATGTCACGTTTAAAAGGCTGAGTGCGTTAGGCACAGAGCGAGGTCCAGTGCGAGGGCTTGGCAAGCTAAAAAGATGACAGGTGCTGCAAACTGCCGTCCTCATCGTGTGCCTTTGCTGCGCTGCCACCACCTGTCAGCTAATGGCGCCGCAGCCATGCCGGGAGCTGAGCGTGGGGGTTGCGGGGGGGTAGTTGTGCTGTACAAAACACAGAGCTCTGAGTGCTCTTAGCTTTGGGGCAGGAGGGCACGTTAACAGACTGCTGTGACTGTTCTGGCGCTGAAAGCAATGCAGAAGTGGATAACAGGAAGCGCGTGCCTGGGTTTCTGTATGCAAAGACCTTTTGTACCTGTTGTGAGAGTCAAATATTAGATAAGATTACCTACTTCCCTTTAAGCCATTAAACCACTAACATTCTTATATAATTCCTTTGAAGATTAACCTACTTACACATTTGGAATTGTAATGAAGAAATTTCATGGTTTCTTCTGCTGTTCAAAGCGATAAATTGTGTGTCTGTTGCCTGGCTAAACTAAGGATTTTCCTTTTCTGCAGGTGCCACGAGAATCAAGTGTTAAGACCTCTGACTCATCACTGAAAATGAGGACCTGTGTTGCCTTACTAATGGCTGTCCTTCCAGTCATACACGCCGGTAAGGTGCAGAGGAAACGCCCACCTGGGGCTCTTTGTTCTCTCCACTGGTCTGCTTTGTCTTTTACCCTTCACCTTGTATTCGTTTGCTATCACAGTTTTGTGCTGAAACCCAAATCATTGCTGATTTTTTACACCTCGGCTGACCTGTGGTGGCAGTAGCTGTTCTGAAGAAATAGAATAGACTCACCAGTCTTGCCTTCCACTGTGTTTTTGTGTGTGTGTGTGTGTGTGTGTGTGTGTGTGTGTGTGAAATTTAGTCAGAGCAGAAGGAAAGTGACAAACATGCTGGAAGACACAATTTCATGCCATCCTCTCTGAAATCTTGGCAGCAAATACTAATGGGGGTTAGTGTTTTAACCTCTGGAGTAGACTGCTCTGAGAGTGACCATTCATTTGCATGTATACACTGGCCTCTGTTGCTGTTATGATACTTGTGAGCTGTGAAAGACAAATATATTGTATATAAACTCTATGTTATACTTTTGTGCAGTTGGTGATTCATTTGCTTGTTTTGATTTGCACAGCTACATTGTGTGCAGGATTTGAATCTGCACTTAATCTGAGGACAGTTCAGGCCATTGTTAGTTCTGGTTTGGTATAACTGAGTAGCTGTCAGTTATAGTGCAGAATCTATCCACACTTCAGAGCTGATGGTTCATAGTACTAAGCCTGTCCTTACTGCAGAGCTGATGGGCAAAGTACTGAGCTTGTCCTCAATGCAGAGCTGCTGTGCATAGTACTGAGCCTATGCTTTCCGCAGAGCTGGTGGACATAGTACTGAGTCTATCCTTTCTGATGAGCTGTTTGACATAGTACTGAGCCTGTTCTTTCTGATGAGCTGTTTGACATAGTACTGAGCCTGTTCTTTCTGCAGAGCTGGTGGACACAGTAATGACGCTGTCCTCACTGCAGAGCTGTTGTGCATAATACTGAGCCTCTCCTTACTGTTGAGTTGTTGGACACGTACTGGGGCTTTCCTGACTATGGAGTTGTTATTTGTAGAGCTGGATAGCAGCAACAGGGTGATGTGCTGGCCCATTTCACAAGGATACAGAAACAGTGAAAGGCAGTGTGGGTCTGGCGCTTCGTTGTATTAATGAAATGTATATCAAATTGTGCCAGTGCTGAAATGTGGAATGAGGATCATTGCTCTGATCTGCATAAGTATTGGATAAAAAATATGTGCCTGTTCTTTTATTTTTAATCATTTGCCAAGGTTATTGTTTTATAATTGCAAACATGATTCATGCAGAACACTAAGTTTCTCTGTGTGATCACAAACATTAGTGCGTCTTCTGTTATATCCAGTGTCATAGATGTGCCTTAACTATTACCATAGAATCAAAATGAGTCGATCTGTTTCCTGTTGTGTGCTAATTGTACTTAAAAGCTGACAGGCTCTAATGAGGACATTTTGTTATGGACCCCTGGGCTGATGTGTGTACTGCAACTGTTATATCTTCAGTGTGTTTCAGAAAACCCTCATGGGCAATACACCAGTCTTGAGATCTCAACACAACATGAACAGCGGTTAGAGAATTTTCAGTGTCTTGTTTCAGAGTTATTTGGCTGTTATGATTTTTCTCTTTACTAAGAAACAGAAGAGAGCAACATGGGAAGTTTGTCAGGAGGCATCTCTCGCTGTGCCATTCTTATCCTAATCATCAACCACTGATCTAAGCCTCACTGGAAAACAAATTAATCAATTGTGTTTATTTATGTACACACTGTAGTTTATTTTCTCATTAGGTTGTGTTTTAGAGAATTTATTCCCATATTGTCACTGTTTCTGATGTCACACAACAAAGCAAACTTGTGTCCATGCTTATGATATTGAAGGGTAACGAGCCAGATTTACGCACGGACACATACTGGTATGCGCATGTCCTTTAATAGAGGAGCTGAAGGGGAAGACACACCCTGGTCACCAGAAGGACATTCAGCATGTGTCACACCTGAATGTTATGCACACACGACTTGCATTAGTAATAGTTATGCTTTCTTGTTATACCTGCTCCATTGCCTTGGTTCTGTGTGAGGTGTTGATTTGATGAATAATTGTCCACATATTCAGTGTGTTGTTCCTTGTCTTTGTTTAGTTCAGCTGATTACCTGTTAGTTCTAGTTCATTCTTGTCTTGGCTTGCCTTTAAGGACAATCAAATTTCTGCTTGGATTTATAAAATTTTGTATTGTAATTTATTAGATATGATTACTTGGGTTGATTAAAATATAAAAGTGCTTTGTGTGTGTGTGTGTGTGTATGTGTGTGTGTGTCTATGTGTGTGTAGGAAAGCGGGTGAATTTTTTACATATATATCCTTTGTACTTGGGTGTCTATTTGAGTGTTTCTCTGCATTTATGCACACAAGTGCAGTTGTGTGTGAGTCTGTGTTAGCAGTTTACATTGTGATTTTGCCTTCTGCTGAGATTATGTCCCCTGCCCTGTTATTTTGGGACTTGAAGAGTTTCTGTTTACTCTCTTTTGGGAGCAAATATTTCAAGTACCAGATCTATAATCATAGAAATAGTTTGTGACCTTTTGATCTTGATGGCTGCGATGAGTGACTCAACATGCAAGCAGTCAGTGTGAACAGCATGGGGTTCTGACTAAAATTTACAATTTTAATGCACCTTTCAACTCCATTTGTGATGCTGTATGGGCAGTTTTAGCTTTACCAGGTCACAGAAGTGAGTGATGTGTTTACAGGATATTCAGATTGTGTTAATATGTGTGTATATTATTTTTTGAGTCCACAGTGTGCTGACAGCAGTGTTGGTGGCGATTTTAAAGAGCATATGGATATCTTTGTGTGTGGTTTCAGTTTGTCCGGATCACGAAGCTGGTCTACAACCATGGAATCATGGCCACAAAGAAGGTCATCAGGTCACCATTGGGTACAACCAGAAGGTTGTTCTTACATCCTCAGCCACGGTACATTCTATTGAGATCCTCAGTGGAGGTAAGAGTTTTGTATAGTCATTGAGTTCAAAAATTTTTTACATCTGACATTTGACTGCCAGTTGTAAAATATGATCACTGCAGGTGATTAAGTGCCACCTAAATTAAACTGAAATCAGTGGGATTTTCATGTTATTGTCTTGAAAAGTGTTTTTTAAATTAAAAATCCTTCCTGTTGTGCCATTCTCTTCTTGACTGGGAGTGACATCTCTTGTGTTTTTTAACATGTTACTCAGTGAAAGGTTTACTATGGAGATGCTGCTGTTTTCAGGAAAGCTAGTGATAGCCGACACCAAGGAACCCATTGTCCTGCGGACAAAACACATTCTCATTGGGAATCAGGGCGAGCTCCACATTGGTAGCCCAGACTGTCCATACAGAGGAAACCTCACCATAGTGCTGTATGGCAGGTATGTTAAAACTGCTATCGAAGCAGCCATACCACAAAGTCTCTGTGCAAGTGATATGCAGCTGGGCCGGGCTGCAGTTTGAGTCTCTCCTTCTTCCTCATTTTGACAGGTCTGATGACACAGATGCAGAGCACAGCTACTTTGGACGGAAATTCATCGGGGTCGGCACAGGTGGCACTCTGGAGATCCACGGAGAAAGGAAGCTTTCGTGGACATTTCTGAACAAAACTCTTCATCCTGGAGAGGCCAATGTGGAGACCTACCACTTTGAGAAGGGATGGGGCAACCGAGGGATTATTGTTCATGTGGTGGACCCCAAATCAGGAGGAGTAATGCACTCTGATAGGTCAGTTTCTCAACATTGCGGAATGTCGTTAAGACCATTCAGCCATTCCAGGTTTCTATTTCTCTGTTGAAGCAGTAGAAGACTTAACAACTGACTCTGCTTTGTTTGATCTGATCCAGTGTTGTCACACCATTGCCTGTGTGACCTAACGTCAACTCAGAGGAAGTAGAAACAATTGTTGAATAACTCTGTACTGTCTGAGAGTATCTGAGAACTCATTGTAGAAAAGATGAATTATGTTTTCCAAGACTGCCTTATTGGTTTTGCTTAAACTTTCATCACTCTCAGGTTCGACACTTACAGGAGCAAGAATGAGAGCAGGCGTCTGTCCCAGTATATAGATGTGGTGGAAGATGGCTTGATATTGGCCATGGTTGTAAATGATGAAGGTTCCAACAACCTGGAGGACTCTGCCAAGAAGATCATAACCAAGCTTGGCAGCCAGCACTTTCATCGCCTGGGCTTTCGGTGGGGGTTCTGCCTTTTATTTAGGCTTCACAAAGATTCTCTTTCAATAAAGAAGGTTTAAAAACAAATTTCTGTTTGCCAGCTGCAGGCTGTCTCCTTTAGCTTGTATGTTTGCTGTTTTAATAAAAACATCTGGTCTTTGAGTGTGGATTTTAAGACTTATCTTCAGTCCTGATGTGCAGGTACCTGGAGAAAATCAGTTATATTCTTTATGTTTTATGTGATTACTGTGCTTTTTGTTTGTTACTACATATTTAGTGCCACCTTTGATATTTGCAAGGCAGAATATAAACCACTAGGAAACACTGTGAATGTATTTTGTTTTTATGTTCTTCTATATTTCCAGTAACCCAACAATAGTCCCAAATTGTCGATACTAGTCTTTGATGCATAATACCAAATCTGTCTTAGAATAATCTACATTACTTTCAGTGTAGTACATTTATTTACCATTGCAAGAGCAACAATGTTACAAAAGCATCCCGAATAATGTCAATGCCAGTGCCATGTAGGCTGCTGGGAAAGGAGTTTACATGTGATTGTTTGCACATGAACCAAACTCATTACAGGACTCACCTAAGCAGATGTTTTGAGCTGTGTAGTCCTTTCTCATTTGCCCATTCTACACGTAAGGTATTGATTTAATGGCCATTAACTGGTTTCTGCCATGAAGATTTTTGGTACAAAGAAAAAGCTTGTAATATTTTTCTTTCCAAGTATAAGTGGCCATTTATATCAGCTAGGAAAATCATTACTGTTTTCTAATTGATGTGCCAGTTGCTGTCTTTGTCTCCAGTGGTTCTAGAGGAAACACAGATTTGTGGAGTCTGTTATTTCCCTCTTCCCTCATGATGTAAATAACCGTGGATTGTGCCACAGGCAGCTGAGCCTGTAACTGTCTGTGTCATTTTCTTCTTGTGTCTCTTCTGTCTGCAGTCATCCCTGGACTTTCATTGCTGTGAAGGGAGATCCATCATCTGCTGTGGAGGATCATGCCACCTACCAAGGTGAAGCTCACCGTCTTCCTGATTGCACAGTGCTTGTCTTGGATGGCCATCTGACTTCTGGTTCTTATAACTGTGACAGGGACCAAGGCCTCTTCTGAAGCTATGAGCTCCCACGTATTTCAGCAGGGCTATGGAGAGTACTTCACCATCACTACCAAGAGCCAATGGATACAAGGTAAATAATCTCCATCTCTTCTCCACCACTGTAAAGGATCAAGGTGAACACCTTCACATTAGTCTTTAAACTGTAACCAACATGGATGCTTTTACTTGACTTTGTGCGCTAGCTGTCTCATCATTCATAAGAGTTATTGACGATATTCCTTCATGTTTTTTCAGTAAATAATGACCTTAGCTTTAATAGTCTTTCTGTAATTAACAGCTGTCATTGTTTGCTAAGTAACAAGTGCATTATCACTCTTGTCGCTGGCTTCTGTCATCATACCCTGTGTTGCAGTAGTAGGTGAGTTCTTTGTAGCTCTTATGCTTACCTGTCTGTGACTTGTCTGTAAATAGCTGCTCAGGTCGTGAGTTTTTGTGTGCCTATACACTGAAAGAACTTGACACTGTTCCTCAGAGGCCGAGTGGACAGAGTGGTTTGACCGAGATGATGAGCGTGGCTCTGGCGACTGGGAGAAGCTGGCTGACATACAGAAGGCCTTCCCTGAGCGGGTCTGCAACAGCCCCTTGGATATGCAGGTACTGGCAGGCTAGCCCCATGCTCGCATTCTCCAGCCCCACAGACTTGACACTTAGTGGAACGGTGATCTGATGTTACACTAACTGGCTAGGATCCTCTATAGCACACCAACTAAGGTGCATGAAGTAATACTATTTAATTATTGTAATTTGTTAATTAATATGGGTTGCTACAGAACAAGTCTTTAATAATGGTAGGAAGAATTACATTAGTTGCTCACCTGTCTTGTCACATAGCTGTAAGTATAAATATTCGTGGCATCCGACACAGTCTAGATGTCAGCCAGGTGTTGCCTCTTAATTCTGCTAATTTTTAATTCTTTTATGTTCTCTGCTCAGGCGGAAACCAGCGATGGAGTCCCTTACAATCTGACACAGGAGGTATTCCACAAATGTGACAAGAGTTATGGCTTGGTGTGTCTGAACAAGGAACAGCCAGACGGGATCTGTCATAACTACAGAGTGCGCTTTCTCTGCGGAAAGCTTGGTACGTCCAGCCCTCAAAACAGTTTCACAGTATGGTATCGATGACCCAAGGCATGTGACTCGCATGTCACGCGAGAATCTTCCACATATGCACAAAGATCCAGGCCTAACTGGAAGCACTCCTGTCACCAGTCAGCTCCTGTTACCAAATGGTACTTTAACTTACCATGCTGTAAAAAAAAAAAAAAATCTTGTAATTTAACAGTAAGATGCTGGCAGCTGTAAATTCCAGCATCCTGTCATATTTTCAGTCTTTTTACTGCATTTCTCTTAACAATTTCCTGCTGGAGAATTGAAGTCCGGTCGCGTAATGTAAAATGTATTCTTTACAGTATAGTACTGCAGCCAGTCATACAGTATGTTTATTCTCACTGTGTTCATTTTGCAATCTAATGGCACCTAAGTATATGCATTACAGTAAACTCCTTGTAAGTTTACTTCAAATTGAGGCAGGGACATGGAAGAAGGAGGCAATAGATTACTGCAAATGCTCTGCATTATTTAATAACATTATTTTGACATTTTGCACAGTATTGTGTAAAACTGACTCAAACCCAGATCCTCATAGCCTGCACAGAGTTACCAGCCAAGACAATTAGCCTTTACTATTACATTATATACGTATACATTACTGAAACGTTACACATTAAACCAAATCCGTAGGTTTAAGATGTATTTAGATTGCAGAGCACAAGGCACAAATGTTTGGCATTCTCCTGTTTAACAGGCATGGGTCTGAATAATGTATTCAGAAACTGAGGCTGCTAATCAGGTCATACTGTCTCAAAACAGACTAACACTGGCAGATGATATACATGGCATGTAATCGTGTGTTTGTAGAATATATTATTTACAGAGGCATGTGCCAAATTTCTTTCAATTTACATAAACCCAGGTAATTCAGAAAAGCATTAAAGCTGCTGTCTACTGCAGGTCAGTATAGAAAGTTTCATTCCAGTTCAAGACGTTTGAAAGAACAGATGAGTTGTGAGCTAATTAGATAAAATTAGATTGTGACAGTGAGGACTGTTGTGGACTTAAGACAGAGTGTGTGTGTGCATGCTTGCACGTGTGTATGTGCGCATTATAAAGGCTTCCTCACCTTGTCTTGCTTTATGTCCACAGTGAGGCCGCATGCCTCCATCACCATTGAGGCCCACTCAAACACCAGTGTCCTGGAGCTGGCTGATGACGGCAGCAGCTGGAGACCAGGGGACACAGTGGTGGTGGCCAGCACAGACTATTCCATGCACCAGTCTGAAGAGTTCCTCATCCTGCCCTGTCCGAGCTGTGCCACCAACCAGGTCAAAGTTCATGGTCAGTCCACCACACTCCTGTATGGGCTTTATATTCTGGCCTTATGTTCTCATTGAGGTCTTTGAAGTTTAACATTTAAAAATATTTTTTAAATTAACATTTATTATGTCCATATTCCAAAATATTTCATTTTTGACTTATCTATAACTTTATTTAAAAATTAAAATTAATAATGTCTCCAAAAACAAGTTACATTACCAGTGTACTACTGCTATAGTCTTACTCTGTGCACTTCAGCTTCTAAAGCTGGTCATGAGTCCATTTCACAGTAATGAACATAGTAACAGGGCTGCTTGAGGTACAAACCTCAGGATAGGTCAGACTGGGACCATGAAGGGAGGGGAGAGAGGTGGACTGTTTGGGACCTCCAGGGAAAATGGGACAAGTGTGAAGATGCCTTCAAGACACAATAGTACAATTTCTAAAGTCTTTTCTTTTGCTATGAAAAAATAAAAAAACAGACTCTTTTCAGAGGGTAAGGGCTTAAAGTCAATTGACTGATCCCAGCCATTGAGAGGGAGCTCTGAGTTCATTAGCAGGCTAGAAGAAGTCTTAAAGAGTTTTCCAGTCAGTTTGGTCTCTCTCCTGGGTCTCTGTCTTGTTCACAGCCACGTGTCAGCAGGTTCTCCAATCAGTTTGTTCTCCCTCCCACTGATAACCACGTCTCAGCAGGTTCTCCAGTCACCTCACTTTCATGAGGTGCTCCAGTCCCTATGGAATGGAGTCACCTGAAAGCCCTAACTGTTCTTGAGGACGTGCTGAAAGTTATCATCTTCTACATCCAAGCCAGAAAAACATGAGTCAGTAATAAAAAACAGAGTGATTACTGTGTGCCAGGGGCAGAGGGCTGATCTGGGATCTGATGTACTCCGTTCCTCTTCTGATAAAATAAGAATCCTTGTAACTTCTTCAGACTTGTCATTGACTTTATAAGGAAAGATAAGGACATGTGTGTTTGCAGGATTAATGTTATCCTTAAATAAACACAGGGAGCCAGAAGAGAACTTTCCCTAATTGAATATATTTTTTCTAAGGGGATTAGAATTCCTCAGATTTCTAAAGGGCAAATTAACCTAAAAAAGCTGGTTTGCTGTCATTTAAAAGTATGTGTCATATTGACAATGCTGTTTTGAAATTTAAAATATATTTACTGTCCCCTTTGGCTATCAGAAATAATCCTTTGTTTACTTTTGGCGATTTAACATGCAAGGCTTTTTGTTCCTTCCCTGTACTTAAGCCAATGAAAACTGGTCCTCAAGGAGAATTCAGCCTGCTGCACTTTCGTCAAGACAGTTATTTATTCAGTACTTGAAATCCATTCCTGCCAGGTGGGATGAAAGATGTTTAGTGTTTCTGACAAAATTGCTGGAAACGAAGGCCATAATTTGAATATTCATGAAATGGTTGCTCTCTTACTTCTGAATTAATATAGACAGACTCATTTGTTTTTTTCCTAAGATGTTGCTAGATAATAATGGCAGTTGAACAGACTGGATTAGGGTTTCTGTGTTCTATTTTAAAAGACATGCCTTACTTGGTCATGAACATTTCAATGGTCAACCACTCAAGGCTGACTTCATAGTTGTTCTCCTTGAACCAAATCATTTTTTAAGTTTCTTTGCAGAGTTTTCCTGTAATGAATTACATTTTGCCAGTTACACAACAGAGCGAAAAGACATCTTCCACACCACCCACACCTTTCATAACTCCCACAGCTCTTACAGTTCACACAAATTCAAAATTGTGGACTTAAAAATCCTTACATTGCCCAGAACTGTGAGTGTCTCCAGAGCTCCCAGTGCTCCTGCAGATCCACAGACTTCCTGTGCTACCCATGTTGAAACATGTAAACTGGGGAATTCATCTTTTTTTAGCTGGGGGTTGTATATTAAAATTCCATATGCCTCACGCAACAGCCAGCAAAAAGCCTGGAATGAACAAATGCAGACTGACCCAGGGGCTGTCCATTTAATGTTAAAGAAGTGCTCTGGCTCGGTCAGGTTTTTGGACTGTCTGGGTCATGTTTCTGAACAGTGGATCGGTTTGGTCTGAAACATTGTTCACTCAGCTCCTTGCTTAGGCTATTTATAATCAGTCATTATGTCTGAGGTACAGCCAAGTCCGACAGAACAACGTCAGGTGGCAAACCTAATCCAAACCCAAATGAAGTGTCCTCAAACTGTGAACTGACAATCCTGAAAAAGGTGCTGCTTCAGATCACTGTGCAAGATGTCTTTGGGTTCAATATGTGTGTTCTGGATATCCAGGAACAGGGAGTGTTCATAGTCCAGCCCTGAGCAAACACCTACAGGTTTGCTGCTATAATGTCCAAGTAAGAATGGTGGGGGCATGTTTTGCTGATAAGAATTTAGGACTGTTTTTAAATAGAGTATCAAGCTGGTGATTTAAAGCAGACTTGAAGCGGAAAAGCTATTTCTGAAGGGGGAGTAATGAATGTTCTAGAGCACCTAGGAGGCAGAGAGCCTTGCTGGAGAGATTCACCACCACCTTGAGGCTGTTTCTGCATTCCTGGTGCAACAAGCAGCTTCAAGGCCGCAGCTCACATTAGTCAGGGGGTTGTTGGTAAGAACTGAGGACATTCATAAAAACCTGTTCTTATTGTCAGTTCAATTCAATTTATCATGCTAACATTGCAGAAAAAACAGGTTATAATTGAGACTATGAATATAATTGAGACTATAGTCCTTCTTTGCTCCAGGTACTGGTGTAACTCTCAGAAGGCTCGTGGCATCCCTTTGGGTGAAGGCCTGATCCAAGGTGGTACACTAGGTTTTAGCAGCTCTAACAAGGCATCCTGCTCAAATGGTGCCCAGGTGGGCATCAGGTACACTTATGGATAAAGAAATATTGCAGAAAGGGGTTAGTAAATAATACAAACACTGGCAGTCCCATAGCAAAATATAATAGTTATATTGGCATGTACAGCATGCTCCAGCAGCATTAATTAAAGTGGGCTATGGAGACTGTTGTAGGAAGGGTAAATCAAAAAAGTAGATCTTCAATCAGGATTTAAAGATCGAGACTGATTTGGCATCCCATACGTATGCAGACAGACTGTTCCATAGACTAGGGGCTCTGTGCATGCAACGAAAGGGAGTTCTGCATTCTGGTGAACAATTTGGAGTATTTGTTTTAATCAACTCCTTTAGATATACTGGTGTTTTGCCTTTGAGTGCCTTATATGTTAACAAGAGAACTTTGAAATCGGTTCTGTACTTAACAGGAAGCCAGTAGAGTAAGGATAGTATTAGACTTATATGGTCATACTTTCTGCTTCTAGTGATAATTCTTGCCACTGCATTTTGGGTGCGCTGTAGTGTTTAGTGTGATTTCTACTTCCATAGTAAAGCATTACAGTAATCTAACCGACTATAGACAAAGGCATGCACAATTTCCAGTAAGAAAAGGCTACAGTCTAGAAATATTTGTCTGCGGCAGGACGCACACATGTGAAACTGCATTAATATGAGAACCAAAGGAGAGTTTTGAGTCTAAAACTATCACTTATAAAGAAACACTGGTCAGCATCACTGAGGGCTGAACTGAAAGTGTTCTTACCAAGATTAAGTGGTGGCTCAATGGGTAGAACATCAGGCTGGGATGCTGAAGTTTCTTGATTAAAATCCCAGCCTAGCCACCAGGTGTGTCCTTGAGCAAGACACCCTGCGCTAGCTCATTGTAACAAGTATATGAAATGTTGTAACTTGCTTTGGATAAAAGTGTCTGCTAAATGACCAATTTACCAAGATCAGTTACCCCCAACCAACAATATCTGTGATAAGGAGTTTGTGCTCATCAAATGTTCAATGTCTTTGAGACAATTAGCTCAGGTGTTATCTGATGCATTAAGTATAACTGAGTATCATCAGTATAGGTATGCTAGTTGATATTATATTTATGTATAATATTACCTAAAGGTGGCATGTAAAGGGAGAAGAGTACTGGGCCCAGCACAGATCTCTGTGGCACTCCATATCTAAGTGGTGACATGGGTGAGGGTGCACTGTCGTTCAACATTTGAACATAACAGTCACGGTTTGTGAGATAAGAATTAAACCACCTAAGAATAGTTCCATGAAGGCCTGTGACAATTTGAAGCCAGTTTATCGGATTACAATAAGCAACAGTATCAAAGGCAGCACTAAAATCTTATAAAACAAGAGCTGTCATGTTTCCTACATCAGATGAAATCATATCATTTACAACTCTTGTCAAAACTTATCCAATAAACTGTTAGCTTCCAAGTGAGCTTGCAGCTGCAATGCAACAATTTTTTTTCAGAAACTTGGAGACAAAAGGAACATTTGAAATAGGTCTATAATTACTAACTACTTCTGGATCCAGATTAGGTTTTTAAGCAGTGGCCTAACAACTGCAACATTTAAATGAGTCAGGTAAAACACCTAAACCCAAGGAAGTGCTCATAGGGTTCACTAAAGGTCCTACTAAAATTTCTATTGAATCTTTAAGCAGTTGCGTTGGAATGGGGCCTAGAGGATAGGTGGTAGACTTAGCATTAGTTATTAATTTTTAAGGTGTAACACATCAGTTGGTGAAAACTCACTTAAAGGATGTGAGAACTCACTAAAAGGATGTGCTATAAATGTTGTTGGCAGACTCAAAGGGTGTATAATACTCAAAGGGAGCACAGTTTAAATGTAATGTTGATTTTATTTTTAAAGAAGGTAATAAAGTTATCATTACTGATACTGGAAGGCATTCTAGGTACATCTTTAGAAGTCAAATTTGCTAAAGTTTTAAATAGGAAATGGGGGTTATGTTTGTTGTCATTAATAACCTTTGATAGTCTGGTGAGACAATCTGGCTTACAGGACGTAGAACACAGAACTGTAGAATTTGGCCTGTGTCTGACACACATCTCTAGGCTGCTCAGTCCAACCCTTGTGTTACTGTTAACAGTATCTCTGTAAGAGCCTACAAAGAGATAGCAGGGCATCTGTAAGCTCCCTGTGCACATCTGGCAAGCTGGAGAAACTGGTGGAGAATCACAACCCTGGTCAGAATTTGGTCTTCATAAATGTTTGAATAGCCATGGGAAGTAGGGCCGTTGCAGAAGATGACACATTTCATAGGCAGTTGTGGGTGTACCATTTCATGAGTCGTGCCACGCAAACCTCCATCATAGCCTCAGGTGTGACTGCAAGGCATAAAGCAGGTGTCGGCTCTTTCAGGAAAGGCAGCCTACCTTCACATGGGGGAGGAGGTGGATGGGGTGGACATGAGAGCTGAGGTGGCTCTGCTGACCCGCAACATCCTCATCCAAGGAGAGATGGAGACCAGCTGCTATGCCAGCAACACATGCAAGTTCTTTGACTTTGACACCTTTGGGGGGCACATAAAGGTAGGTGACCCCTCCCCTCCTCTTTTACTGCAGATAGGACAATCAGAACAATCAGAGCACACAGGATTACAGTTCTGCAGTCCTAAGGATGAGCAAAACATAAATTTTGATTAGTGACAATTTACTGAAATGATGCTTATTAAGCATAAATCTACTGCAATTCTTTCTGACTTATCTGCTGTCATCATTAACAATCACCAAAGACAATGAGAGAGTAATTCAAAGTCGTCACAACATCAACAATCAAGAGCTGACAGTTTTTAAACAAGTAAACAACCCCTGTTTTCCAAGGAGCATGTCACATCTGTTAATCATCTAGATGTTTGTCTGCATTTTGTACATTGTCACTCGGTAATTGAATACGGCAGGAAGCTTTTAAATAGTAATTTTTGTTGGTGCCTGTTTACACTATCCAATTTATACCTATTCAGTTATTCAACATAATGCAAATATTTTATGCAGTAGGACTCCATAAAAAATAAGCGCTAAAGCCCTTTCAAGTTTTTTTACATTCACAAGCTGAAGCAAGTACAAATGGCTGTCCCAGTTTTATGTGCAGTTGCTCATTAACAAATATACCCTGGAGAAAGGTCTCTCTGTGAACATGAATGGTTTTTTGACTGCATTTTGTGAGCTCTCAGCTAAATTTAATGTAGTGTTTGCAAGAAAGCATCACATCATTATGCATTTTAATCTGAATTCCAGATCGTGATTGATGCCCACATAAATACACAAACCTTAATGCTCTAGCTCTTTCTGAAGTGCATACAGGCGTCCTCAGTAGACTGTTACTCATTCCCTCACACACGAGAACACGAGAGCACGTATTGACAGCATTTTTTTGATATTGATGTACATGTTCAGCTAAGCATAATAATTTTCTGTAATGTGCTGCTCTTCCACTAGGTGGAGCGCGGGTTCAAAGCCATGCACATCCAGGGGGTGGAGCTTCGGCACATGGGCCAGCAGTCCATGGGCCACTACCCAGTGCACTTTCACATGAACGGGGACGTGGACGAGCGTGGTGGCTACGTCCCACCCACCTATGTGCGGGACCTGTCTATCCATCACACTTTCTCTCGTTGTGTGACCATCCATGGCTCTAATGGGCTCCTGGTAAGTGGTGTTGATCTGAGGCCCTCCAGGCTATGTGGGTGGGGGGGAATGATTCTTCACTGAAGCCAGCATATTAGTGAAGCTGCAGAAATGTGTCTGCAATACTGTCAGCAGATACATGAAGGGCTGTAGTGAACCATGTAAGGCGGTAGCTGCAAGTCTCTAAACTTTGTAACCTGCCTCAGATACAAGTATTTGCCAAGCAAATAAATAAGGTGTTGCATGCATCCGTGCTGACATCTGTGGGGTTTAGTTAAGCCTACTCATCCATTTGTTGGGATCCTGAGAAGACCGGGGTGCCACAAACCCTTTTTATTAGTCTTTTTTAACAAGGCTCAAAGGAGAGCAGCTGAGTTTTAATGTCCTTTTTTGTCTCAGAGATGGTAAGGAGAGTATCACTGGGCCAGTATGTGAAAGCCCAGAGGCAGTAAGGAGCTTTTCTTTGACAAGAGAGACTCAGCGACAAGTCATGGCATTGATGTGACTAACAAGCAGGGCACGAGGCAGCTAATGCTTTTCCATAAGTAGGTCCAGCAGCACATGCTGTTGCCTCAGAGTCTTCACAGCACAATGACAGCAAGAACAAAAACAATACCAACAAAAAGGAGCGCTGCTTCTCCTGCCAAACACTCTGGGCCATAGTGGTGGCAAGGCAGGCAGGAGCTGTAAGCGGCTCTTGCGTGCGTTTCCCTGCCAGGTGAAGGACGTGGTGGGATATGACGCCCTGGGCCACTGCTTCTTCACGGAGGACGGGCCGGAGGAGAGGAACACCTTTGACCACTGCCTGGGGATGTTGGTTAAGGCGAGCACGTTGCTGCCCTCTGACCGCGACAGCCGCATGTGTCGCGTCATAACTGCCGGCGCCTACCCAGGCTACGTGGCTAACCCAAGGCAGGACTGCAGGTGGGACATGCATCCACCTCAATAATCCTCACCCAGTCTAACACAGGTTAGGGTGACTGTCTGTCTGAATCAGCTTGTACACGATGTCACCATCGTAATGTTTATAAATCACCTGTGATGTCAAAGATGTTCTTGACAGGTCCATTTTGTGATACCTCTGGAGGTCTGTGCTCTGCAGAGAAGACAGAGCACCCATCCCCCCACTTATTCACGGCAACAATCAGTCATCCCTGATCTGCAAGGGCGTGCTCTGTATGGAAAAAAGGCTTCTCTGAAAACTTTGCAGAAATTTTGACAATTGGGCACCTGATCAGTCATAGTTTATGGGGATTAAACTCAATTATCATCAGTCAGTCCAGAACTGATTGCCATTAAACCATGAATTTCTGCTGGGTAGATAAACTGCCTGTCTCTGAAGAAAGGGATGGACAAAGAAGTGGTGTTGTCACACATTAGAATGAATTTCTCTGCAACAGGGATAGTCCTTAGTTCTTTTCACATTTCCTTATTCACCACTGCAGGGGACATTCTTTATAAAGGGTATGAACACTTTGTTATAGAACAGCGCATTATGTTACTAATGACCTTATGTTCTCCTGATTGCTATCATTTACATTCTCGTGTTGCTGTTATTACATTTCCAGTCACAATAGCACCTACTACCTCATTGTAATATCAACACAGTCATTCAGCTAAATTGTCTTTGGCAAAACCTGTTTATTCATTACTGATGAATTACATGGCAGCTACTGTTTTTGTTTATTTTATTATCTGATGGGTTTATTTGCACTCCATCTTGCATGCTTGTTTTAACAAGACATCCTAAGACAACAGCTGTTCTCATTGCCTAGATGTCAGTGACAAACTGTAGCCAGAAAGTGACACGTGTCCTTTGTGTGATTTCCTCACTGACTGCCTGTCATTTTACTGAGTTAGTTGCCTGGCAGGTAGTATTATTAGTATTATTACTCTCCTGACCTCTTGTGGATTAGTTCTGACCTCAGCTCTGTGTGTTAAGTTTACATGTTCTCTTCACGCCTGCATGCGTGTTTCCTCTACATGCTTCCGCTTAGTCGCTGGTGTAAAAGCATTGCCTCGTGAATTTATGACTGAATTGCCAGTGAGCGTTAGTGTTTGTGTGTGCGTACCACGTGCATACTTTCTACATGTACCCTGTCTTATTTTGTGTGTTTCCTGTGATAGGCTCCAGAATCCCTTTGGCTCAGAATTGGATAAGCAGATTGAAGAAATGAATAGATGTTATCTAGCATGAGTGATTATTTTCTATAGTCACTGACTGCTTGAGTGACTGTCAGCTGTCAGCAGTCCAGGGGTACAGTTTTTCTGATTGCCTGCATCTATAGCATTAATTTTATACTATCTGAATTATTAGTTAACCTCAACTGTAAACCTACAACCAGAGTCCCTAATGTGATGTAGCTTTTTAATTGAGCACATTTCCTAGGATGTGACATGGGTTCTAATACATGCAGTAATGTGTATTGTGCAACCTGTTCTGGGTTACTTACCAAAATGCAGGTAGTACAAAATAAGATTGTGTTTTTTTCCCCACGTCTATTTTACAAAATTAGATTTTCATTCTTCTTGACAGCTTTCGAAGCTGAATCATAAGGTGACATTTAAAAACATGGCTTTACCCTGCATCCATTTAATCAGCAAACAAAGTGAGAAAGACTTAAAAGTTTGGAACCTAAGACAGTGAGAGGGAACACTGCAGAACTGTGTGGACGTTTGAATATGAACATGCAAAGCAGCATTACCCCTAAGAAAACAAAGGAAACTGAATTATTTGCCACTATAAAATAAATAAAAATATCACAATATTATAAAAGTTATGGTTTCTTCAAGCACTTGGGCTGGTTTAGCTGCATCACTGAGTGCAGTGTATTGGATAATTTTCACTTCATTTTAACGGATTGTAAAACATTTTTTTGTCCGTTCTTTTCTCATGAGGCCCGGTTAATGACAAAGTGAGCAGTATTAATTACTTTTTGGGGATTGGGCTGACTGCTCTAATTAGCAGTTTTGTGTTTCTGTTCAGCGCTACTTCCACGTTCTGGATAGCCAACCCCAATAACAACCTCATCAGCTGTGCCGCTGCAGGATCTGAGGTGGGTACCTAAGGGAGGGCTTCAGCAAAGCTCCAGTCTGCTCCACAGTTCCAGGACTGAAGGCTTCTCTGCCAAAACAATATGTAACAGTAGCCATCTTTTAAAAACAATTTTATGAAAACAAGATCATATGGTTATGCAGCTGTACAGTTTCATGCCTGCATGTACACTTGGAGATAGTGTTCTGCTTTTACTCCAGAATGTAGCTAACGAATTGTAGTCTTTATTCTCTTGCAGGAGACAGGCTTCTGGTTCATCTTCCATCATGTGCCTACTGGCCCCTCAGAGGGCATGTACGCCCCTGGGCACACAGAGCACACCCCATTAGGACAATTTGTCAACAACCGGGCCCATTCTAACTATAGGGTGAGTATGACAGTGTGTTTCAGTTGTGCACATCCATCCCGTAGCGTCATCAAGTCAACCCAGTGAAACTGAAGAGTGAGCCATGCTGTACACACACAGGAGGCGAATCGTTAGCAGTCACCCAGCTACAGCCATAGCACTTCTATATAACATCCACACATATAGACAGGGCCACCTTATTAACCATTATAGGTTTATAGCGGTCAAACTCGGCCCTGCCTCCTGTAAGGCATCCAGTATGGACTGTACATAGACTCATATCCGCTCAGTGAAGTTTTGCCATAAGCATGTAGTAGATGGAGAGCAAAAGAATACCGAAACAGACAAAACAATAGAAAAATTTGGGAATGTGTTCTTCTTTGTTGGAAGAATACATTATTAATGGCAGTAGTCTGTTGCAAATTTTTTATTATTTTGTCACCTTGATACTCAGATTAAATTCATTTAATTTTATTTTTTATTGCATCTCTTCAAAAAAAAATCAGTTTATGTAGAAGTTTTAATGAAGCGGTTTCTCTGACTTTCGTGCAGAAGCTGCGACACGTTGTTCCTGTTTGGCGTGTTATATCATAGTGCCTGTTTGCTTGCTTATTGTGTTATTTCAGGCTGGAATGATCCTTGACAATGGAGTGAAAACCACTGAGGCCAACGCCAAGGACAAGAGGCCCTTGCTGTCCCTGATTGGAGCTAGGTAAACATTCCCTTTTCATCTCTTACTGCATTGTCATGACCTTGGCCTTGTTTTTCAGCAAGTCAAAAGAATTGATTTTTCCAGCAACTAAGTGTGAATTCATAACTTTTCTTTGCCTTGCCCTGTGGTGACAAACACACTCAGCCTCTCTAATGAACCATTTAAATACGATAACTCACAAATCTGGTGTCCCTGTAGCCATATTTACTTCTTGCATTGTGCTGCTGTGGAAATGCACTGCGAGGATGTTCTAAATGAGCACCTGTAAACTGTGATTGGTGGGCTTATACATATCCATCAACCATGTGATATAGTCTCAGTCAGTGTGAAACAGCATGCAGGGGCTCAAACGGGGGCTTGTGTTGTTGTGATAGGTATAGCCCTCACATGGATGCTGATCCTTTCAAGCCCCGGGTTCCTGCCCAAATCCACCATTTTGTGGCCTATAAGAACCAGGACCACGGAGCCTGGTTGCGTGGTGGAGATGTTTGGCTGGATGACTGCCAGTGAGTAGAGCATCACTGGAAGTTTGTCTTATTTTATGCTGGATGAGTGCAACATGGAAAATTATTATTTATGCTTATATTTCATGCACTTCTACATGTAAACACAGTTAACTCACATCTAGAATTATTGTGTTTTTCTATAACTTGTGTACATGTTGTCTAACATGACCTTGATCTACTTGTAGGTTTGCAGACAATGGTATTGGTCTAACACTTGCAAGGTAAGAACTTGAGAACAATGAGAAAGGTCTTCATGTTTTGTGTGAACATTGTGACTGAGAGTGAGATCCTTGAGTAAGCACTTGAGAGGTGCTGATGTTTGACTTGGCTTTCTCAGTGGAGGAACCTTCCCTGATGATGACGGCTCCAAGCAGGAGGTGAAGAATTCCCTTTTTGTTGGGGAGAGTGAAAACAGGGGAATGCGCATTCCAGACAGTCGCTTCTGGGGGCTCAGTGGAGCGGACCTGAATGAGAGGACCATGCCCAGAGGAGTGTGAGTGACTACCTACACACACCAGGCCTGCAGGGAATATAGAGGTCAAGGAACTGGCAGCCTGTGACTTTATTTCATTACTTGATGCTTTTTTTCAAACGTTCTTCAGTTTTTACCTTTGCGGTTTCACATTCTATCTGGAGCAACTGAAATAAAATACCTTCCTTTTCCACAAAGAAGTCAATGCCAAGTCTGCCTTGGCACTCGAACTGTCAGCCTTCACATTACATGTCTGTATCCTTAACCACCGTCTCTCCTGTTCATGAAGTATGTGTGTGTGTTAAACAGTAACAAGATATTAAAACATTGTTCATAAAGTTTCATCACTGTGTCTGCAAAACAAAGAGTGAAAAGGAATAAAACCACTGTTCATAAAGCGTCAGTGTGTGTGCTTAACACACACAATTACAACATGGCAGAGACGTAAGAAAAGGCTCTAGGCTCGTTGCTGACACCTTTGCACTGATGCAGCGATGTCATTTCTTAACTTTATGTCCAGGGACTTCCCCATTCGAGGCATGCAGATCTATGATGGACCGATTAATGTGCAGAACTGCACGTTCCGTAAATACGTGGCCCTGGACGGACGACACACGAGTGCTCTGGGCTTCCGACTCAACAACAGCTGGCAGAGCTGCCCTAATAATAACGTGACGGACATCACATTTGAAGATGTCCCGGTAAGTCCCGGATGATCCGTTGTCTGCCAACAGTTCAGTTGCTTCATTTTTTTTTTCATGCAAATGAAAGGTAACTTAATCAAATTCAGAGTACCAGGTTTTATGAACCCCTAGCTTCACTTGACCAACCCAGTCAAGCATCAACAGTAAAATTTGTGGCTTATTTTATATTTAGTCTCTTCAGCATTTAAATATACTGAGTTGAATACACTGAGTATATTTTAATGTGAATGAAATAGGTATGTGGCGGCACGGTGGCGTGGTGGTTAGCACCGTCGCCGCGCACCTCCAGGCCTGGGGCTCTATTTCCGCCTTGGGTCTGTGTGTGTGGAGTTTGCATGTTCTCCCTGTGCTTGGTTTGTTTTCTCCGGGTGCTCCGGCTTCCTCCCATAGTCCAAAGACATGCAGGTTAGGTGTGCCCTGCGCCCTATGGTGTCCAGGCTTCCCCATGACCCTCACCAGGACTAAGTGGTTGAGATAATGGATGGATGAAATAGGTATATTGTTTTGAGTTTGACTGGGTCGTAATAAATGATGCAGTAAAAGGCTAACAAACTAATAGGGCCGTCTGACAGACAGAAGACATTAGACCCACATTGTATTGATCATAATGTTTATTGTGTTATGACAGTCTATGACATGCAGTGTATTTAATTTATAGACTTGAAATGTGTACTCAGTAAAGGTCAACACCCTTCTACTGTATTCAAAGCAAAGGCATCCTTGTTTAGTTTAAGCTTATGTTCTTTATAAATGTCATAGGTTGTTAAGATCACTTCCCGTGTGTACTTCACATCAATTACTTTTTGTTCCATCTAAATTTATCCGTAATAATATGACGAATTTGACATTTTTTAACCAATCAGATAACTTACTGCGTACACTCCACATTGTAACCATTGTATCACAACTGGGTGACCTCCTCTTAAATTGCTTTTCTAGGCTGGTCTAATTCCAGTCCTCAGTCATTGAGATGTTAACATCAGTTTCTGTTGATTTTATTGTGATATTCAGTTACACTCAAGTGGTGGCAATTTTACAGTTACATCACCAAGATTACAGTTTATTTTACCTTTACAACATCACAGCTGTCCCTTCCGTCACAATTTTTAAATCTGGAGTTAAAACGTACTCTTTTCCCTAGCATCTGGATTGCTTGCTCATATTTAATGTTTTATACTGTGTACATTCAGGAATTATGTCTAAATGTATACGTGTTTCTAGGCTTACTTTTCCCCTGCTCCACTTTATTTTTAATCCTGAAAAGTACTTTGGTTTTATTTATGCTTTATAAATAAAAACAGTGTATTGGCCTTATTTTGCTCATAGGTGAACTCTGTTATTTTATTTGTCTAACCGTTCAGATTACCTCCCGAATCTTCTTTGGAGAGCCGGGCCCTTGGTTCAACAAAATGCAGATGGATGGAGACAAGACAACTGTCTTACACGATGTGGATGGCTCGCTCAGTGAGTACCCAGGAGCCTTCCTGGTAAAGGAGGACAACTGGCTGCTGCGACATCCCGACTGTGTTGAGGTGCCAGACTGGCGGGCAGCTGTTTGCAGTGGCCACTATGCCCAGGTAGGATGGAGAGTCCCACCTTATGTCATTGTAGTCATACAAGGCATGTCTGCTGCTCCATCACACTGGTATTCTCCCTTTGTTACCTCGGCCTGTTGTATTTCACAGATCTACATTCAGACCCGTGAACCGGCCAACCTGCACATGGCAATAGTGAAGGACGAGTACCCTGACCACCCTTTGGTGCTTGAGGGGGCGCTGGGGAAGAGGAATCACTACCAGCAGTTCCAGCCTGTGGTGATGCTGGCCAAAAGCTACACAGTGCACTGGGACCAGGCTGCCCCCGTGGAGGTCACTGTCTGGCTCATTAACTTCAACAGGTGCGCACATGAAATATTTAGCTGAACAATGAGAACCCAGTTTTTCCCTTTTATTCCTAATACTCAGTAACATACTTTCCTAACATACTTTGGTGCCCCCTACTGTTGCCTTCTTAGAACAGCGTTATTTGCAGCTGCTAAGGGACCTCCTCTATAAAGTCCTTACCATTCTGTATGATTGTTAACAGGAATGACTGGATCAACGTTGGCTTCTGTTACCCCAAAGGAACAGACTTCACCATCATTTCAGATATTCACAATCGTCTCACCAAACAGACCCGTAAGACTGGAGTCTTTCTCAGAACTTTACAGAAGGAGAAGATGGATCATTCACACCTGTCCCGGGGATACTACTATTGGGAGGAGGACACTGGGTAGGAACACTTCACACCAGAGGCAACCATGACCTTGGTTTGGATTTCATTTACTTGTAGCCCATAGCTGGCTGAGACCCCTAGTGTCTCCAGTCCTCAAGTAGCTGCCTGGTCCTCCTACTTGGCTGCAGGACTCTGCGAGTATTTTGTTGGACGTTTATTAGGTTGTCCCACTCAGTGTCACATTTAAGTGATTTCTTTTTAATATTCTAATTATAAGAATAAATTTATCCCTAATGATATGAAGAATATGACATTTTTGAAGTTTTTACCAAATAGTCTAACATTTAAAGTCAGTACCAACCTAAGTAAGACCAATATACACCAAAGACAGTGAAGAATTTTAGGGAAAGATATTTTGCTGTTCATTAGTATGTGCCTGACAGGGTAGCTACATTATGGTAGGAAACAATAACCATCCTAAACTGATTTTTCTTTATGTTGTAAACAGAATGTGTCTGGCAGCTCTCTTCTGCGTGTTGTCTCAGGAGAGTTTAGGAAAGGCCCTTTTCTTTAGGTTCTGAGTGAGCTGTGCTTCTTCTACACAGACTCCTCTTCCTGAAGGTCAAAGCCCATAAGGAACGAGAGGATTTTGCATTCTGCTCGGTGAAGGGATGCGAGAGGATCAAGATCAAGGCAGTGATCCCAAAAGGCAGTGGGGTCAGCGACTGCAGGGCAGCCGCCTACCCCAGGCACGCCCATTTACCTGTTGTAGATGTTCCTATGCCCAGGAAACTGCCTGCCATCCAGCTGGTAAAAGCACTTATCAAGACTAAGCATGAACATAGACTTATAGTAGCACATAGGAACACATACCTCATAGTTTTGAAAAGGCTTTAATTTATACAGCATTATGGTCAGGTTTGTGGTGGAGCTGAGGAAGAAGTGTGTATTTCTAGTGGGGTCTTTTTTAACAAAAGTGTAACAGGTAAAATAGGAATGTCTCATTTAAAAAGAGGAACCAAAATCACAACTTGTGTTTCAATTTATTTTTACATGGCACCTTTCTCAACATCGTACCCAAGTTTCTTAGCAGACATGTTGTACAATGACTAAAACAGGGCAAAGAAAGAAAGAAGCAGAACATGGCACCCTTGCTAAAGAGGAAACAAACCCTGGAAGGTCCTAGGTCAGCTCTCCTAGACATTTACAACTGAGTTCACATATCTATTCAGACAGAAAAAAAATGCTTTCTTGAACCTTATTTCAGCAAAGAAGTGTTTTAGCAGTGAGCCATTATGAATCCTAAGCAGTGTGCTTCTGTTTTGCCTCCAGAGCACTGTGGAACACTTCCTAGAGGTCAGGCTGAAGTCCTTCAACACTCGGTTCTTCCACATTAAGGAGGATTTTGCCTACGCTGAGGTACTGGACACTGCGAGGCCAGATGACCCAGTGGGTCCACTGTTCTAAGTGACCCTGAGAAGTGTAACGTTCGTCAGAGGCAGTAAGAGGTTTTTTCAAACTTGTCTTCACAGGTCAGTGGGAAGAAGTTGTATCAGGTGGACTCCGGGGTGCAGCTGGTTGTGGTAGATGGGCACAGTGGCAAAGTGCTGGACAACAAGGGGTTTAGAAACTCTGTTCTCCAGGGCATCCCAGCCCAGATTGAAAACTACATTGCTGGTCTCCACGACTGGTAAGACGAGAGGAGATTGATTTTGCACTGCTGACTTTACAAATTCAGTGTGCAATTGCATTCATTTTGTCAGCCGTGTAACAGCAAATTGGTTTAAGCTGTAGGCGTCTGCTAATTGTGTTTGTGTGCGGTTAGTGAAACGTGCCAGCAGAGCTGTGCTGAAGGCTCTTGTGCTTCCAGGTCTATAGTAATGCTTACCTCCAAAGGACGTCTGCTTACCAAAGGACGCTGGACAAGAATACTTGAGATTCTTGGAGCAGACCGCAATGTCAGACTGAAAGGTACATTTAATCAACAGAGGCTCAGAAGCATTAAAGCTGTCACGCTGTCTGTAGATTAGTGCTTCTCAAACTGTAGGGTGACCCCCTCCAGTGGGGCGTACGGCCATTACAACTCGCATGTCTGACGGGGTGAAAGTGTTGCTTCTCGTGGGAGCAATGAACACATACCGTGCATTAGACAGCAAGATGAGGTCAATTTTGGATAACTGACAGAAAGACAAGCGGAGGACGCTTCTACAGCCAGACGAGGTGACGGGGGGCTCTCAAAACACAAGTTAAGAAAATATACTGAAAGTTGCCTCACTCTCGGGTTCACTGAATGCACACCCCAGCCATGCCAATAAAGTACTCGGTTTTTTTTTCAGCGATAACTCTCGGAATAATTTCAACAGGAAAGTTGATTATCAAACAAATTATCAGTAAATAATAAAGCATAAATAGCCTTATGCAAAGTTCTCCGGTTTCCTCCCACGGTCCAAAGACATGCATGTTGGGTTCATCGGTGTTTCCAAATTGCCCTTTGTGTAGTGGAGTGACAGTCACATTGGGGGAGTATCTCTACTGTCCTGCGGACCCTGCATTAGTGTGGGACTAACACTAGGAAGTAGCAGTATCAGTAGAAAACAAGTGGTTACAAAGTTGAAAGTGGTCTCTGTTACTGGTTTCACTAATATTAAAGGTTAAACAAAAAAAAAAAATACTGCATGGGAATGTGGAATGTGGGGGAGCATCAAAGGTTTTTGGGCTTCTGAAGGGGGGCCTGACAGGCAAAGTTTGAGAACCATTGTTGTAGACAGTGCTGGATAACATAAAGGCACCATAACAGCTGACTTAACCCTGTTTGCTGTATGCTGGTGAACAGAATGTTTGAATGTAACATCAATAAGTACTACAAAACACTACTTGTGAAATGTAATAGCCACAGTGAAATATGCAGTTGTAGTTCTTTTATTTTTTAGCTATTTTAGGACTTGTCAAACTTGGAATGTAGAATGGAATGTTCTTACAGGAAAGATGGCAAAATGACATATAACATACTGCTTTTCATGCCTGTTTCAGAGAAAGTGGCATTTGTGGGCTTCAAAGGGGATTTCCACCCTGACTGGGTGAAGCTAGTGACAGATGATGAGACAGCAGAGATCCATGAGGTGTTACCCATACCAGTGGTGAGAAAGAGGAAGCTGTGAGTCATCCATGCATCCAGCAGTCAGCCGCTGTCTTAGCGCACAATGGGAGAGCTGAGGACAGCCACACATCCTGGGTCATACCCCAAAACAGCCACACACCCTGGGCCATACCCCAAAACAGCCACACACCCTGGGCCATACCCCAAAACAGCCACACACCCTGGGCCATACCCCAAAACAGTCACACACCCTGGGCCATACCCCAAAACAGCCACACACCCTGGCTAACTCCCCAAACAGCCACACACCTTGGGCCATACCCCAAAACAGCCACACACCCTGGCTAACTCCCCAAA